>JABSTQ010011432.1:0-342712 GCA_013358835.2 Ixodes persulcatus | reverse complement strand
TTCGGAAGATACACCACGCAAGCGGTACCAGGTGGCTCCGGTTCCGAGAGCGAAGATGATTCATTTCCGGAAAATACCTTTGTCGGCGAACCTCTGGTCATCCCACGTGCACTGGCAAGTGTCCTCGACAAGATTGTGGTCAAGTTAGACGTTTTAACGGCCGAGGTGAAGTGTTTACGGGCGGACAACAAATGCCTCCGTTCCCAAGTGTCGATTCTTCAAAAGCAGCTTCTCGAGCGCGTGCCGCAAGCTTCAGTGCCGCACCGGAACTATGCCACAGCAACTTCGTCGTTATCTGCTGGTCAACAGAAGCCGTCAACAACGGGAACGCATGATGCAGCTCAGCGTGCTTCGCGAGGCACAGCAACCGCGACGGTTCAACGTGCCAAGGACAACGGGCAACACATGGAGGGTCTCGACTCTGCCGGTGTCAGCGAACGACAACGGGCCGACAATTCGACAGAAAACGATGGCTTCATCATGGTCGCTCCCCGACGTAGTCAGAAGCCGTCAGTGGGAACCGCAAAAGCTTCCAAGGTGACCTCTGTTTCCCATGCCCCTGCTCGAAAAGCCCTATTTGTGTCGCGACTTGACCCGACCACGACTGTGGTCGATATTAACGCTCTGGTTGAACACTTGTTGGGCAGCAGATCTATTTGTTGCACGAAGCTAAAGACGAAGTTTCCGCCCTATTCTTCATTTCACGTTTCTGTAGACGATGTTTCATTTGACTTGATTAACAACCCTGAAGTCTGGCCTGAGGGCTGCATATTTCACCAGTTCTTCGGAAAGCTTGACAGCGCACGTTCTTTTGAGTCGGAATCCACTAACTCCCCAGAAAATGGCTCGCGTCCTTAAAACCTACCATCAGAATGTTCGCAGTTTGCGTACAAAAGCCGACGAATGTATGTCAAATGTTGTCGCTGATTCTTACAATATTATCTGTTTAAGTGAGACCTGGCTGTTAGACGAAATTCCCAGCATTGCATGTTTTCCTGTTTTTTACAAAGTTTACAGGAGAGACAGGGATTACGCTTCGACTGGCCAGAAATTTGGCGGCGGTGTTTTAATCGCGGTGGATGAGTCAGTGACGTCTTGGCGGAGGCAGGATTTGGAAACCTGCCCAGAATGTGTTTGGATCGAAGTTTTATCAAGAGGAGGCGTAAATCATTTCATTGGCAACTTTTACTTTCCCCCTCTTTTCGACCACAGTGATTTCAGTAATCATCTATCACGTGCATATCTACGGCGATTTTTATCTCCCAGGTATAAACTGGTCATCTCGCAACTCCACCAGCGGAAACTTGCATGCTTCAAAGAAAGCTGTTTCTTTGGTGAACTTTATTAATTTTAATGGTTTTATTCAACTCAATCACATTGCAAACAATGCTGGGAACTTTCTTGATATCTTTCTTTCAAACAGCCCCATTGAATGCATTGAAGCCGCCACTGACGCGCTAATTCATCCTTATGTTTTCCACCCGTCTTTTTGTGTAACCTACTACCTCTTGCGAGATCAGTGTTCGAGACAAAGTTATCCCAAGTACAATTACAGTGCTGGTGATTACCTGGGATTCTATGAGTTTTTAAGAGATCATGATTGGTCAACAGTGTTAAATGATCAAAACGTGGACACTGCTACGGATTCCTTAACCCGCACTGTCATAAATGGGATGGATATATTCATTCCAAAGCGTTCATCGAAACGCTCCGGGTATCCCCATTGGTTCTCAAGAGAATTAAAAAACTATATATATATATATATACGCAGGAAAAGGCACTTCCATAAACTTTATCAACAAAGCGGTGTCGATTTATGGTACACAAAATTCAGTATCTACCGGACGCTAGTTAAAAAGTTATTCAAGTATGACAAACAGGTTTATAAGCAAAGAATTGAAAGCTGTCTATACCGAAAGCCTGACGAGTTCTGGAAATTTGTAAAGCAGCATACAAAAACAAGAAGCGACAGTATATGTCTACGGGGCGACACTGGATATGTATCGTCTCCTCCAGACGTAGCCAATATTTGTCGGGATCATTTTTGTGAATGCTACTCCTCAGATTCGTTCTCGAGTTATACCCCTTCTGACAATACTGGTTACCACGATTTTCTGACAATTACCTCTATTGACAAAGTTGAAGTTCTAGAAGCGATATCAAAACTGAAGTCGAAGTTGTCAGTGGGAATGGATATGATACCAAATTTTATTATCAAGGGGTGTGCACACCTAATAGCCCCCATCTTAAATCACATATTTAACCTCGTTGAAAAGTGGTGTTTTTTCATCATCGTGGAACATGTATGTTGTCATACCAGTGCATAAAAGTGGTGATGTTTGTAACGTAAATAACTACCGACCGATATCTTTGCTGTGCGCCCTTTCGAAGGTATTTGAGATGGTCATCTACACTCGTGTTTCGTATTATTTTAGACGGAAATTTAGTAGTGCTCAACATGGTTTTTTAATGAGACGCTCCGTGGAAACTTATCTTTGTTCATTATTGGTTACTCAGTTCCTATAGTTCTTTCTCGAGGCCAGGTCGATACTGTTTATTTTGATATGACAAAAGTCTTCGACAAAGTTAATCATAATTTACTATTGCTGAAGCTGTCATGTATGGAGTATCGCCGGCCCTTTTGAACTGGTTTAAGACTTACTTAACTGATCGTCGTAGCAGTGTGAGAATTGCGAATAGCTATTCCGACACTTTCATCCCGACGTCTGGGGTCCCCCAAGGATCTAACCTCGGGCCCCTACTGTTCCTCGTATTCATCAACGACATTGAAAAGTGTATAAAAAATTTACACTTGCTTTAGTTTGCTGATGACATCAAGATATTCACGAATATAAGATCATTTGACGATTGCAGTGTATTACAAGATGACATTTTACGCATATCTGAGTGGTGCTCCGCAAACTTGTCGGTGCTTAACAATGACAAAACAAAAATCTTATCAATGTCTCATAAACGCGATATATTATCTTACTCTTATGTTCTTAAATCAGTTACCATCCCACGAGTCACCGAGGTTCGCGACCTTGGGATCTATTTTGACACTAGACTTTCCTTTTCTTATCATGTTTCAAAGATTGTTGCCTCTTCTTTCCGAATGATGGGTTTCCTATACCGCTTATCATGCGACTTTAAGAATCATTTATGCCTTGTCCGACTGTTCTTATGCCTGGTACGTGCAAAACTTGAGTTTGGTAGTGTCGCATGGAATTCGCTGACTGCAACTGATGCGTCACGGCTAGAAAATGTGCAGAAACGTTTTATTCGTCTTGTCTATGATAAGCATTTTGGTAGAAGGTTCTATTATGACTACGACGACATTCTTAAGAGGCTAGGTTTACATAATTTATTGAAGCGAAGACTCTCTCGTGATATTTTTTTTTTACATAAAGTAATTAACGGTCACATCGACGCTGATCTTTTAGGCTCAGTCAATTTTCATGCCCCTGCTCGATCTTGTAGACATCGTTCCTTGTTTTACCCTCACTTTCAAGAAACATTGTCGCCATTAACCCGCATGCAAGTGTCTTTGAACAATGTTGACTCGCCAACTTTGGACGTTTTCAGTGATTGTACCACGTTCAAGCGCAATCTTGACTATGCACTGTACCATGTATAGGACAGGTGTCTCCATGAGATACTCCTGAATCTCTTTTCTTTTATCCAATCGTGGACATTTGTGCCACCATAACAAAACCTCACGGTTATTCAGGGCACTGGGAAAATAAACTATTATTATTATTATTACTATTATTATTATTATTATTATTATTATTATTATTATTAGTATTATTATTATTATTATTATTATTATTATTATTCCCATTTGACAATCTCTTTCCTTTTTTACATGTCCCTCGTTTTGCAACACTCTTCGAGAGATGTGTCATACAAAAACATTACTGGAATAGTCCTTTTAAAATTGCACGTACAACTCAGCGTTCACTAAGGGACAGCGAACATTTTGCGATCCCCAGAGTGTACACTAAATATGGAAAAAGAAAGTGGCCATTTTATGTTCCTGATATATTTAACAAATTTTCAGTACCACTTCGTAATGTAAACTCAAAACGACAGTTAAAATATTTCTGAGTACAAAGTGTTAGACATCGTTACTGTGCTACCTTATTTTATTGTGTTGGCTCTTTTCTGCTGCGTTGTCAGTATTAGAAATGTTTACTTTTTTTGTGCATTCGATGTGTGTTGTAGTTTTTGTTGTTGTTGTGATGTATGTTTATATTCCGATTTCCAATGTTGTTTTTCTTTTACGCCGTTGCCGGGTCAAGTCCCACAAGCCATTACAGGCTTTGACGGACCCGTTACCACTGATTTGTATTCAAGACTGACAATAAAATTATTATTATTATTATTATTATTATTATTATTATTATTATTATTATTATTATTATTATTATTATTATTATTATTATTATTATTATTATTATTATTATTATTATTATTATTATTATTATTATTATTATTATTATTATTATTATTATTATTATTATTATTGATGAACTCTGTCGTCTCCTTCGAAGAGGGGTACCGCTGCCCTAATTCTAGTAACGTTTGCGTCGTGCGACATGAGAGAAAGGTGGATGAGCTACCGTAGTCGCCTGCGGAAACTGCCAAAGTCGGATGCACTCTCAAGTGTATTTTTAACGAGCACCTGTCCAGGGTCTGCAGGGAACTGTTCTGGAAGGCGAGAGTAAGAGGAAAGGAAATGGGTTACAAGTTCGTCTGGGTTAAGTCAGGAAAAATCTACGCAAAGAAGGCGGAAGGCATGGACATTGTCCGTGTAACCAATGTTCAAGATCTGGAAAAAATACGCTGGACAATGGCAGTGACCTTTAATAGGTGTAAGATTTCAAAGAGTTCGAGCAGTTACTCGTAACACCTTTTCAGTCATTTTCTGTTGTTCACGTTAATATTAGAAGTCTGAGGAAGTACTGGGAACAGTTTAAAGTTTTGGCAAATGAAAATGAATCTACGCAAAGAAGGCGGAAGGCATGGACATTGTCCGTGTAACCAATGTTCAAGATCTGGAAAAAATACGCTGGACAATGGCAGTGACCTTTAATAGGTGTAAGGATTTCAAAGAGTTGGAGCAGTTACTCGTACCACCTTTTCAGTCATTTTCGGTTGTTCACGTTAATATTAGAAGTCTGAGGAAGTACTGGGAACAGTTTAAAGTTTTGGCAAATGAAAATGAATCTACGCAAAGAAGGCGGAAGGCATGGACATTGTCCGTGTAACCAATGTTCAAGATCTGAAAAAAATACGCTGGACAATGGCAGTGACCTTTAATAGGTGTAAGGATTTCAAAGAGTTGGAGCAGTTACTCGTACCACCTTTTCAGTCATTTTCTGTTGTTCACGTTAATATTAGAAGTCTGAGGAAGTACTGGGAACAGTTTAAAGTTTTGGCAAATGAAAATGAATCTACGCAAAGAAGGCGGAAGGCATGGACATTGTCCGTGTAACCAATGTTCAAGATCTGGAAAAAATACGCTGGACAATGGCAGTGACCTTTAATAGGTGTAAGGATTTCAAAGAGTTCGAGCAGTTACTCGTAACACCTTTTCAGTCATTTTCCGTTGTTCACGTTAATATTAGAAGTCTGAGGAAGTACTGGGAACAGTTTAAAGTTTTGGCAAATGAAAATGAATCTACTCAAAGAAGGCGGAAGGCATGGACATTGTCCGTGTAACCAATGTTCAAGATCTGGAAAAAATACGCTGGACAATGGCAGTGACCTTTAATAGGTGTAAGATTTCAAAGAGTTCGAGCAGTTACTCGTAACACCTTTTCAGTCATTTTCTGTTGTTCACGTTAATATTAGAAGTCTGAGGAAGTACTGGGAACAGTTTAAAGTTTTGGCAAATTAAAATGAATCTACGCAAAGAAGACGGAAGGCATGGACATTGTCCGTGTAACCAATGTTCAAGATCTGGAAAAAATACGCTAGACAATGGCAGTGACCTTTAATAGGTGTAAGGATTTCAAAGAGTTCGAGCAGTTACTCGTACCACCTTTTCAGTCATTTTCTGTTGTTCACGTTAATATTAGAAGTCTGAGGAAGTACTAGGAACAGTTTAAAGTTTTCGCAAATGAAAATGAATCTACGCAAAGAAGGCGGAAGGCATGGACGTTGTCCGTGTAACCAATGTTCAAGATCTAGAAAAAATACGCTGGACAATGGCAGTGACCTTTAATAGGTGTAAGGATTTCAAAGAGTTCGAGCAGTTACTCGTAACACCTTTTCAGTCATTTTCTGTTGTTCACGTTAATATTAGAAGTCTGAGGAAGTACTGGGAACAGTTTAAAGTTTTGGCAAATGAAAATGAATCTACGCAAAGAAGGCGGAAGGCATGGACATTGTCCGTGTAACCAATGTTCAAGATCTGGAAAAAATACGCTGGACAATGGCAGTGACCTTTAATAGGTGTAAGGATTTCAAAGAGTTGGAGCAGTTACTCGTAACACCTTTTCAGTCATTTTCTGTTGTTCACGTTAATATTAGAAGTCTGAGGAAGTACTGGGAACAGTTTAAAGTTTTGGCAAATGAAAATGAATCTACGCAAAGAAGGCGGAAGGCATGGACATTGTCCGTGTAACCAATGTTCAAGATCTGGAAAAAATACGCTGGACAATGGCAGTGACCTTTAATAGGTGTAAGGATTTCAAAGAGTTCGAGCAGTTACTCGTAACACCTTTTCAGTCATTTTCTGTTGTTCACGTTAATATTAGAAGTCTGAGGAAGTACTGGGAACAGTTTAAAGTTTTGGCAAATGAAAATGAATCTACGCAAAGAAGGCGGAAGGCATGGACATTGTCCGTGTAACCAATGTTCAAGATCTGAAAAAAATACGCTGGACAATGGCAGTGACCTTTAATAGGTGTAAGGATTTCAAAGAGTTCGAGCAGTTACTCGTAACACGTTGAGGACAAACTATCCGTAAAAACCAATGGAATTGAATGCATACATCACCTGGGAAAGCCATCTGAAGGTAAAACTCGTCCAGTGATTCTCAAACTACTTGACTTCAGAGACAAGTTGAAAATTCTACGTAACTGTAATAAATTACAAAATGAGCCATTATCAATCAGTGAGGACTACTCGAAACGAGTTCAGGGAATCAGAAAAAAACTGCTCGAAAGCTCGAAATCGAATAAGCTTGCCGGTGAAAAGGTCACTTTGATGTACGACAAAGTAAAAATAAACGGAAAAGTGTATATTTGGGACGACGTCAAAAACGATAAGACTTTGATAGCTGATGTTGCACAGGCTTCAAGTCCATGACTAAAGCCTAGCCATATCAATTATGATTACGAATTTCGCCTACTCAACTTAAACGCGAGAAGTATCGTGAATAAAACTGATAAACTTGAAACTGCTATTCTAAATACCGAACCTGATATTGTTGTAATCACCGAAACGTGGCTGTCAAACAGTATACAAGATAGCGAAATCACGCCTCCCAACTACACAATCTTGCGCAAAGATCGGGGATCACGTGGTGGCGGAGTTGCGATTCTTGTTCGAAACGGGATTTCATGTACATTGCTGCCCGATTCCCAGGGAATTGAATGCTTATGGTGTAAAATCGACTATGAGAACAGTTGCTGCTTCATTGCTGTGGCTTACAGGCCCCCAAACACAGCCCCAGAGTTTTTTCGTAAATGTATGATTATATGCGTAAGAATCTTAACATGAGTAGCAAGATCATAATAGCAGGTGACTTCAATTTACCTCTAGTTGATTGGTCCTTCTCTAAACCCCAAAAATTATCTCATGGTGTTGACATTCTTTCAGAACTATGTTTTCATTATAATTTAACTCAAATTGTTAGCGAAAACACTCGTATTCAAGGCTCGACACAAACAGTGCTTGATTTGGTTTTTGTTAGTGATCATTTTCTGAGCCACGAGTACAGTATCGACGTCTTAGACTTAGATGGTATATCTGACCACGAAATGGTTTTGTGTTCTTTTAAAACGAACTCTGTAGTTTCTGCTACGCCTCAGGTTTCTACAGTACTGGACTATAGCAAAGCAGACGACGTTGGCGTACTCGATTACTTTGATATGCATTTTGACAACTTCCAATCGCTCTTTTCAAACGTTCTTACCACTACCGATACCCTTTGGAACGAATTTAAAGTAGCCATTTAGTTCTGCATTTCAAACTTTATCCCAACTAAGACGAAAAGAATTGTGAGGAAAAACCCTTGGATAACGCGAGAAATTATTCACGTGAAACGTAAAATAAATAGGCTGCGCAAAAGTGCAAAGAAAACCAAAACACCTCTTAATAAAAATAAGTTGGCACAGCTGAATACTGAACTTGGCCTCAAAGTTAGATCAGCTAAGCATTCATTTTTTAATGTGACACTTCAGTCGTTTATTAAATCGTCCCCTCGCAAATTCTGGAGTCATGTTAACCCTAAAACAAAGTCACACCTAGAGTCACTCTCAAATGATAAAACCAATCTAGCAAAGACGTTTAACGAGTATTTTCTCTCTGTATTTACTAAGGGTAATGGAAATATACCTTCTTTTGTCTCTTCTTCAGCTCTGGCCACATTGGGCGATGTAGTAGTTACCGAACAAGGTGTCTTGCAGCTCTTACTTAACCTCGATAGTAAAAAGAGTGCTGGCCCTGACAATCTACCCAATGAATTTTTAAAAAGGTACGCGGAATGGATAGCAAAGTATCTCGTACTAATCTTTAGACACTCCCTCAACACAGGAGAAATTCCTAAGGACTGGAAATTAGCTAAAGTAATCCCCATATGTAAATCTGGAAATAAAAACGAGTTTACTAATTATAGGCCTATATCTCTCACTTCAACTTGCTGCAAA
Source organism: Ixodes persulcatus (assembly GCA_013358835.2). Taxonomy (NCBI): domain Eukaryota; kingdom Metazoa; phylum Arthropoda; class Arachnida; order Ixodida; family Ixodidae; genus Ixodes; species Ixodes persulcatus. Next base: position 333,830 of record JABSTQ010011432.1, on the reverse strand, counting down.
CTAATCGAGCACATTATCCTAAAACATATTTCAACCTTCGTTGAGAACAATGATATAATAACCCCTTTCCAGCACGGCTTCAGGCGCCAGTTATCAACTGTTACTCAGCTGATCGAATGCATTCATGACTTTTCTACTGTAATTAACAACAGGGGTCAGGTTGACGTTATATTCATAGATCTAACGAAAGCATTCGACAGAGTATCCCACACGAATCTACTATTCAAGCTAGAAACTATTCTGGGAGCAGGTAAAATACTTAATTGAATAAGAAACTACCTTTCTGATCGCTATCAGTTTGTGACAATTGGCACTCATTTATCGTCTAAGGGAAACGTTTCCTCTGGTGTTCCACAGGGATCGGTACTGGCGCCTTTCCTGTTTCTTATTTACATAAATGACATAGTTCAAAACGTTAATGTAAAAATCCGTCTTTTTGCTGACGATTGTATACTCGATTCACAAATCAACAACGAACAGGATAAAATCGACCTTAACAATGCACTTCAACATATTGTACAATGGTGTCACGACTGGCAGATGTTATTAAATTTAGATAAAACTGTATCTATGACCATAACTAACAAAAAGCAACCAAAATCGTTTTCCTATCACATAAACAACAAACCCCTGGAGAAAGTCACAGAGTACAAGTATCTTGGCTTACATATAAGCCATGACCTCCGTTGGGACTTACACATAGACTCCGTAACTCAAAAAGCTCTAAACAAACTTAATTTTCTAAAAAGAACCTTAAAAAGTGGATCAACTCAGACGAAATTATTAGCCTTCAAAACGCTAGTCCGCCCTATGCTTGAGTACGCCAACGTCGTCTAATTTCCACACACGGCCTCTGGTGTGAGTAAGTTACAAAGAATACAAAGAATGACTGCAAGGTTTATATGCAACAAGTATAGTTGGCATGATTCCCCCTCCGAGCTATGTAAGCAATTGGAACCGTTGTCACTTGAAAAAAGGGCGAAAATTGCAAGGCTCAAATTTCTATATGAATTAGCTAACAGCAACTTCAACATCCCCACAGAAAATTATCTAACTCCTACTAGTAAACGGGTAACAAGATATAACCATGGTAAACTTTACGAAGAACTTCCAACCCACAACAATTGCTTCAAATATTCCTTCTTCCCCCGAGCTATCAATGAATGGAATCACTTGCCGCGAAACATTGTACATTCCACTAGTGTAGATCTTTTTCTCATTAACTTGGAAACGCACCTGTCGACATGGGCTTGCATATCATTATCTTGAAATGTGAGTATTAGATTTTTTTTTGTTTCTGTATGATGTACCACCCTACAACAATCCCGAATGGGATTAGTAGTATTGGAAATAAATAAATAAATAAATAAATCCCACATGCATCGTCTCATTTTCTTAGGCAGTCGATCAGATTTGAGAAACCACGCTGTTTCACGAGATACGGAATGAAAACGCGAGATTACTACGTTCCCGACACCTTCAAACAGCTACCCGGTTGTGTATTTTCCCTAGATTCCAAGACGAAAGTTAAGACATGGCTCCGCGAATATATGTCGGACGCAGTGTAAACAGTTCTGAACAGTTTTCTTTTTTTTTTTTTGGGGGGGGGGGGGGGGGGGATAACCAGGCAGGCTTTGAATCAGCCTTGAGTGCAGTTGAGTTGAGTTGGTGTGTGTGTGTGTATAGTACCTGTTGTTGATTATATTTCCAGCTCTTTTGTGTTCGCTCACTTTTGGCGACTTGCAGGCCCCGTCCCACAAGCCATCATAGGCTTTGACGGACCCGTAAACACATTTGTAACAGAACGTTGACAATAAAATTATTATTATTATTATTATTATTATTATTATTATTATTATTATTATTATTATTATTATTATTATTATTATTATTATTATTATTATTTTGTATCATCGGCGTACTGTATCAGTACGCCGATGATACTTTGTTGGTATCGCGTCACATAAATTGTACCAGTGCAATGACTGCGTTACAAACAAACGCTACACGGTTGATGGACTGGTTCAATTCTAACTTCATAAAAATAAACACACATAAAACAAAACTTGTGTGTTTCTGTAGCCCACTTAAACGCAAGGTTCTTGATACTCCTTTTCGTCTACACTCATCGAGCTGTGTTGATTGTAGATGTAGACCCATAACCCATGTTAGTAAAACCAAGCATTTGGGAATACTGTTTGATAGTGATCTCTCCTGGAATTCCCATCTCTGTCATATTGCTAAAAGACTACGTAGTGTTTAATTTTTGCTTTATTCAACAAAAATGTTTTGCCTTTCACAGTCAGAAAAATGATAGCAAATGCTCTGGCTTATGGTGTGCTGCGCTACGGTATTACTCTGCATGCGAACTGTTCCTTGGGTTGGCAAAACAAAATTGACAGTATCCTAAAAGGAATCTTGAAAGCTATAGCATACGGTACCAACATCTCATCTGACAATCTCTTCTCTTTTTTACATCTCCCTCGTTTCGCAACACTCTTCGAGAGATGTGTCATAGAAAAACATTACTGGAATAGTCCTTTTAAAATTTCACGTACAACTCGGCGTTTACTAAGGGACAGCGAACATTTTGCGATCCCCAGAGTGTACACTAAATATGGAAAAAGAAAGCGGTCATTTTATGTTCCTGATATATTTAACAAATTTTCAGTACCACTTCGTAATATAAACTCAAAACGACAGTTAAAAAAATTTCTGAATACAAAATGTTAGACATCGTTACTGTGCTACCTCATTTTATTGTGCTGGCTCTTTTCTGCTGCGTTGTCAGTATTAGAAATGTTTACTTTTTTGGTGCATTCGATGTGTGTTGTAGTTTTTGTTGTTGTTGTTGTGATCTATGTTTATATTCCGATTCCCAATGTTGTTTTTCTTTTACACCGTTGCCGGGTCACGTCCCACAAGCCATCACAGGCTTTGACGGACCCGTTACCACTGATTTGTATTCAAGTCTGACAATAAAATTATTATTATTATTATTATTATTATTATTATTATTATTATTATTATTATTATTATTATTAATATTAATAATAATAATAAGCCAACGAGCAAACTGGCAAAGGTCTCCAGGACGAACTGTCGCAACTAAAGTCAACTGTGCAGATACAAAGCCGAAATCCAGGAGATCCGGGGCGCGCTCAACGACAACGAACAGCACAATCGTCTCTCCAACCTCGAAGTGCACGGACTTCCTGTCTCGCCTAAAGAAGACTTATTATCCTTTATTGAGTCTCTCGCGGAAAAGCTGAACATCTCACTTCCACAAAACCGATATACTCGCTATACATCGCTTGCCTGCCAAACGTGACAAGGCCCCGCCGATTCTAACCCGATTTGCTTCGGTCAGCATGAAGGAATCGTGAATGGAAGCGCGGGGAAAGCTTCCCTCACTCAGTCAGGTTGGTCCTTTCCCCAAATTGTACTTAAACGACAATCTGACTCGTGCGAACAAGGAGCTGTTTTGGCAGGCTAGACAGAGAGGCAAGGAGCGAGGCTACAAATTCGTGTGGGTGACAAGGGCTAAGATATACGCCAGAAAGATGGAGGGTTCTCTCCCTGTGAGGATCAACCATAAGTTAGACCTTGAAAAGATTATTTAGTTGCATGACAAACTTCGCTCAGGTTTCAGATTTTTCGTCTTTCAGAAAGTTTCTTGGAGTCTGTCATGACCACACTTTTTCTGTTTTACACGTTAATATAAGGAGCATGCGAAAGCATTGGAATGAATTCGAGATAATTTCAAGGGATATTAGTTCGCTGGTAGATGTCTTTGTTTTAACAGAAATAAGCATTTCCTCTGTTGCTACAGATCAATTTTCTTTACCAGGATATATAGGTAAATTCTACACGCGGTGTTCCGGTCATGGAGGTGGCATCGCGGTTTTCGTGAATGAGAGGTGGTCCATTACTAATATTTCTTTGTACTTCAATCACGCAGAGTGTGTCGCCCTTTCTCTAGGAAACGCGGCAACCTCGGTATGTTTTTTGGCAGTCTACAGACCGCCTTCCACGAACGTTGGATCTTTTCTGGAAGAACTTGAAACTTACATAAGTAATCTCACCATGCATGACCAGTTATGCGTTGTAGGAGATTTTAATATTGATATCTTAAGCACGACCAAACCTACGGTGTGCAAATACTTAACCATCTTGTCAACGCATGGGATAGAGTGCACTATTAATGCTCCAACTCGTGAAGAGTTTCTATAAGACAGACTAGTTTGCTACTGCATTGACCATATCAACATCAGAACATCTGCGTCGATCGTTAAATCGGCAATTATTACGGAAAAACTTGCTGACCACTACTTTGTGGCCTGTCATTGTTCTTTTGGTAACTTGGCATCGCGCAAATTACCGGGTCGTATTAAAATAACAATCATAGACAATCGTGCCTTTGATAAGCTAGTCTCGTCATATGACTGGATCGGATTTCTGGAGTCCATCCACCACAGTGACGTATATAAAAACTTCGTTCTTTTGTTTGATAAATTCTATAATACCTGTCGGAAAGAGGTGTACATAAAAAAACGTAACCCTGACCTCTTATGGCTAAATACAAATCTTTTGACAGCAATTAGCGATAAAAATGCTTTATGGCCTAGATGCCGTCGTTCACCTAACAATGTGCAATTCAAGTCAGACTTTAAATTCCTTCGTAACAAAGTCAACGCAATGATTAGATCTGCCAAACGAAACTACTACCAGAAACAATTTGCAGAAGTTCGTTCAGATGCACGAAAAACTTGGTCCCTAATTAATGAGTTTCGTGGAACTAGCACGCGCCACTCTATCGACGATACGATGAAGCAAAATTTTGACGGTAATTTATGTCATGTTGTAGAAAATTTCAACGCTTTATTTGCTACTTTTTCTGGACAGGCGAGAGATCCACCAACTCCTATTGGTAACACTGTCAGCTCCTCTGCGTTGCTTTTCCCGCTCCAAGAGACGGATCTGCACTCGATCTTGTTTAGCTTTAAGCCAAGCAAGTCGCCTGGAATTGACAACATTCGTCTCTCCGATCTTCGCAGAAACTATGTCAGTCTCAAAGTGGTCCTTCTTTTTATGTTAAACGGCTTTATTGAGGCTAAATCGATTTCCGACGACCTTAAAACATCAATAGTGAGTCCTCTATACAAAGGTGGTGCCAAAAATAACATCGAGAATTATCGACCGATTTCTATTCTACCGATAATCGTGCAGATACTCGAAAAGCTTGTGTTTCAGGTAATTACGTCTTTTTTAGATAAATTTAATATATTGTCACCTACTCAGTTTGGATTCGTGCATAGGAAGGGCACACAGCCCCTTCTGGAAGAGTTTTCTGATTATCTCTACTCTGGTTTTGATAAAAACCTTGTCACGTCAACACTATTCTTGGACGTATCTAAAGCGTTCGACACCGTTAGTCGCTCGTTACTTTTACGTAAACTTCACAGCATAGGCTTCCGTGGCACTTTTTTTTTTTTTTTTGAGAGCTATCTTGACAATCGCTCCCAGCTGGTATCTGCTGGAGGTTTTCAAAGCTCACGAACCAAACTAAAAGCAGGTGTACCACAAGGTTCAATTTTGTCACCCCTTTTGTTTAACATCTTTGTCAATGACATCGTCAACTATGTACCAGGATGCAAGATCTATCAGTATGCAGACGACACTGTGATCATGTCGCAACATATTAATTACGTAAACTCGATTCGCCAGTTACAGCACCATGCAACTGCAGTCATGGACTGGTTTGAGAAAAACCTAATCGCTATCAATGTAAAGAAAACAAAACTAATGTGTTTCTACAATCCACATAAAACAATCAATCTCAGCATTCCTTTTATTTTACACTCATCTGCTTGTAATCAGTGCGCCTGTGTCCCCTTAGAGTACGCTAGTAGTGTTAAGTACCTTGGTATAATTTTCGATAGTGGCCTAAAATGGCATGCCCATTTAGCATATATTTGCAAAAAATTAAGAAGCGCCAGCTGCATCTTATATCGATCCAAATGTCTCATGCCTCTTTCTGTTCGTAAGGTTATTGCTCATACTCTTGGGTACAGTATCCTTCGGTATGGCGTAACAGTTTTTGGTAATTGTTCCGCTTTCTGGAGAGCTAGAATTGACAGCATCCTTAAAGCAATCCTAAGGAGTGTCTCCTATAACATGCAAGTACCTGAGGACACCACCCTTTTCAACATTCTTCAACTGCCTGACTTTCAGACCCTCTATGTTCATACAGTTATTTTGCGACATTTCTGGAGCTCTGAATTCAAAACTTTAAGCTCATCATCTTGTGCCCTCCGACACGTGCAGCCTTTCCAAATACCTCTTGTTCATACCCGATACGGTGAAAGTACGCGAGCATATTACGTTCCAAAGCTTTTCTCACAGCTGCCGCCCGAGCTTCTAGGCCTTACCTCGCTCCGTAAACTTAAGAAATCCCTTAGAAGTATGAGTTTTTGATGATATCTGCTCTACTTTGTTTAGTGTTTCCCAGTGTGGGTTGCACTTGTGTAGCCTGGACGTCCTGGACAATCGCTCGTTGGACGCCGTGTACTGCAATTTCGTTTTTCGCCTGACAATTTGTTCTTTTTCTTTTCCTCATCAGGCGCGACACTTTGGTCTTTGTGATTGTCGTTATTTTTATATTAAGTTCTTTTAAACCTTATCTATGTACTTGCATCAGTATTTGGAGGTGTGATTCTGTGTGTTGCATGCACCCAATTTCTGACTATGACCTTGGGACATTCTAAGGACGTGTGTATGTCAATCTGTCTTATTTCCTTTTTGTATACCGGGTAGCAATGTGTAAAGTGTTAATTTTAGGGTAGCATCCCACAAGCCTTGTTTTGGCTTTGATGCGCCCGTCACGCAAACATTGCTGTGCTCCATACAATAAATGTATTATTATTATTATTATTATTATTATTATTATTATTATTATTATTATTATTATTATTATTATTATTATTATTATTATTATTATTATTATTATTATTATTATTATTATTATTATTATTATTTTAATTTTATTTATTGCATCACAGTGTATTTAATGATATTATGTGCATGTTTTTTTTTCATCATATTTTATTTCATTCCAGTGCAGAGGCTGCATGGTGAGCTTGACACTGTTTGTGTGGGGGATATTGTGATTTTGACCAGTAGGGTGCTGTCCCACAAGCCTTTACTGGCTTTGACAGACCCGTGCCTCGACTTGAGAAATTATCCGCAAAAATAATTATTATTATTATTATTATTATTATTATTATTATTATTATTATTATTATTATTATTATTATTATTATTATTATTATTATTATTATTATTATTATTATTATTATTATTATTATTATTATTATTATTATTATTATTATTATTATTATTATTATTATTATTATTATTATTATTATTATTATTATTATTATTATTATTATTATTGATCATGCAAAAGAGATGCAATAAAATTATTATTATTATTATTATTATTATTATTATTATTATTATTATTATTATTATTATTATTATACGACGACGAGAGCGGGAGATGTTCCATCGGTGTGCTCTCCGATTTTCGATCTGTACATATTGTCATCTGAGACGTCGCCATCTCTGAGCTACGCGAAGACGGCCCTAAAGAAGCTCAGGTCGTTGAGCATGGGGTCTGGCCCCGACCACCGCACCGCGGAGCAGGACCTTTAGATCATCTACATGTTCACTGCAACGAGGCCTAACCCACCCCTGCCATTGCGCTGGGCCCTGGAGCATAGGAGCCCCGCACAGTTGCGATCGCCGCCCATCGACCTCAGCCACCCTCGAGTCATCTACCCGTGGCCTCTCACGGGTGCTGTTGCCGACACCACTGAACGTCCCTCCTGTGTCAGAGGTTCGTCCTCGTATTGGCCTGCGGCCCGTGATCATTTCAACCCCAGCCCCGGGCTATACTACGTTGGAGATCAGTCACCCAGCGACCTCCGTTCATTGTGGCCCGGCAACTGGTCGTTTCTACACTCCTGAGCTTCTTCTGGCCTGCGTCAAGCTGGTGTCGGTTCAGTGCTTGGTTTGCCTAGTCTGCCTACTACTGCTCGCGTTTCTTTTCCTCCGCGCCTTGTGTCCACTGCGATCTGCGGCCATGTCCCTAACCTGCGGCGCGTGTCTAAAGCCCATCTCGCCTGACGGTCGCCTCATGACGTGCTCAACTTGCGCTCACAACTACCATCTCGGAAAGGTATGTTCCGGCATCGCCGATTCGACCTTTGCCACGATGAATCTCGAGAAAAAAGAAAAATGGCGATGTAGAGCTTGTCGATCGAAAGGCAACAACTCCACTCCGGACGGAGCCAACGAGAGTAGTGACGTGATCTCCCAGAGCGATTCCCCCCCGCTCACGGGACAAATCTTCGAAATCAATAGAAAATTAGACTCTCTGCTTTCCCTGAAGTCTAGCGTGGATTTACTAATGGAGCTTCCAGGGAAGGTGAATGAGCTACTTCTTTTGAAGCCCTCAATAGAGCTTATCAAGGCATCTGTTGAAGAAGTGCAGACTTCAATCGCCTTCTTAGCGCAGAAGTATGATAGCCTTTTAGAAGCAACATCAGTGCACGAAAAAGAAATTAAAGGTATTCACTCTGAGATGGAAGCTCTGCGGGTCACGGTGTCTGAGCAGGCCAACACTATCCAAGCCTTGCAATCAGAGATAAATGAGACTGAGCAACAGAGCCGCCTTTCCACTATGGAAATTCAGGGATTGCAAGTTGCTACCGGCGAGGCACTTGCTCCTATTTTAGTGGGGCTTGCAGACAAGCTTGGTCTCAAAGGACACCTACCATCTGATGTCCTGTCGACACAGAGGATACCAGCCAAGCGAGATCAGAATCCAACCATTCTGGTGAAATTCGCATCAGTTTCCATCAAAGACCGATGGATGCAGGCACGTGGCAAACTTAGGCTCTTGGCCAGCGAGGGCACACCGGGCAAAGTATATTTCAATGAGAACCTCACACCATCTAACAGGGAACTTTTCTGGCTCGCTCGCTCGCGCGGAAGGGAACGTGGATATAAATTCGTCTGGGTAAAGAACGGGAGAATTTTCGCTCGAAAAGAAGAGGGCGCCCCTCCCGTGAGAATCTCTCGAAAACGTGATCTCGATCTTATCACTTAACCGTCATGACAAGTTTTTCCCAGTATGCCGACTTTACTTCGTTTAGTGACACGTTTGCTTCGTCTTCTACAGATCGTTTCGCAGTTGTGCACGTTAACATTCGTAGCATTCGTAAATACTGGGACGAATTCAAGGTAATTAGTACTAAAATCTGCGACCAAGTTGATGCATTCATTTTGACCGAGATAAACGTAAGCGTTGACTGGCTACCACAATTCACAATACCAGGGTTTCATAGCTTCTTTTACACTCGCGACAATACTAGAGGAGGTGGGATCGGTGTCTTTGTCAGGGACTCGTGGCCAGTAACTAAAATTGATGTCTCGTTTAAGAACTCTGAAAGTCTGGCTCTTAAGATTTCTAACTTCAAGCATGAAATATCATTGCTAGCAGTTTACAGACCTCCTTCCTCAAACTGTAATAGCTTCTTAGATGAGCTGAGAGAACACTTGGGGGGACTAACTAATGAAGTGAATGTATGGTTAGTAGGCGATATCATATTGACACGCTTAAGGGTTCCAAATCCCACGTCTGCGAATATTTATCTCTTCTTTCGGATCATGGTATAACATCCACCATTCAAAGCCCAACGCGAGAGGAAGTGCTAAATGGGAATCTTGTTTCTGCATGCCTTGACCATATTAATGTCCGCGCTTCTGATGCTTCCATTCAGTCCGCTGTAATTCTTCAAAAACTAGCTGACCACTACTTTGTGGCTTGTCAATGTATCTTTACTAAGGCAGTTCCTGTGACTGAGGCAAGGTACCGCTTTGAGAAGCTTGACTTGAAAATGTTCGATCGGCTCATTACCGGTTATGACTGGGCAGCTTTGTTGTCATCTGTAAACGACGAAAATTTATATACAAATTTTACTAGTGTTTTACAAAAATTTCGAGGCCAATCAAAGAAGGTTGTGTATGTCAAGAAACGCAGGCTCACACTGCCCTGGGTGACTTCTGAAATACTTGAGGCCATAGCACTCAAAGAGCAACTGTGGAGAAAGAGTCGGCGTTCTCCCAACAATGCCGATTTCAAGCTGGATTGTAAGATCCACAGGAACCGTGTAAATGCTCTCATTCGTTCAGCGAAGCGGTCCTACTTTGCTAAAAAGATCTCTGACGCTGGTTCTGATGTCAGGAAAACTTGGTCCATCATCAACGAATTTCGTGGCTGCCTGAAAACGAACGTAGCCGATAGTCTAATTAAACATTTCGGCACTGATCTCACTCTTACTGTGAACAAGTTCAATCGCTTCTTCGCAGGCGCAGGACGTTGTCGCATCTCACTGTGCTGGGGATCGATTGCCCGCAGCCTTGTCAATCTCGGAATCTGCATTTCTCCCTTCTTTAACGGAGCCAGACTTGCGTTCATATCTTTTTGGGTTTAAACGTTTCCGGTCGGCCGGTGTGGATGGCATTACAGTCGGTGACCTATGCCGGAATTATGACTCGTTAAAGGACGTACTTCTCGTTCTGATAAATAATATTTTGGATTCTGGCATTGTCTACAACGACTTAAAGCAAGCTCTGGTAGTTCCACTTTTTAAGGGTGGCGTACCAAACGAGATTTTCTCGTATAGGCCTATCTCTATACTGTCTTGTATTTCACAGATTCTGGAGAAACATCTTTCTGTCGTTATGTCAAGTTTTCTTGAGAAACACGCAGTAATATCGCCAAACCAATACGGTTTTGTCGCTGGTCGTGGTACCACCAATCTTCTCGAAACCTTTTCAGACTTCCTTCACTCTTCTTTCGAACACAACTTGTATGTGTGTGCACTTTTTATCGATGTCGCTAAAGCGCTTGATACAGTAGACCATGGCATCCTCCTAGACAAGCTGTATAGATTGGGCTTTCGTGGCCCATTTCACGCACTGCTAAAATGTTTTCTTACAAATCGCACACAGGTTGTAGCGGTAGGCAATGTCCATAGTGCAAAGGCCCTCCTAAGATCTGGAGTCCCTCAGGGTTCGATTTTGTCACCACTGTTATTTAACATATTTGTGAACGACATTTCATCATCCATTACCAATTCACTAATGTTTCAGTACGCTGATGACACTGTTTTGCTTTCTCGCCATCTAGTGTACCAGCGTGCAGTGGAAATGCTCCAACTGGATGTAATTAGCGTCATGGACTGGTAATTTGGTAAATAATCTTCGAGTTAATGCCTCTAAAACAAAGCTTATATGTTTCTGCAATCCCTTAAAGAATATAAGGTCGACCTATCCGCTATTTCTCCACAACTCCGGTTGCTTGTGTACTCACTGTGATCCTATAGAATATGTTAGTTCGATCAAATACCTAGGCATTTACTTTGATTGCGATCTTTCTTGGACTACTCATATGACGCATCTTTGTCGACGGCTGAGGTCAGTGTCTTGTATGCTATACAACATAAAAAGATTTCTACCTTTCTCTGTCAGGAAAAAAGTTGTGCACGCTCTGGCCTACGGTATACTAAGGTACGGGATCACAATTTTTTTTAACTGTCCACTCTTCTGGCATTCCAGAATTGACCGAATTCTAAACGCAATCCTCAAGAACGTCACGTATAACACAACATTTTCGTCAAGCGATAACTTGTTTGGTTCGCTTGAACTGCCCTCATTCCACTCCCTCTTTCTCCAAACTGTGATCTGGCGCCACTTCATGGTAGAGCGAATTTAATGTCACTTCAGATTCGTCGCGTGAACTTAGGGCCACCTCTCGTTTCGACATACCACGAGTGAGAACGCGATATGGTGAAAGTACGCGCGCTTTTTATGTGCCAAAAGTGTTCAATGATTTACCAGACTCAATGTTTTCCATTACCTCAAACAAGAAATTAAAGAAAACTCTGAAAACAACTTTTTCTGACGTATCGCGACAGTGACTGTGAGCTTTATATGATATCGGCGAAACGTTGACTATTCTGTTTGCGATATTATTTTCCTTTTCATTTCTCAATTTTGTCCTGAAGTAGATTGTTGTTTTATCTGCATCATCGTGAGGCCCTAAGACCTATGCGAGTTTGCCCAGTGATTTTTTTTTCTCGTTGGTGTTCTTTTCTTTTTAGTGCCCTACACTAATTGTAACTACAGTCTTGGTCTGTTCGTCCCGACGTTCTGCTTCGCCTTTCTTCAATACGGACGTACAAGTGAGTGCGTGTGTGTGTGTGCGCACCGATGAGTGCCGTTTCTTTTATTTAGTGCTCCGACTGATCTGCTGGCCCCGCGGCTAACTCCGTTGTTCGTCCTGCGGGAGCAATGACAATTTTGTGTGTAATTTTCTTCTCTTATTTTACATACTGTGTGTCAATATGCCAGCTCGCCCTTTGATTCTTCTCTTGCTGGATCTCAGTGTGTCCATTCCAAGATGGGCAAGTTGCTTAACATAAAGACAACTCATTTCAGAGCAATTTATTAGTGAAGAACAAAAAAAAAAAAGCAGTGATCTATTTTATCGTTTTAAATACGGTTCTTTATATAGCAACCTCCGTTACCACTGTAAAATCTAATAATGTGTAATGTGTTGCTTTATAAAAGACTATATAGTTGAGAACCGGCAGATATTCCTTTTCGTTCTTTATTTGCATTTTACAACTCATCAAATATGTAATTCAGTGAATGGCTGTTCGGTCCTTAACCTGGTGTGAGATCGGTAAAAAAAGTGTCCACGCGAATTTAGAAGTTCATACGGGGGACTTTTATTTACCTGCGAGATTGAGTGCCATGCTACTTAGGCATATTCAAAAGATCAGTGCTTCACAAGCTTTAGTCACTGACCAATTTAGGTATTTATTGTCTAATCATTTTTTAACTGGCGTATTATGAGCTGCGGTAGAAAAAAAACTACTTCGTATATCTGCTCTTACAGATGTCGGCGGGATCAACCCTGATCGAGGAACCAGAATAAAAAACAAGAAAACATACGAAAACAAAAATGGTCTTCAGTTAATTGACATGTCGGAATATAAATGTAAATGCAAATAAATATAACATCTTTTTACTTTCCTTCAACAGCACGGGTCACGAATATTAATGCATCGGATGCTGCAAGAGCAGTCGACCTCGCCGCAGCACAAAATTGTCTGCGCATGACTGATTATTCACTTTAGATGCGCGCGATTAAAGTCAGTTGAACAGTGCAACACAACAGCCCCCAAATACTCAGCCGAGTTTTGCTTTTTTACGTTGTATGTTTTACGTTGTTCAAATGACTAAAATGGTGTGGTCCAGTACCAAAGTTTTCAACGTTTTACGGTCGAATAAAAATGGACCGTAAAATTTACGGTCAAATACGAGGCAGCTGATGCTGCCAAAATTGTACAGTAAAAATGACGGTGCTCTGTAAATCTGGTTTACAGTAAATTTAAACGGTGACCGTAGAAATTACGGTCGCCGTTTAAGTTTATCGTAAACTAGATTTACAGTGCTCCGTTAGTTTTACTGTACAATTTTGGCAGCATCAGCTGCCTGGTATTTGACCGTAAATTTTACGGTCCATTTTTACAGTGTAGCCATAAGCCTCAAGCAAAATGCAACAGTCAAACAAAATACAAACTGAATAATTAATATAGAGTAAAATCACTCCACCGGTTTTAGCGGAACAATAAAGTAGTGGACTGTATTTATCTTGACAGAAGTAGTTTATAAGATTCCGTGAGCTGATGGATGCTATAATTAATATTTGCTATTATTAACGCGTTTTATAATGAAGGCAAGGTTTTTCTCAGTCATCTGAGTGCCATAATCTGTACGCGATGTATTCACTATACAGATGTCAGATTGACGAGTGGAATATGTTAATGGCTTTGTTCTGAGAGATGCTAACGATAGTAAAAAAAAAACTACAGTATTTGTTTCGAGCCTTTTTTGTTTAGATATTTTGCTCACCATGTATTCGTAATGCTCATGTATTTTCATTACCCCCAGTGTTTTAAAGATACATTCGGTATGAAAATAATAGTGCACGTTGCGCGCAAGTCTTAATGTTTTTTTGTTTTTTTTTGCAAAAACATATTCTGTGTAGATTCGTTTTAGTTATAGTGCCCCGACTAAGATGGTAATAATTTGAATGAGAAGCAAACTAAGTATTATACAAAAGCAACTTAACACTGGATGGAAGTATTAGGCGATGCGGATAAAGTAGGCCAGTGAAGCGGGCGAGTTTTGAAACAATATGATCTATGTGCTCTGTCCGAGACATGTGATTTGAAAACAGCGCACCTAAAGTTTTGAACGTTTTTTTGCAATTGGAATAGGGGAAAAGAAAAAACAAACGATGTCGCTCGAAAAGGTAACGTTCTTATTTTCGGGACAAAATACCGTAGCTTTAGTTTCGTTTTTAATTATAGAGATAGTATTTCCTGTAGACCAATTTTCTGGATTTCGAATGACGTCATTTGGTCTCTCTGCAATATCATTGCAATTCTGACCCGATAGAAAAATGCTAATATTATCTGCGTAAAGTATTATTTTTTTTTTTCCTGCGGTGCGACATTAACGATGCCATCGATGTATATGTCAAAAAACAGTAGTCTGAGTATGCTTCCTTGGGGTACTACCGATTTTATTGTTTTTATATTAGAGACGTGACCGCCACGATTAACATATTGACGCCGGTTTTCTAAATAAGATTTAACGAGTTGGACCGCGTGTCATCTAATGCGATAAACAAAAAGTTTCTTGAAAAGCAATTTGTGGTTAATAAAATCAAAAGCCTCGGTAAAGTCTATGAATATACCAAGAACTACATTCATATTTTCGAAGTTATGTAAAATGAATTCTTCTTTGTCTAGCCGACCTAATTCTGTAAAACGCTTCTATCTGAAAACAAATTGGGACTCCGTAATAAATTTATGCATTTCTACAATGTCGGTAAGACGAGAATGAACAACTTTTTCTAATCCTTTTGAAAAGACAGGAAGCAGTGACACTGGTCAGTATTTATTAACATCGTTTCTATCACATTTTGACAAAACAAGAATTGAGCCCAAAAAACGTCTGATATGTCACCACTCAAACAAAAGCGCATGTGCGTAGGAAGTTTAGTATGAAGGCACACTACGCGCCGTGCTGTGGCTTCCTCGTTAAAGGAACCATGAAATGACCTTTTTACTTTTGCCAGATAACTTTTACATTAAACCTTCAACGTTCACTGAATGCCGAACAGGCACCCGTTTTTGTCTCAGTTCAATAACTTCTACGCATGAAATTAATGAAATATCGACTTTTTCTTTCTCTCCAACTGACCGCAAAACAAAATGCGGCGTAATTTTGACGGTCGTGACGTACGCTGGCACAGGAACCGAAAGTTCTCTCGGCAGTAGGAGCGGCGGCGAGTTGGGGGTGCGCCGGTAGGTTTTACTGCGCTGATGTCACCGACGTATTTTCTGAATCGGCGCTACTCATCGCCGCGATAGTCATGGACACGTCGCAGCTGACCGAAATTCAATGAGATATGTTGCGCTACAGCGACAGCATGGGACTAGTACCATACGCCGGTATGCCTGTTGGGAAGTGCGGCGAGTCTTCCGGTGAAGACTCCAGAAGTCAACCCAACTCTCATTGTTGGTAAAAGGCGGCCCGTGTCAGTCGTTTGCAAAGCGACGTAGATGGAAACAAATTGCCGCGGCCTTTTTCGCGGCCTCGGAGATGCAGGAGCGAGCCGACGTTAAAAAAGATACGTTTGAACTACGACAGTGTTAGCAAGAGGCACGTAAATACCTGTTCACACTCGGAGCGGACGCGCGCGTTTGATGGAAGTGCTGTATTCGCGCTGTTGATAAGCGCTTCGGGACCAATCTTTTACGATTGCAACTCGATACTGACGTGACACTCGGCAAAGGAAGGTTGGACCGGCATTGGACGTCGCTCCCACGAACTGTTATAGCTCGACAGTGACGTGCAGTGGTGTCAGAATAAAAATGGCATACTAATAACAAAGTGTACATACCGTGTTACGAAGGTAAAGGCCCGTTCACACACATGCGTCCGTAGCGACCGGAACGACTGGAACAACCGAAACGACCGTTCCAAGGGTCTCCAACCGTCAGTTGCCATAGCGACGGAGGGACGCCCGCACGTGTTGTTCACGACGCAAGGAGTTGGAGCGAGCCCAACTTTCCCCGCTGCGTTGGAAACAACCGCAGCGACAGACCAATCACAGGTCGAGGAGAACTGATCGCGCGAGTTGCATGCCGGTCGCGGGCCGGCTCCTTCTAGCTCCAAACATGGCGTCGCCGCGTCGGTGGTGATCGTCGACGTGGACGGCGTGGTGAAAGCTCATCGTTCCGCGTAAAAGCGCTACCCGTGACTGTGAATTTTCGTCGTGTCTCGCTATGATAACCCAGCACGTACTAGAAGGGAAGATCCACCTATTCGCGCGGCGATGTCGTGGCGGCACTCTCAAGAGAGCAGAAACGCCCGTGCCGTCGTGTTTGTTTACTTCGACTACAGTGGTGCTTTCTAAGCATTTGTGTCCTCGAACATCGCCCGGATTTCTTATTTGGCGCATTTCATGCGTGTGCTCAAGTTCAAGGTATTTCTGGCGCGTACCGTATAAAGGATGCGAATTTTCACGCGTTTTCATCACCGGAGAAAAGTGATTAGTGTTAGCAATCCTGAACGCTCGCAACGTCTATCTGATCACAAAATCATATTTCTACGTTGCTATATCGCTGCTAAGTTTCAGTAGTATATTATAATCGTAGAAAAGGCGTGTGGCGAGATTTGTACTATTCGCAAAGTCGTGTATTGGTCTTGATCGTCCAAGACGGCGTACTGTATCTTTTTCTTTTTCTCATCCACTGTACCCTGCAAGCCTATCATGAAAAAAAAAATAATAATAATAAAGCTTTAGGCTATAGAAAACTGTCTGTCTATGCTTTGTTACGGGATTGAGTGGAAGTGCGGTCCTTTTTAGAGGCGCCGCTGAAACAGCTGACGGCGGCGTAGAAGCGGTCGCCGTGCTGACGACCTGCTGCGCTTGTTGCACTGGTTGCAGGTGTGTGTACGCGCGGCGCAGAGCGGTCGTTCCGGTCGCTCCGGTTGCAACGGACGCAGTCGCATGCAACCGACGTGTGTGAACGAGCCTTAATCCATACGGCGTTTATTCGAGCTCTATATCACACAAAACAAGAAGATAGAATGGACGAGAGTCCCTTTTCGACGACAGTGTTCGTCAACACTGCCTCGAAAAACAAGGAGATGACAAGGGGAAGAGATTGACCTCACCTCTTAATCTAAAATTGAGGTCAGCGATCAAACTATAATACGGGAAGGGTCCACAAGGGTCGCGCGGGCATATTCCATTTAGCACGCCAGCCGGTCGTGGGCAGACGGTCTTGGCCAAGTACCGTCGAAGCAACGCTGCGCAAAGTCGGAGTGCCTATACTTCGTTTCACCTTATGTGCGAGCGAAGGCAAAGCTGGAAGCGCGAGCACGTAAGCTCCGTGCGTTCAGGCTTTGCTCGAGCGGGCGAGCTGGCGAGAAAGGCAAAAAGCGCTGGTCTCGCGCTTCTAGTTTTGACTTCGCTCGCAGATAAAGTGAAACGAAGTATAGGCCTATATTCTGCGCAGCTCGCTTGGTCGGGGTCGGTGGATTCGTGGCCGTCGTAGCTTTTCTCGGGTGTTTGTGGATCCAGCGTTCTTGTTCGTCGTGGTCTGTTTCAAGTACTTTTTCTTGCTGCTTGAAGTCGGGACGCGCGAGAAGAACACGTAGAAAAATAAACGTTCGTTGGTCGTCGCGACCAAGCGACGCTGTCGGCCATAGGCCTCCTGCGCTGAAGCTTTGAACAAACTGCAGCGCCCTCATTTAGGGTAGTACAAGGTCACCTGATTGAGCCTCCCACTACTTATGGCACGTTGGTTGAGCTTTTTTAATTCTGTCTGATGCTGAAGAACGAAAAAACACCTTTGGACGTCTGAAATCGGCCAGACTCAACGCCGCAAGACAATCAAAGGTGTCAAATTGATGACACCACCACTAGGGTACGCGTCTCTTATCTCTGGGTGGTGACGTCAAAACACCTGTGTCGCGACGCTTTCATTTTTTTTTTTCTTTGTCATGTCTACTTTGGAACGCGTGAAACGGCATCTCTTGGCTCGCGCTCTAAGCGTCTTAGCTTTGACGGCGTTCGAATTTTTGTTGTTTCTTTGTATATTCATCGTGATCTCGCGCTCTGCACCAGAGCAGGCCACTGATCTCTATTGTAGTAGGCTGGATCGCAGACCGCGGCTTCGGCAGCTGGGGCCGAGTGTCGCCACTGGCGGCCATTGATTGACACCAGCCAATACATGGGACTCTATGAGAAGGACGAGGAAAAAGTGCCGTTTCCCCCGTTTCTAAGTTGTTGTCGGCACTGAAACTTTTTGGATGCTTTTCGATAAGCCCGTCAAATATCTTGCGTCCAAAGATTAAAACTGGCAGCCCTCGCAGTTCTTATAAATAAATATTTTGTGGTCGAGAGTGACTCCGCTGCAGTGCAGCTCAATGAGGCGAGAGTTACCGCGGAGTCGGTGGCTGTTTCGTTGAGTTGGGTTTAGCAGACGACAAGCTCGAAGGCTTTGCTACGCGGAATTCGCTCACTCCCGAAAAGCCGCTGTCGAGATGGAACTTCGTTGTCATTTATCAACTTTTGGGCTTCCTCGAGGACGGTCTCATCGACGGCAAGTTCCTTTGTTTACTCCACTACGAGAGCAAGCTTGCCATCTCAGCCGTAGGTGCTCCGGTACGTTTGATTTTTTTAATCGGCGTTCGAACGTTTGACAAATACCGATTCGATCTCCAAACACCCGACATAAGGATCACAGCACACCATAAAATACTAGCCCCCGAGCACAGAGTACATGCTTCAATATTCTTACTTTTGTGCGTTTCTCCCATAGACTTGCGTGTATTGCCTGGTGTCAAGCAATGGCCGCCGATGGCGACACCGGCGGGCTCCCGATCCGCGATCCAGCCTACTACAATATAGAGATCAGTGGAGCAGGCACATTTTTGCATGCGTGACAGTCTGAGACGCTAAAGCTTGTACTATCCAAAACAAGGCCTAACAAGTCCCTTTTCGCAGCACCCCCTGGGCAACGCAGGAAGCCCATGCTGATTTGATCGTAATAAGTGCGTAAGACAGCTCCGGACTCAGCTTCGTTTACCACACGATAGATGGCGCTTGGCTCTCAGCATTATCAAACTTGGCAATTTTCGCTACACATCTCTAATTATGCTACAAAATGTGGATCTGAATATTATTTAACAAAACTTTTAGGAAACATTCACCGGTTATTTATTGTTTATGATCGCGGTGCTGGTGACTGGTGAGGTAGGCGCTTACCCAATAGGCGACGTGAATTCCGGCTGACGTGCTGCGATTCCGCGAATGCTTTCGAAGGAAAGAAGGCGCAAAAGAGTCCAGTTTTTTTTTTTTAAAGTTCTATAGCGAAGAAGTTTTTTTGGCTCCCTATTTTTGTGTTTTTGAGTTTCTTTTCACACCTTTTACGACGTGCGGTGGATGAAATTCGATTTCAGAATCGTTTCATGGTCCCTTTAACGGCCCCTATCGTCGAAGTTCACCGAAGGAAAAAAAAAAAGTAAGAAAAGAAAGTGATGGCAGAAACGCTGTTAGCCCGAAAGCTCGCTCGTTTAACGCGTGCCAGGGGTAGAGCGCGTCGCTAACGTCGCTCAATGTTTGATCACGTGATGCTACCCGCGAGAGGAACTCGGATGTACTCGAGCAAGGCGTTCGGCTGGCACTGGTGTCCAATCAGTGGAGAGACGAGCGTTCGACTGACACTAGTGTATTCTTCTTCCGTTCGTGTAGTGCGAAACCAGAAAACGATAGCTGTCAGCTTTTTAAATACCATATTTTGTGTTTACACACACAAAAAAAAACAAGGTAACTGGTTGCTGCTCATAATTTAAAAAAGCGGAAAACAGGGAAAAACGCAGAAAAGTCGACGAACACTACTGTGGTGATAGCCACGGGGCTCGGACATTGAGAACGACGTCCAGCGCGTGATATACAAAATGCAATTCAGTTCCGCTCGAGATTCGAGGCTGGTCAGTCCTTTGTCCTTTTGCATCCTCCACACTACCATTCCCTCGGGACGACGGAAAGACTAATGTCGTATGGCAATTTTCAGGTTGTAATGCCCGAGTCCCAGTGGAGGGGCAAACGAACAACCGACACCTATAAAGTATTCTCCAAACCTCAAGCACGTGCACAAGTGCTTGAGGCTTGTCGGTTTCTGTTGTGTCTGTATGTCGCTCCCGTGGGACTAGTCACTAGGGCATAACTGGGTGTGTTCAGATAAGATCATAAACGCGTGTCCAGTTGACTTTTTTTTTTTTGTTTTTCTTCGTATTTTTACATGTTACTCCCCAATGTGTGGAGGGAACGGAATCACAACAGGTTTTGCGAGAAAAATTTTATTTCTCGAGAAAACAAAAAAAAAGAGTACATCAAGGCGGTGAACCCGTTTCGGCGTTCTGTCATTTCTACCAAGTTTGACGGCACGTAATCAACAAAACACAAACAATATAAAACTCAAACGTTTTTCTCGGACAGTAGTCTATAATGGAAATACATGAAACAATTTATACAATTTTGTAAAATATATATCGTGCGTAAAAAATGCACAAACATGGCTACTTTGACGTTTTTACCTTATGTTTGTGATTTCTTATCTAGTAGAGTTTTTAAGATATATCCTTTAAGTGTTTTTCACAGGTTTTTCACATAAGGGTCTATTGTCCATATATCATGCGTCTCTCTGACTTATAAAGAAAAACATTTAAAGTGCTCTAAACATAGCTGAAAACGGGAAGTCCCGCAACTTCAACGTGCAATTAAAAAAAAAAAAACATCTTCGATTTTTTTTTTCAATTTTGGTGAAGCATTCTACACTATGTCGCCCTGTTTTCTCATTAAAAACATGTTGCATTATTTTGTCTCTGTCAGAAATAAGACACTTCGAAGTGCAGGAATTTGGCTACTTTGACATTTGTAACTAATATTGGTTCGCTGTTGTCTCGTAAGATTTTCAATTGCATTGCCGTTTTTTTTTTTTTTTTTTTTGCCGTTTTGCCGTTGTTTTTTTTTTTCGTTAAAATGGGTGTTGCTTTATTTTGTTCCGGTCGAAAACACAGAACTTCGAATTGTACTATGTATACCCTCCAGATGAACATTTTTGTTGCTAGCTGCCGCGGCCTCAATTACTCCTACGTTCTATAAAAGAAACTTATCATAACTATATATTTTGTTTAATTTGTGGCCAAGTTAAAATTGTATATATATGACTCTATAAACACATCAATTAAGCAGTAGTTCAAGGCTTCAACTGCATCCGTCCAGTGACGAGCCCGGCCCTCATGCTTATTTCAAATGTCGCCGCTCGGTATACCCGTGACCTGAAACACAACTTTCCAGAAACAAAGAAACAGAGCAGCCCGGCTTGCGTTCTCGAAGTAAAAACCGAACACACCTTTCGGTTCGGTTCTTACTTCGAGAGCGCAGTCCTTCGCAGTCCTGGCAAATATGCAGACCTTCAAACTTTTCTTTTCTTGTCATTTTTTTTTTCGCATGGCATCTGCATGCGAGCAAGGTGGTTGAGCGTCATGACGCACAATTTAAACGCGACCAAAAAATATTCGCTTTGGCAAGCCAGGTGCAATGCTAAATTTGAGAGCCACTTGCCTTTGAAAGGAAAATGACGGGAACAAACTTGGACAAACTTAACGCGAGCCGAACGCCCGATTGCCTTTAGCCACATGGCTCGCCGATTCTTACCTGTCATCGCAATCACGACGGTTGCACAATTCACAGAGGAGCGGGGTCGCTTTTATGGGAACCAAGATCTTTATTGAGCACCAGCACGCGCAAAAGAACAAATCAAGCCAGATCAAGCAACATAGTTGACTTGGGACGCTAGGCTTAGGCCAGTCCCACTACGAGCCCAAGCACCTGCACAGCGCTTCCGAAGGCGCGTACTTGCGACTGTTGCTTGCTGCAAACTAGGACGCTTGAAGAGATCTTCCTCTAAAAGCCTATGTGAACTGAAAACGACTCGCACTCATAAAAATTGACGAGCTCCGCAGACGCCGGCAGCCATGTTTGTCATTGTTTTCAGCCAAAGCGGGAAAAGCAATCTCAGAATACATTTGAAAACAATATTGACTCAATCTTGAGTATTTGCCTCTCAAACATAAATGTAGTGTCGATTAAACCAAAACTATTACGGCACGGAAATATAACCCTTCAACCAACCTTTCCCACGTCAGTCATCTCTCCAGCCAATGAGAGATGTAAGCGCCGTGTAAGCACGGGGCGAGGCTTAGCGGGCTGCGACCTCAACCGTTTGTACCTAAATTGCGCCTAGTGGCGTATATATGCTCAGAAACAAATTAGTTTTCATGGTAATTTAAAAAAAAAAATATGTGTATCTTCTAGGATTTTAGAAAAAAAAAATAGTTTTTTTATTGCAATGTCTCTTTACGATATATGTAGGTGCATTTTATAGGTCATCGTTTCAAAACGTCCAGGTTCCAAACGTCAAAACCATGGCTCTTCTTCCTCCCCCAACCGAATCTTGTAAGAACTGCTTCGCGCGGCGTATAGGCAATGCGCGAAACTTTTCCTTTTTTTTTTATGTTGATAATACGAGTATAGTGTTCAGTGTTTTCGGAGTTTATCTTTCTTTAAATGGGGGTGTGTTTTCTCAGGGTGTATCTTTTCAGTCTATTTTCTGTGTTATGCAGACAACCAGCGTTCGTTATGTTGAAAAGAGAAAAAAAAAAAAAAGAGACGGCCGTTAGGTGACTCCATGGAACATACGCGTGACTCTCAGGAAAAGTCCCGGCACCGATAAAGAAAGGAAACGTGATAATGGTGTGGTTCCCAAAGCAGGCCTCACGGACAGCTCAGTGCGGGCTGTGTACCGCGTCAGCACGAAATAACCCTGCGGACAAAGAGTTCTTTCCGTGAAGCTGGGGTTTTTTCTCATTCAAAGGTCCTGGGCTTTTCCAGTTACCCCGATTTCGACAAACCCGTCTCGGGGATTATTTTTCGGGGTTTCCAGTTTCCCCGACGACCCCTAAACCGGTAAAACACGTGGGAGCAAAGATTGCCCCGCATCACGCTGCCGCGCGGCGCAACTATAGAAACAACCATTGACGATATGACATGACCCAATGCCGCGGCGCTACGTCACAGCGTCAACGACGGTTGTCATGGTTACGCCGCTCGGCGGTGCGACGCGACGCGATTTTTGCTCACAAGTGTTTCACGCTTAAGCTGACAGCTACGACCTCACCGGATCAATGAACCGCCTTCGCTTCATCGCCTGACCCCACTTTCTGCGCCTGGGTAGAGGCGGGAGCGTGATCACGTGGCAAAAGATACACGTACCATTGGTCTAATGAGTTCGTAGCTGTCACCGCACTGTCAGCTTGCACTCAAAAAGAGTGGGTGTTGTACTTACGCCCCCTTGTCGCTTTATAACGCCCCAAAACTACATTTCGACGTCAGTTCACCCACGTCAAACAGACGATACCAACTTTTACGAGCGGATTGATAGCTGCGTGATATAACTTACTAAATATCTAATGTACGTATCAAAGACTACAGAAGAAGAAAACAAACACTGAGCTTTTGCAGCAGGGCTGTGACAAAACCTCGAGTGTTTTCCTGTAGTCTTTAATGCGTACAGTACATCAGCTATTTTCATAAGTTGGATCACTCGACTATCGAGCCGCTTCTGAAAGTGGGAATAGGGCTGTATACCTCTCAAGTTTGAGCAACGTCTCTGGCGAGCAAAATCTACTATTTTTGGGCCGCGTTTCGGTCGTGCGTCATTACGCTCTCTCGCAATGGTAGCGGACGCCAAGGTGGAAGAATTACGTTGGTTGATAATAAATGTTAAAAAATACGAACACAACAGTGAGAAAACCATTCTTATCGTTTTGATAAGACACTGTAAGCGCAAGCCGCGCTTTTTTGTGTCGTTTATTTAAACAATTTTGCTTGCTCTTTCATACGCTTTTTTACCGCGCGTAGACAGATGCTGACACACGCTAGAAAACGACCCTGACTCGCGCATAATCAAACGCTGCAGCGCACTTCATGCTCGATACAAGCATTACACGGTCGCGTCTTAATTAAGGACGCAGTCATTCCCCCTGGCCGAGGGTAATCAGGCCTACTGTCGGTTCGACGTCAGAGGACTGAACGTAGGACTGTAGCTTTGGGTGTGTTATAAATGGGACAAGGAGGTGTAAGTACTACACCCCCATTTCTGGAAGTATGTACTCTGTTTCACATAAAGTCCTAGCTCAACCACCGCCACGATCCGATGTAGCCAATCAAGCAGTGCCAAAAGTACTTCGTCACGGCACGCTCTTTGTGTGCTCGTTATCGCCGGCTAGTCACTCGCATCAGGAAGTGCACAATCATGGCACCTGATTAGTTAAGCCGGAGACAGAAACGTAAGAAGACGCGCCGTGACGGTACACTTTTTGCGCAGCTCGATTATATGTTGGCAATCACCGGCCTCTACACTTTCAGGTACGCTATTTAAATTCACGAAATTCAGAATAGTGATAGTGAAAATGACGTAGCGTAGGTATGAACCTTACTTTTTTCTGTTAAATATAAGTTCCTCCCCCTAGCCACGGGCCAGCGGTACGTAAAAACAAAAAAAAAACTTAAAAAATAAACAAAATGTCAAAACCAACATTCAAATTTACCGGCGTTTTTCAGTGCCTCGACGTCGGGGGAAGGCAAGCTTGCGGGTCGAGCGGGCGGTCCAGAAATGGACTATGCCGATCGTTTGTTTCGTGCTTCTGCGCAGGCGCTAGAGCGAACATCTAAAGCATTCATTTGACACCATGAAACTGCTTGGAATCAGTTGGGAACAAAGTCTAGTTCAAAGAGTGAACCCCCGCCATCCTTTGACATCCCTTTTTTCATTATTGCCAGTATCTTCCCCGCCTAACAGGACGAAAAATAAAGTTATTATTATAAACTTTTACTCTGAAAAACACGGTGAGGACCAATATTGTGAATTCAATAACTTCGCCAAAAAAATATTTTGGCACACTATTAGAGTCACTATTTCAGTCATGTTTGTTGGTGTGTTTAGCAAATTTTCAGGCAAAAAAAAAAACTCCAGAGTGCACCTTTAAAGTCAAACGGAGCATAGTGAGTTTCTGCGGGCTCGGAAACAAAAGGCTATCTACCCTGACCGATAAGCATGCATTGTGTGACGAGTCCGACGAACCCCGCCACCCTGGGGCAAAGATAGCAAAGCCCTCCGCCTTTGTGTCTTCTCCCAGGTTCAACACGAATCCCAATGGAATACTGACGCAGCTGCCGTGTTCGATTTGTGTCTCCAATCGTTAGATGACGCATAAGGTGCTGCACTACCGCTTGGTTATCTAGGAGTTGTTGGGCCAACGTAATGCCTGAAAGCCCCGGAGAGAGATAGAGAGAGAGAAGTAGAGAGGGGGAGATAGTTTCCCTCTCCCCGACTTAAAAGGGGGCCGTATTACGTAAACCGGTCCGTGCTGGTCCGGTGACCTTGCGTTGTTTCGGGCGGTCCTGTCTTCCGGACCGACTTGCACGGTGCGCGCGGGAAGATCTGGCTCGCTCCGGCGTCGTCGCTGCCGAAATGTGAGTGCCCGTCTCGCTGTCTTCATTTCTCCGACACGAATGGCCCGGGCGGGCTTGCTAGCATCGGCGTGTTAGCCTATAGGGTTCTTCAGTGTTCTTCCGTGCGGAGTGATGACAGTTTGCAGTACCCAATGCCGAAATGGGAAATTGAAATATTTGCAACGGCAAATTAGAAATAAATTGCCGGAAACAAAATGCCGCCGTAGCACAGTAGACGCCAAGAGCTCTCGCCGAGGGACGATCCTTCACGCACTCGCTCCGAACGCAGAAAAAGCGTTCGGAAAAAAAAAAAAACGGTAAGATGTCATAACCCTGTCCAAGCAACACATGCAAAAAAGCTAGTCGAACCCGAGGTGCGCGATCGCTTCAAACTCGACTTGGCGTGACACTCCGCTCGTGCCAAGTTTAGCTTTAGCAGTGCTTTTTTTCACATTGTGTTCGCCTCTCTTAATAGCAAGCCCGCCCTGGTCACACTTAGTCACTGCTAGCATCAGAACGTCATGGAGGGGCTTCAGTTCTGCGCTTCAGCGTCTCGTGAGCCTTCAGCAAAACATGGAGGCATTTGAAAGCAACGCCTTGTCGTTGTTATCCTATCAGTATTGCGTTAGTAACACCTCCTATGCCCCGTTTCATGCTTAGTGTGCAACGTTGTCAAAGCCGCTGGCGGGAGGCTCGGTCTTGCGGTTCCTTTGTCCGCGTGCTCCCGCTCTATTGAACAATTTTACAATAGGGGGTCCCAACGCTTTGGTTCACCCAAAGAGCCAGGGGAGTCGGTACTGCGCATGCGCAGAAGGTCTGGGCTTGTTCTGTGCGACTCCCCAAGCTACTCGGAGGCCCCGGAGCGGTGGGACCCCCTACTTTAAAACTCCCACGTGAGACGCTAGATGAAGCCAGGCGTTTGCGCCAGTAGATTTGGTCACAGCCTCCTCTATTGGCGGCGAGATGTTTAGGTGGCGCCCTCCCTATGTTTCCCTCTCATGACGTCATTACGTTGCGAACAACATGTTCGATGGTTTTTGTAATTAGCATGGTGGAAGCTTGAAATCATGGCGCTCTGAAACCAACACTGCAAACACCATCAAAAATTGAAATTCTTACATTCCTCTTATTTCCGTCCATGAGAAAACCTTTGCTGACGTCATAGTCAGCATTCGGCCAATCGTGGAAGGCCGACCACAGCGACGCTTTCGATCGCCCACGTCGCCAATGCTCACAAAGCCTGGCAGTTCGACCACGGAGCCATAGAGGGCCCGGTAGCAGATTTGGAACGCGAGGATCTGGTAGCACAGAGCATCTCTCGGGGAACCTGGTCGTCAGCGCGCAGCTTTTGCAGCGGTGAGGACCAGAAATTAAGGTGACCATCATCCCGCCAGCGAAATACGGGACACGAGGGGCAGGGGGGAAGGGTAGAGGAAATTTATTAACACGCACACCACGAACCTGTTAATACATTTCCTATCCTGTGCTGTTTATGCACCTGGAAATTGTATTGCAGCAATTAAGCTCAAATAATTTTCACTCCCAGTGATGCATTTGTTTTATTCCAAATATGTTATTAAATGTGTCGAAGTTGAAAACATAAAAATCGACTGCAGCAGAACTCAATGCATCAAATGAAATTAAGAAACAGTAAATATATTTTTTTAATTATTGCTTCCTGTCAACGCTTAGCTTTATCAACATGGTCCTACGCAAATTTTTAACATTATGTTCTTTTTCGACCGTTGTGAGTTGCAGGCTTTTTGCCTTGTGTTGCTGTCTTCACGAAAAACAAAAATTCCACAGCAACCTTTTCAAATTAACATAGCGATATGAAAATAATTACAATAATTTATGTTAACTTTTGGCGAGCAATTTTTACTTACAATATTTTGCGATCAAGGGGAGGGTCACAACGGCACATGCGCGTCGGAGCTCCTGCAAAAACGACGGTCGCTTCCTGCAATGCTTGGATAGAAAATGGCGTACCCATGCGATTCACACGATTACCAGTGACCTCCGCGCTTCCCCGTGTCCCGTTGTTCGGCAGCACCATGAGTTGCAGAGTGATTTTACGACCGTGTGAAATGCGAGACATTTCCAGGATTTGGGAATTTCTCGCGAGACGCGGGACACGAGCCCTCTATGCGGGACAGTCCCGCGAGTTGCGGGACGGCTTGTCACCCTACCCGAAATACTTGTTCGCTCGGGAGAAATGTGTGTTTCGGCGTCTCGCCGCAGCGGGGTGCCGGTCATGTGACTCTCTTCTTATTCGTTGTTTGCCGTTCCACCTTTCCATTTCGGCGGCCGCTTCTCATGGCGATCTGCCGGGCTTTGTCAGTATAAAAGAGGCTATGATTCGCCGTAAACCAAGTATGAAACAAATAAGATAACAAAGCCTTAGTGGCGAATTTTCGCCGTTTCCTAAAGAATGTTAGGACGCTCCTGCGGCGCTCTTTGCGGTGTTGAAATCAGAGGCGAAACTGTGCTATTCAATTCGAAGCGATATTTGCACGCCCCTACACGTTGTTTTACGGTGATCCATGAAATATACTTGTAGTGACCGATTGGTTCGCGAACATGTTGACTTGGTCCGAGTTGGGCATGCTCGAGCGTTAACAAAAAAAGGTTCTGTGCCTGAATGTATTTTACGTGTTTGTGAAGGATGTCTGTTCTGTCGTCGGAGTGGGACGGACCGAGATATATAGCAATACTTATGAAAGGTTAGCCAAGTGCATCGTATCTATTGTTTTGGTGATTATTTTTATAGGCGTTAGCTCGTAACGGAATCCAAATGACAAAAGTTTCGTGAATATCTCGAAAACCCGACTTTAGATCTTTGGACCGAGAAAAGTCGATCCTTTGGTATGGCAACGTCGGATCACGCTGTGGATGAGCCATTAGTATACGGTAATTTTTGCTCCACAAAGTTTACAGGTATGGCGTGTTCTGTCTTCGCTGAATAGTGTTTCGCCGGTTCGGTGCGGTGAGGTCTTTAGAGTGCATCACGTGCGGGAAGAGATCCTCGAAGACATTTTAGCAGCGCAGTAGGAGACTGCTATATTGCGCATCATGTCACAAACATTAAAGCCAGTGCTGCTTTTTCATATTTGGTGGCTTTGGAGGTTCCTTATGAGTTCCAATAGACCCTTTTCAAAAGTCAGTTTCACCTTGTGGCAGACCAAAAAGCTCGAATATGGCCGCTATAGGAAGTATTCACTGGACGCCATATTTGTGGGGGCTGTTTAAAGCGCATGCTCAGAACGCGCTCACATCAATAGGCTGCTAAGACCGGCACTCTCGATGGTGCGGAATGCACGTTGCAAAAGAACTGTGGAAGCTCGCCATCAGCACGCGCTCAGAATTCTCGCACACAGCTATGGCCGCCAGTGAATACTCCCTATAATGGTGGTGATAAAATATTACGCTTGGCTCAATCAAGCACCCTCGATTTCGTGAATCGAAGGTGACGTATTCTCGTTTTCCCTTTACGCTCCATGCATTACAAGACGTTCGCTTTTGCTGGTGTGGAGAGGTTGTGTACTGCCGCCATAAGAACGTCAAGTTTGGCTCTGCACGGGGTGGGTAGACTGACTTTCCCCACGCGTGCAAGCGCGTGCAACGCGCGGGTGAACGTAGCTTTGGCAAGCTCGTAATCGCACGGGCGTGCCTGCTCGAGCAGAGACATGGCGGCGGGCGGCCATAGCTGTGTGCGCGAATGATGAGCGCGTGCTGACGGCGAGCTTCCACAGTTCTTTTGCAACGAGCATTCCGCACCATCGAGAGTGTCGGTCTTGGCAGCCTATTGATTTGAGCTCGTTCTGAGCATGCGCTCTAAACAGCACCCACAAATATGGCGTCCAGTGAATACTCCCTATTGTTTAGTAGACCAAAAGCACAGCTTAGAACGCCTTAAGGAACCACCTTTGCTGCAGCAAACGCGGTAACCCCTTGATGTAGCTAAGTCCGAAGCGGTCTTTAGAAGCGCGCGCATAATTATCACTATCCACGCGCCTAGGTATTCTTCGTGATTGTAGCATCTGGTATTTGATGTTATACAATAGTACAGCCATTTTTTGTTAGAACTTTGTTGGCTCTTCCAATTCACTTCTTTTAAAGAAAGTCTTTTCACTTCATAAAAAAAACAAAATTGAGCTTGAATACGCGATTCGCGGCAGATCGGCAAAGCTAGCGTGTTGCCGATACGCATTTTATCCCCCGCGCATGTGCATACTCTGCTTTTTTTGGCCTACGAGGCGCCCGCCGTGTCGCACATAATTGGAACCGGAGACGACGGACGAAAAAAAGGTAGCAACACACAATGCCGGCCAACGCTCGCGTGTTTACCCTCACATTGAAGATGACTGTGCATCCGCTTTTTTTGTGCCCAGTTCCACGATGCTCAACATATAGTAAGCTGGAGTAGGTTATTACATGAAGCAGCGTATTCAAGCGGCGCTGTATTATTATTCACGGTTTGTTTCGCAGGTTCCAGAAACCCCAGATGAAGCTCGCTCTTGTCGTGTTCGTTGGTGTGTGGAGTCTTGCTGCGTCTAAAAGTTCTCCGAGGCTCCGGTATAGCGAGACATCTCTGGCACAAGGTCCGTATAGCAATCTAATATAATAGTGAGACAATAATATAAAGGGCGCTCCCGAAAAAAAAAACTGGATTTTTGGGCTCGAGTAATCAAGCTATGCATTGCAGAAAGCTCGAACTCCGAGATATTGTGACACTAGCGGTTGGGAAAGAAGGCGAAAGTTCGAGAACATGACGTTACCTGCATCGAAAGATAACTGAGAAAGACGACATTCTTTTTATGAGCCGTCGTCCACCTAAGCCCAATATTGTCAAAACAAGGATTGACATTGTGGACACGTGGGATTTCTACCAGTGAATAACACTCGTCACCAAGAAAGACATTGCTGACGAGTGTTTCTTAATTAGATAAATTATACAGGCGCCCACAGTGTGATTTCTTGTTCTGACGATATTAGGCTTAGATAGACTTCGGCTAGTGGAGGAATATCGTCTTTCTCAATTCTCTTCTGATCCAGGTAACGTCATGTGAACGTTTGCGTTCTATCCCATTTGCTAGTGTCACATTCTCACGGAGTTCGAGCTTTCCGCGATGCGTAGTTTATTTACCCGAACCGAAAAACACGGTTTTCTTTTCTCGGAAACTCCCTGTACCTCCAGCATTGGAGTTGCGTCGCATTCTCTAAATCGCTGTGTTTGACCTAGACCATCATGCCTGCATTTCAAACCATTTCGTCAACCCGTCCGTTTGTCCGTGGTCTAACCCCGCCAAACTTAGCGGGGAAATTGACATCCCGTGACGTCATGTCACGTGCGCTACGACTCGACAACTTAACGTTTGGTCACGTGACCGTGACACGTGACGTTAGGTCACATGGCGTCGCGGAAACGCGTGACGTCAGATTTTGAGTCACGTGGCATAACGACGTGGTATCGTGACGTCACGGTGTCCAGTTGTGGTGTCACGTGATGCCATGACGTCACGTTATTTAACGATACATTCTTCTTCATCCCCCCCGTCTGTTAACTATCTTGTGATCAGATTTAAACGATCGCTCCTTAAAGGAAAGCTGAAGAGGTTCTTGTAGAAAACGAGCTAGAGGTGACTTCTAAAGCATTTTGATCCCACGAATCTGAATATCACGTTCGTTTTCCCCGAAGATGTAACCAAACGCGAGAAAACACGAAACACCTCCGACCAGTCGGATGTTTCGGCCGCCAAGCGCGTGTCGCTCGTGTGGACAGCGCGTCTGACACCAGTCGTGACATCTCTTTCTGGCCTTTGCGAGCGAAGGCAAAGCTGGAAGTGCGAGCACGAAAGCTCCGTGCGTTCAGGCTTTGCTGGAGCGCGCGAGCTGGGGAGAAACGCAAAAAGCGCTGGTCTCGCGCTTCAAGCTTTGGCTTCGCTCGCAGATAAGGTGAAACCAAGTATTGGGCAGGAGATCGAACTATAGGGGGCGCTTTATCGAGCTTGTTGTCCCCACAACCCGGTGTTTACCAACACAGCATAACAAAGAAATTGAACCTGGCCGAGCACGGCCTGGGCACGAGCGCTTCGCCCTGACCAGTGCTTTGGTCGCACGAGGAGTGGCCTTCGAATCGTCATCTTCAATTTCTCGGATCAAAAACAAACAAGAAAATACGGTTTGTTGTCCCCACAGCTGAAGCGCACCGCTAGAGGCGTGACTGTTCGATCTCCTCCCCAATAGCGAGAGTGCGCCTGCATGACGTTGATAGGCACCAAATTGAAAAATAATCTTGATATTTCTGATCCTCGAGGCCAAATAAAGACGATTTAGATGTTTTTCCTCACACACAGAACCGCTTCAGTTTATCTTTAAATGTTGCATTCCCTGCTTTAGATGACTGAACGAGTGCTGTAGGCGTTAGCAGAAAAAAAGTAACAAAGTACGTCACTGACGCGTCACTTGCAAAATAAGGAACGCGTTACAGTTACCGATGAAACGTAACGCACGTTAGTTCGCGTTACTTTTTCTTTATAAGTTAAAAGATTTAACTTTTTAGAGCGCAGCTTTTAGGCGCCCGTTTCCGCGTATCGCGGCGTCGCCGTCGACGTAACCACCCGCTAAATTTAGCGGGCAATTGAATTTATGTTGTGGTCGCGTAACGTCAATTGTTTGGCTAAACCTAGCGGAGAAACTGAATGTGTTCATGGGTGACGTGACACGAAGTCATGTGACATCATTTTCTCTGCTAAATCTAGCGGAGGAACTGAATTGGTGTTGAAGCCAGGAGGAGGAGAAGAGAAGGGAGAAAAGGAGGAGGGGAGGGTACAGAGGAGGAGGAGCGGCATACCCTCCCCTCCTCCTCCTTAAAAGTTGCGCTCTATTTTCGCATTTCAGAGATTTGTAAACTTCTTTCATTTCAAAATATAAAAAAAACATACCTTCAAAGTTTGAAAAAAAATTTGAAGGTATGTGGGATGAGTGCAAGAATTCATGACTCGGCTCTTAGAGACACAAAAAAAAAAATGTGAAGTGTAATTTGTTTTAAGTATTGGGAACATGTATAATTTAACTACGTTCACATAAAGACTGGTTCAGACAGTCCCGTTTTCTTAACTTGCGTTACATTACAAAAACTTGCACCACAAGCGATGCTACCAGTTCATAAAGATAGCCTGGCACGCGACATTCGAGACGCGAATGTTTCGGTGACTTCTATACGTCACGTAAGAAAACGTAAGAAAGCGATGCTGTGTGAACCAGCCTGAAGCGTTTCCTTGCGTTTTCTCGCGTTACGTACAGGTCACCAGAACATCAGTTCCTCGGACACCGCAAGCTAGTCACTCCTTGAACGGCTTGGCACGATTCATTCGAAGTGCATATTTCTCGGTGACTGTAAGCCGACGTAAGCTTTCGCAGCATAACGCAACGTAAGGAAATGGTGCTGTGTGAACCGGCCTTTACTCCAAATAGGAAGCGTAAGTACGTTATACGTTACTGTTCTGAAATAGGGACTTTTAGCAAACCGTTCCCGCGTACCGCACTACGTGAACCTTTGAAGCATGCTTTTAAGCGCGCGCCCGAATGATACCGTGACCGCGGGGCGCGCGCTTAAAAGCATGCTTCCAAGGCTCCGGCAGTGCGGTGCGCGGGTAACAATTTGCTAAAAGTCCCTAACGTAAGACGTAACGTGTTACCGGTAAATCGTTACCGCCAGCACTGTAATTTAAACATAAAAAACCGCTGGCAATTTTTTTTTTTCTTTTTTGATAGGGTCGCCGTACTCTGCCGACGCCTATTACAATGGACACCTGGAAGGTCTGCTTCAGCACAAACTCGAGAAGTTCAAGGAGATCATGCTGTCGGGTTACCGCAGTCTGGGCATCCGCATCATGGATCCTCTGGACGTCCCCGACGCCGACATGTCGCCCATCTTAGGGGGCGACATCTTCACTTTCCAGCTATCGCAGATTCAGGTAAACAACAACAGAGGCGCAATTTTCGAGAATTCTGCCTTTTTCTTGTTTCTTGCTCGACTGCTATGAGCGATAAATAAGATTGGTTATTTGACACTTATGGCTACCCTGTATTCTTCTTCCTTTTGACAATGGCATTATAAGTGTGCTCGTATACTTTTAAGATGATGCCGAGCGTCAGTTCCCTGTATTTATTGAATATATGACTAAATATTCTGAAAGTACACGCGCCAGTGCGGAGTAGCCTACATAAAGCACTGCGCGGGCCCGCCTTTTGAAAGCCTACCCGGACCGGGCCCGGTGACTTGGCTAAGTCGTACCTGATCCGGCCCAGCCAGACTGGAGGTGCCTCGACAATGGGAGATACAGCGCGTCTTGGACCCCGCCCGTGCAGAGCTCTGGCATACATTCATGAAAGCACATTCGTGCGATATTGAGCAGATATAAGAAGCATCTTCATTAACAATGTAGACGTCAAATATACCTTAAAACAGCAATGAAGTATATTACATTAGAATAAAATGAAAAACGTTTACAATTCCCTCTAATGCCGAATTGGAGCGCAGCTCTTGGAAGAGGAGGGGAAGGTACGGAGAGGAGGGTATGCCCCTCCTCCTCCTCCGTACCGTCTCCTCGCCTCCTCCTCTCCTCCCCCCTCTCCTCTTCCTCCTCCCATTCTCCTCCCCTTTCCTCCTCCCTTTCCTCCCTCGTGACGTCACTCATGACCCTCGTGGCGTCACTCGTGACCCTAGTGGCCCTTTTGACGTCATCCGTGAAGGTCGTGACCTTCACGAGTGAAGGTCGTGATATTCGTCGTGACCTTCACGAGTGACCTTCGTGACGTCACTCGTAACCCTCTTGACGTCACACGTGACATCACGTGTGACGTCATTAAGGGAAACATCACATAATGTTACGCCCCCGGCGAAGGCGACGCCGTTATCAAGCCGGAAACAGGCGCCTAAGAGCTGCGCCATAAAAAATTATCGGTGTCCAAGAATAACAAAAACGTGTTCGAACCTATCTATAAAGGCCTCTTTAGAATTACCTGTGTAGTTCTACGGGCATAGGTTTCGTCGCTACGTGTGCAAACTGGTACTCGTCTTACCCTGCCTGTATCTCCGGGAGAAGTCCTTGGAAACACTGTAGGACGACCACTGGCGTTCGTTTATGATTGCATGTACCGTTGTACAATATAGATACATTACATCTCCAGCATCTCTACCAAAATGAATCCCGAGGGGCCAAATTTTTCACTTCATCGAATAAACGTTGAATAAAATGGAAGGGGGGGGGGGGGGGGGGAGTGATCGGAGCCTGAGGCTCGTATATTCAATCTGGATGAGCATCTTACCGGCGTGCGGTCGCGTATCACTACTGCGTGATGCACGCTAAAGACCATAAGCTGGCTAAATGTCTCACCTGCACCGGAGACACCGGACTGGTGTCTCCGGTGGTGTCTCCGGTGCATTGGGGCTGGCTAGCGTACGCGCAACCCAATTGCATCCGAATTACATATATTCTGACGCTATACAGCCAAAATGTACAACTGAAAACCATGCAAAAGAAATTCCTCTTCTGTCTCTAAAGCCGCACTCCGCCGCTCAGACATCAAACAAAAGACACTGTGTCCGCCGGAGACATGATGCCAGTATTATCTGCGGTCAGGCTTTAAGCATGTTCGAAGAATGTTTGCTTTATACATGCTTGCAAGTTGTCTGCAGACAGTATGACCACTGTGATCCAAGGAAAGCATCAGTCTGCAGACAGATGTATAATGTATTTCCAGTGTGGCAGCGGCTTAAAGGGAAGCTGAATAAGGTTCTTGAAAGAAACGAGTTACAGGCGACTTTTAGAGTATTTTTGTCCCGTGAATTTGAATATCACGTTCGTTTTCCCCGAAGGTGTAACTAAACGCGAGAAAACACGAAAAAAAAAAACCTACGAATAGTCATTGCGTCATAAAAAGATATTTTGGCCGTCAAGCGCGCGTCGCTCGTGTGGGCAGCGCGTGCAATTGCGAGCTTGCCAGGTATACTCCGCCCAGACTCCGCCGCACTGACACCAGTCGTGGCGGATTTTTCTGACCTCTTTGAAAATAGCGAGTGCGCGGGTGTATAGATTTGGTAGGCGCTGAAGAGGCCCGAGAGTGAAGATTCCAAAAACTCCTTTTATTACGTAACGCTGCGGCAAGGAGGCTCTTCGGCGGTACTTTGAAATTGATTTTTTTGTCGCCTCCGTGCAGAAAATTGAAAAATAATCTCAATATTCGTGATCCTGGAGACCGAATGAAGACGATTTAAGTGTTTTTTTTTTTTTTTTTTAATACAAAACCGCGTCAGCTTCTCTTTAAAGGGATTGTCCAGTAAAATGTCTTTCAGAAAACAATTAAATTATATTGTCGTTGCTTTTGGGAATATCATCCGCCAAATATCCAATTTTTTTATCCTCCGCCGCGCAAGTAATTCAATTTTAAACAGAGTCCAACTGCTCATATTGCACATGCAAGCACGCAGTCTTTTCGCTGGCAGCAGTGGAAGCTCCGACGTAACGTCAGGCAAATAGAGCCACCTCGGCTTTTGACTGCTGTCTCAGTAGAATAACTTCGTTCTAAGAAAGACGACACTTACGGTATTAAAGGAAGCTCAATTCCTCGACGATGATCTTTGTACTCGCCATCAACCATGTTGATCAAAACCGGGAACAAGTCAACGCCCGTCACTGGGACGTTACCATGCCTGGTATGAACTCACGATACGACCAGGCGTGCATACTTGCGAAATTTGGCGTGAAGTTTCGTATTGATGTTCATAATTGATTTAACGAATATTGGGGCGTCTTTTCTTGAAATAAATATCACGTGACTATATTAAAGCCCTCTCTGCGTGACCAGCGCAAAAACGTAGTAACTTCCGGATATCACCGGACAATTTCTTTAAGAATCACTCTTCCATGACAAAAGCCGTTGCTCCTTTTTAGGTGCGCCATCTGTCGACGTACGCGGTGACCCGGTTGACGGCGCTCGTGAAGGACTCCAAGGTGTACCTGACCTTCGAGGTGCCCAGGGTGACTGCCACGATGCGCTACAACGTTACGGGCTCTCTCTTCGAAGTGTTTCCCCTCAAGGGCGACGGTCAGTGCGACCTGGCGTACAGCAACGTCACTGTGAGCGCCGTCGCTCACCTCAAGACGAGCAAGGGCAAGTTTCAGTTCACCAACTTCGAGGACGCCAGTGTGGATTTCGAGACGGACCAAGTGCTGGTGAGAGCATCCGCCGTTCTTTGGGGGGACCATCCACGGCCGCTCGATCGCTCAACTAGCTAGAGCCACTAAGTACTCTTTAAAAAAAAAAAGCTAGAGCAGGGCGTCGATTAAATTTTTCAACCAGCTTAACCGCCACCCTCTAATTGAATTTCGTTCATTCCCACGCATAATGGTTCAAAAAAAATTTATTTAATTTTGTTTCGCATTTGCTAAGTATGTGATATAGGGCGCAATGTATAATTTCGGACTTTAAATCAATCTTGAAGTGCAGTTGAGGGCAGTCCAGACTCCCATACTTCCAAATTAGTACTTCAACCCCCAAGCAGAAAGGTCCCTTGATATCCTTTGGCAATAGCAAACTCCCTCGATTGCTCGCAACAGTCTCTGCTGCGCTAAACAGACATTCGCATGGCGTTGAAGTGGCTGGGAAACGCATAACCGTCTCCACTTGTTTGGAGTTACAAATTTCGCCCCTGCAGTTTACTTTAGGTCAAAATTTTACCCAAACTTTCCCTTCATCCAGGTGCACTTGTCCATGTCTGCGTAAATCCGGCGTCACACCGCTCATACATCATACAAACGACAGTCTGCAAAACCGAGTCGCCGCAACATCCGTGGTTCGAATTCCGCGTCCCCAAGATTCTCCTTGAACTCCTTGCCATGCGGCATTCGAAGCACGGATCTCGCGGTGACTCGCGTTTGAATCTGTTTGCAGGCCGTCTTTTGTATGATAGATAGGCAATGCGACCCCGGCTTAATAAAACCGTTGAAATTTTACCTTTTTTTTTTTTTTTACAGCGGGTCTGTTAGGCTACAAGCGCGAGCTCCTTGCTCTAGGGCACATCTCGGCGGCACAAGCTCTCGTGCGTTAAGAGTAGCTCCCAACGCTATGAGCTCGCGCTTCTAGCCTTGTCTGCGGTACAACATAAGGTGAAACGGGGTATAGTTTCCCCAAGATCGTGTCCCCCGCACAGAAATGAAGACACCCAACTCTGGACACCTACCGCCATCTATGAGCGACGGCGGCAATCCACGTATCAGGTTGCCGCCGTCGCTCACAGATGGCGGCAGCCTTTCCACTCTGGCTTCCCGACTTGCGGCCGGCCATTACTTTCCATTGTACAGCTCCGCTGGTCTCCCTTCTTCACCAGAGTGGAAAGGCTGAAAGATTTTGTTAGCCAAAATGTATTTGATTAACCGATTAAAAAAATTAAATGGGATTAAAGCATTATTCGATTGGTCCATACTTGCTTCATACGATGAACGCTGGAGGCTCAGCTGGCGCTAGTGTATACGGGACTTCCGGTTGCAAATTGAAGCAGACGGCAACCTGTCTACTTTTGCAGTCTTCCTGTGTATTCCTATGGGAAAACGTACGCGATATTTTTCTCTTTGCCAGGAAATAATAAAAATCGGCGTAGTTTCTTTACTCGTAACGGATACTATGTAGCTTCCTTCACATTACAAAAGTGCAATTTATTCAGTTAATGTTTTTTTATTACTGAGCGATGTTTAAGTTAGCAAAATTGAGGCCTAGGCATGTGTTGTACAGCATATGTCCAAACAAGCTATCATTTCAAGTAAAAAAAAATTACTGCTTTATTTTGATTATTCATGCACAGTTTGTTACTAATCCAGTACGTGTTATTCGTTCCATAACTCCATATATGCTTTGTTCTTGCCGTCTGTTTTGATTGTTTGATTTGGCATATAGTAGTATCCTTTTGGTGTTTTGTAAAGCTGATTCACTCTGTGTGCTTCATAGAATTGACTATATGAGTAAAAACGTGCCCTATAATGGCAGTCTGCAACGTCAACACGCATTATACGTATGTATTGGGCTATTTTAGCGCAGTATTCGACGCCATGAATGCCAAAGAAAAACGCTCTAACTGACGCATATTTTTGTACATCCGATTGTAAAACGTGGCAAACTTTTTTATTCTGTCACAACAATAAGCAATATTTGCTCGTATAATCGAGCGCGAAGAGAAAACGATTTGCGTTTTCTCATAGAAATTTAGACTTTAGACTTGTTGCTGTCTGCTTCATAAGGCAACAGCACACTAGCCACACCTGAACCTCTAGTGTTTATTAATAACTTTATGGATTGATTGGTAGGTTAATCGATGAACTGCCCAGCTTTAGTCACGTCCCTTGCACCATGGGATGAATGCATGGCGGCTGCACTCTTTATAACGGGCAGTAGCTTGCGACACCTAGCTGTGGGGTTTTGAAACCATTGTTGCCAGTTGTTTGAAGCTGTCTTTAAAATTGCCGGAAACGGTTTTTCCGTTTTAAAGAATTGTTAGAACAGTCCACGACAAGGAATAAATGATATCGCTTGAACTTATTTACATCACATCTGAAGCCAAGTAACTAAAAAAGCTTTAATCGTAGCAGATAATACCCCTACTCTGCACTAAACACCAGAACGGCGGCGCTCTCAAAGGTAATCGTGGAAAAGAGTGCCGGTACTCTATAGACGTAAACAATTACTCGTGCTTACTTTTCTCTTTCATTGTTTTTTCGTGCAGGTCCCACACGTTATCCCTGGTTCCCTAACGGGTCTGGGAAGCCAGGTGGGCAGGGTCATCTTCTGGACATTGGCCAAACAAGTCGACCGCACGCTTCCGGACAACCTACTGCGCTACCTGAACGACGCGCTGGAACGGGCACCCCGACCGATTGCCGGTCAAGTTCATCAGTGAAAAGAAGAAAGCACATCTCTCATATTCTCCTGCCCAATCAAAACATTCACCAACCTTGGCTCTTTGTCTTCTCGAATCTGTGTGGAAACTCATTGCAAAAAAGTAATACGCTGAAAGTACAATAATTCGTCTCGTTGATACGGACCCTGTTAATATGGATATCCAGCTTTAGAGACAACACTTTTCGGGGAAGAATTGGGTAAATACATACATTCTTGTCTCGTTATGCTGGAGAACTATGTACGCATTTGGGGGAAAGGGAGGGAGGGAGGGAGGGAGGGGGGCGGTGTCGTAGGTGTCCATATTAACGAGACATCAGTGTAATTTTGCAGGTTTATGAAACACTTTGGGAAGTATACTTAAATTATATTTGTAGCTAATGGAGTAGGTTCTAGACAGGGTGAACGCGCGAACCGCACCACTAAGATGCGAAACACACAAAGTATATGTACTTCAGATATTGAAATTATCCTAAAATATAATTTCGGGGTCCTTTTTTTTTTTTAAACAAAGCTACCGGTTTTTTTTTGTTTTTTTTTTGTTTAAAATAAATTAAAAGCATCGTTGGCTGCTTGCAACTTACCCGAGTTTTCCAAACTAATCCAGAGTTATGATAGTATGCAGCAAAACACGCTCCAGACCATCACTGTAGACAATATGCGAAAGGAAAACCTCATCTAGTGTACTCGTGGTCAATTATCAAATTTCCGCATTAGAGGGGGGGGGGGGGGGGGGGGGGGGAGACAGTGTTTCGTCTGCTGTGATTGTGTCACTATGTGCGATTGTTTCTGTGGCCAATGGTGACTTGTGTTTGTGTGTAACTCCATACTTGAGCTGTT
Organism: Ixodes persulcatus; assembly: GCA_013358835.2. NCBI lineage: Eukaryota > Metazoa > Arthropoda > Arachnida > Ixodida > Ixodidae > Ixodes > Ixodes persulcatus. Next base: position 293,233 of record JABSTQ010011432.1, on the reverse strand, counting down.
ATTTTGAGACATGGATAACCTACTCGCCCAAGCCACCGTTTCGTCCAGCTCTATTTTCATCCGAGACACAATCGTCCCGGCAAAGTGGGAGACGTACATCTAAAATATGATCACGTGCTGCAAGTCCAGTACGACCCCTTCACTAAACGTCTTTGATAAAGACTTCAAGAAGAGTGGCTGTTTGGGCTAGTTGGTTTGTCATTTCATAAAACTTGTGCGTGCGCAACGAAGGCGAGGACGAAGGAAAAACGACATAAACAAGGTACTGAATAACGGCTAAGAGTTGAGCTTGTTGGTACATACTTGTAAATATGTCAGCTTGAACTTTTGAATTAACTTGAACACGAAGAATCGAGAAGCGAGGAACCACAGCATTTCCGAACACCGCTGGAATAAATGGAGACGCCTTTTTAGAGCTATTAGGTAGGTGTATATCTAAAGCAACCGTGGTTGAACATCAAGACCAACAATTGCTACAAAAGAGCGGAGTATGCATTGTATCTTAGGTGGCGCCGCAGCTATGTGATTTGTTCCTGGCGGCATGCGGCAAGATCATCAAAAACACCTGAAAGATACAAGCGTCAAGGCTATTTTCCGATATGTGGACAACTTCTTAATACTTAGTTCCACGGAGGTAGGTGACCAGAGAAACGGATGCAGAAATACAGTTCTGTGATGCTTCCAAGAAAATTTCCCTGACCTGGTTTTCATGCATGAATCACCTGTGGACAAAAATATAAAATTTCTAGACCTCACTCTGATTTTTAATCAAGGACACGTGTGCTCGTGTGCTGGAGGTACGACCCCCGGTCAGGAAAAGGGTTTCTGCTGTTCACATCGGGACACTCAAGTACCATTAAGAGAAGCTTCGTCAGCACGGCTCTAATCTCTGCACTACACAAATCGTGTGAATATCAAATAGGGTAAAGCTTCAAAAAACAGATGTCACGACTACGAAAATCGGGACATCCTACAAGTATCATGTACCCGTGTGTGAGAACATCGGCAAAAACTTGAAGCGTACAAGGCCGGAGAACGAAAACTCGGACAAAACCCGAAAAAAGATCGCGGTGCTCCCCCACATTCACCGGATTACGCACAAGCTGAAGAAGATTGCTGCCAGAAATGACGTTCAAGTACTATGCTCCGCGCCCAACAAAGCCTACTCCATGTGCAGACAAGTTAACCGAAGAACAAAAGAAAAAAACCTGTGACACGGCCCACAGAACGCAGTATGTCCCATGCACAACAGGAGCGGTGTACCACAATCCCCTTTCATGCGGGAAATGCTACATTGGCCAAACAGGCCGATGTATCAACGACAGAGCCCGCGAGCATGCAGCGGCAGGACATCTGGCTAGAGCCACTCTATACACCAACTCATGTTTACAAACAAACCGGAGCGCCCGGAGCGCCCCTAGCGGACGCCACCGGCGCCGCGCATGCGTGATGGGGTGTGGGCAAGAAGCTCGCCGTTGCCCATAAACAAACCATTGAAATGCGGTGTTGTCGGCGTCGGTGTGAGTCCCCGCGCTCTTTTTCGCGTTGGAATTGTTGATTTTACGTCTTCCTGGCAATGTCTGACTACTTGAGCGGCGTCAGCGAAATTAACGAGGCCCGCTACACCGCAAAACTTCGCGTGAATAATCTGACATGCGGCGATTCATTCCTCGTGGACGCCTCGGAATGTACGCTAAAGCCTGATTCACATGATGAGATTTCGCTCGCAATTTTCGGTAGCGACGTCGCTTGGGCTGCAAAAGCGTGAACCGTAGCTGAGATAGTGGACGTCGATACTGAAAATCACAAGCAGAATCGGACCAAGTGAATCAGGCATAACAAGTCGGAGATGGCCACCGGTAACAATGAGCAACATCTCCTTATATCTACTGTTTACATCGAGCCCGCTTACCAACCTTCAAACTTAAGTCTTTTGTTGCCTGAACTTACTTCTTATCGCAAGTACCGGGCCCATGTTTGGTCTACGGGCCGGTGTCCTTTAAAAGAGCGACGACAAGCAGAAACGTTTGAAAGAGCAGACGACAATTCGAACGATCAGGCGGCCGTTTGAACTTGAAGACCCACTGAACGTAGTCCGCAGGTGGTCCGTGCAACTTGACGGTTTTCCGGCGTTCATGTTGGAACAAAACAAATAAATCTGATGACCACAGGTATCCGTGAATTCAACCCAAAGTGCTTCCCGCCCAAGCAATCGTGGTCCGACGGCGTCTCGTTTTCCCTTTTCACGGCACATATCCACGTTCTCGGACGAACCGAGCACATGAAAACTGACCTTCAAACCTTTCTAGACTCTTTTGGTACAGCCCCAGTCGCGGCATTTTGACGAGAAGGCAGGTTTTTGTCTGGTTTTTTTCAAAACAACGCAGGAATACACGTCTGGCATGGGCCCTTCCGCCCACAGCCCCGGACCGGAAGTGCGTCCGACGCGCCACCACCGCGCCGTGACGTAACAGAGATGAGTTCGTGTATATGGCAGCGTAGCCAACCCCCGGACACAGAGCGAGTTGCGCGGCCGGAACACGGATGGCGCCACCATAGAGGTGTACAGCAGCGCTCGCGTGGTCGGAGGCGCTCATTACTAAAAACTAAACAAAACAATAATATCCTAATATTGTTTCCTAAAAGCGTGTGATGTTTCAACATCACACGCTATAAATTTTGTCTTTTTCTGTTTTCTGCGCTTCTAAAACGAAACCGCGGCCTGTGCGCATGCGCACTTGCTCTCTGCTCGCCCCGAAATCGGTGGACCGTTGTGGAGGCGTCCGTGAGTCTGCTCGCGGCTTTCGCGCTTTCGCTCGCCTTTGTGTCAAGCGTCGGCTCCTCGATCATCGTGCTGCGCGAGCGTCGCACTCTCGGGCAAGTGGAAGGCTCTTCGTGTCTTTGAACTGCCTCAATCGTGCGGTTACGCAAAGTGGTTCCCTAGGAGCGTCGGGGACAAGAAGCACCCGTTCGTTCGGATCCCAACTGACGACGGTGAGTTTGAAAGTTTTCACCCCAATCGAAACTTTTCCTAAGCTGAACTGCCAGCCACAAATCGCACTATTTGTGGGTTTTGTACTGTTTTAGCTAAGTGAATATATGGTTTTATCTTTAAAATTCACGAAATGCCACCGTGATTTTATTGCGATGCACACATTTCGGCGAGCGTTTTTGGCACGTAGTTTTGTGGATGAAGACCGTCCTGCAATTAGTTTCTGATCTGTAGACTGTTGGCGAAATCTCACCTCCTCTACCTCCCGTCGATTTCGTGCTCAACTGTGTAGATCCCCGTGAAGTAAATTGTAGTCTATATATAAATATTCTTCTGCCAGTTTTATAATATTTCACAGAGCTCATATCTTATAATATGTGCCTGTTTTTATTAATGTATCTCGTGTAGATGCTTTTACAGCCCTGCGACTAGTTAGCCATGTTTTATTTTTGAGAAATACATAGAAAGCTGGATAGTAAAATAATTTAATTTTGAAGGCCACTTTTAAAATCTCGAAAGATTTACGCATAGAAGGGCAAAATGCAAACAGCTGAGCTTGATCGCGAGATGTGCTATCCGTCCTTCTATGTATAATTCTTTCGCAAGTTTTTCCACCTACCAACGCACTCCCCTCAAAACAATTAAAACACACGTTAGGCATTTGTTTTCTCGTTTGTTGCACATAAAATAGCAAAATTCACATTATGTGTTCTTTTTTGTGTATCCATACAGATTCTCAAGGCATGAAAATCACTCCAACAAGCCTCACGGACAGGGAACCCCAATAAACAAAAGGTAATGTCCGTGTTCACTTTTTTGTGAAGTGCACTTGATTGCTGGCCAACCTATCAAGCTGAATATGCAACCTTCAGCACGCTAGGTTTCACCATAGTGATCAATGCAGTCTAATCTAGGGTCAACTGTAATGTAAAACGAGAATGGCTGGGGCAAAGAAGATAACAAAAACAAAAGGATAGTAGGAGCATCCCTATGGAATGTTTCGTAGCCCTGTTTCTTTTCTGCAAGTGTATGTGTTGCGACGATACAAACTAATGTGTTCTTTTTACATTGCCCTGTGCAGATCCTGAGAGGATAGAGAACCCACATACAGCAAAAATGAGAAAGAGCAATGAAGTGGCTGGTCCATCCCATGGGCATCATAGGATCTCGGTGGCCCACACCAAGAAAACCTGATTCAACTCATGGTTCAACTCGACGGCGCAAGCCACAGGTATCGGAAGCTCATCAAGAGGCCAAGAGAAATGAGAAATACCAAAGTGGTCTATAGGCAGCAAGGTCCACACAATATTAAGGAATATGTATATAAAGATTTTGGTTCACGCCTGTAAGTAAGCAACAAATAAGTTTGCCCGAATAACAATGCATTGTGTTAACTTTTTATTTGCATGGACCAGTCAGAATGACGCGAGCTTTCAGCTGGGCATGAGATCTTTCGGCTGTGCTTCTTGAGATCCTCGAGAGACAATGTTGTCCCAGGTTGCTCCTTGCATGACAGAAGCCTTTGAGCATCCACTTTGTTCACACAAGTTGTTAGCCTGCAGGTGGCCAACAAACAGCCTTTAGGCAGTTTTTTTTTTTTTTTTTAGGGGGGAGGGGGGGTTCTGTTGCTTCGAACCAGTGATACCAGGACCTTTGGAGCTAGAATTCAAATTATAGTACTTGTGAGAGTTTCATTCTTTGAGATTACAAGTTTTGCTGGACAATATCTGACCCATAAAAGTTTACATTGTTGTCTTATTACACAGGTCCAACAATTGACGTTTTATTGTAATATACTTTCAGGTTGGTATTTGAGATTCCACAACCAATAACCATTTAAATTTTTTTAGACATACCTCATCGATAGGGCTGTTTGCATACAAATCTCAGGCAGGGCTGCATATTTACATCATACTGGGTTTGCTTCTAACACATATCGGAAACTATAATTGTGTTTTTATGCCACGGAAACAAACATTTCTGTTTGCTATTACAGTATTTTCTCTTTAATATGGAGATCTCCAGCCCCCAAAACAATTCTTCATGATGTAAGTCATCCATAATCATGAATCAATGCCACGATCACAAATAATGAACATTAAAGGTGGTATGTTCTTCATTTTTGACATCTGCAACTGGGATAGGGAAAGAACTGCAAATGATTCAGGCTGGAAACCCCTGAAAATTTTAACCATTGCCAGTCATCATTGTCTTATCTGACAATGGTGAAGCTCTGGATAAATTCTGTAACCGAAGAGCGTTACGCTTTTTTCTCTCACTAACATTTTTTTTCTATTTTTTTTCTTTTTTAAGTTTGCCTTCACAGAGACCACAATAAAAATATAAAAACATGTATTTACCCATTTCATTCCCAAGCCAGCTGTCCATAGTCCGTATTCCGGTTTTTTTTTTTTTTATTATTTAACGTGGCGAGTTAGAATTGCATAGGAACACAAATCAGTCCCCGAAAAAATTACTTATGTAGCGGCGTGACCGAAACGATCGACCATGTTAGCGAGACATAGTTATTCTCGCGCCATAGTTGCATTTGAGTTTACGAGTGAAAGTGAAAAAGCACTATGTCGTGATCGCGCTAAATGTCGCACATTGTATCTTCACTGTAGCATCTCTTGCTAACGTAGATACTGCACGGATTTTTTTTTTTTTTTTTTTTGCATTGCAACACTTGTTTAAAGTGACAGTGTAAATTGTTTTTCTTTGTCATGCAAATGACTGAATAAATGCGTCAACGAGTGCGAAAAATGCTGCATCTGTTTCGATTCCCTGGAAGACGCCGACGACAAGTAACGGACTCTCAACCGCTGGATACAAGGTAGGCAAGCAGAACTTACAATTCTTTGACATGAAAAGTGGCATGGCACGTGCGAAGCGTAAATTTCCAACCAAAATCCACCGCGGTACCGGCGATACCGCGGTAGGGAGCAGCGGCAGCGCACGTAGCACGGCGGAGGGGCTGCGCCATGTTGGATTTTGAGCGACTTCGTCTTCGCAAACGGCTAGGGAGCCGCTTAGGCTAGCTCGACGGCGTCAAAAGTCATAATTAAAATGTTAGCCCTGTATTTTATGAACACGTTTTTTGTATCTTATTTTAGTTTCGCAATCTATCGATAGAGCAATGAGTCACCGATTCGTTGCAGTAATGAGCGCCTCCGACCACGGAAGCGCTGCTGAGCGCCCAGTTTACCCAGAAATCGACTGCATTGGGTCTATGGCAGTAACCGGGCACTGGCGTAGCTTAGAGTTCCTGTATAGACCTTTTCTGTGTACTCTCGTCCCCAGCCACCTAATAGGCGTATCCGGTATGGGCGACGAAAAAATAATAAAACATTTCAACCTGTAACTAGTAATAAAATAAGGGGGAGGCAAAATGATAACGTGTGACGGTTACGCTTATATCCTAAGTGTCTTCTACTGGCGTGGCGACGGAAAAACAATGTTTTCGCCCATACTGGAAGTGACGACCATTCAAGATGGCGGCTCCTTTGGAGAAAAGGTCTTATGCGCGTTTGATTCCACTTGCCGCGAGGAGCCGCATCAAGTGTCGTGCAGCAAAGTAGACGTTGCACGCGCCCCGGCGTACGTTCCCGCGCCGCGCGCCTCGAACGCGCGGCGCTGCTATTCGCCGAATTCAGTCACGTGAGGAGCTGAATCCATATGCCATGCATGAACGCGAACGTTTGTTATTGCATGGTGGAAGCTTGAAATCATTGCGCTCTCAAAGGACACTGCCAACCCGTCAAAATTAAAGTTCTTCATTCCTCTTATTGCCGTCGATGATAATCCCCTTTCCGAGTCATAGTCAGCGTTCTGCCAATCGTGGAAGGCCGACCACAGCGACGCTTTCGGTCGCGCACGGGGCTAATACAGGAACTCTAGCGTAGCTGCCAGAGTAGCGCCACGCTTTTCCCTGTGTCGCCTCTCACCGTGATTGGTCACACGCGGTACCATAGCAACAAGCTGAGCTGGCTCGGGAGCCGTGATGTCACCGGTAAGATGGCAGCGCCCAGAGCTGGTGGATACGAGTTTGTTCGGTGCGCGGTTGTCGTAATGTGCCGCTGCTTGCCGACGATTTCAGACTTCTTCGTGCTCTCTGACGCAGGTATAACGTGAAGATCTGAAAGAATGAGACTTTATACCTCTTCTGTGCAAGACCGCTCTGGATATTAGCACCTGTGCGACAGCATCAGTCATATCGCCGTAGCGGTGCTCTAATTCCCGGATGTGTTCGAGGATCGATAAGACTTTTTTCATGCAATTTTCGCATACTCCTAGCCTTGTTTAAACGTTGGAATGTCTGAGAATCGATGCGAATTGTATGCGTCGCATGTCGGACCTTGGGGAAGTTGTTTCTGCCCCAGGTAACCGCGTAATCACAGAAACTTTTAGCGAGGAAGCTCCTGCGATCTTTACGTTTTGTACTAATCAACGATTTTATCATATAGCGTTTAGGATAACATTTGCACATTTTCTAGCTTCCTTTGAATGTTGGAATTTTTGAGAACCCTGGGTCACCGAATAATCACAGCAACTTTAAGCGAGGAAGCGCCTGCGATCTTTAACCTTTTGCACTAATCGACGATTTTACGAATTGACAGTTCTGAAGACTTTGATAAACCTGCTTTCGTTGCAATAGCTTGCACTTGATCACAGTGTTTTTTTGTTTGTTTTTTTTTTTTCAAGTGACAAGCTGGCGTTTGCTCAAATGACGTATATGAAATGACCTGCTCTATAACAATGCATCAACACATACTAATAAACTTTTATGCTCGGATGTGTGTTCGTCTTTGTAATTAACAAGTTACAGACAATTATTTTTTACGAGTGTAATATTTATTTTCTGTAGCTGGGCCCGTTTTGTGCTCGTTAAAGGGATACTGAACGAAGGAATTTAGTGTCCATAATAAGTGGCGCACGTTTTTGCCACGAGCCAGCAGCCGCCGGTGTGCGCGAGCACACGGAACAAAGAATGACGTCAAAGACCTCCATTCGCCGTTAAGATGACAGTGAAATGTGTGGGCTTAGGGCCAAAGGAGAATAAAGACAAGTTTTTCATCTACACAGTGGTGTCTGGTGTAAAAGGTAAGCGATTAATTGGTCTAACAAGCACGTAGCTTTCACTTGTAGAGATGAAAAGCCTGTATTTATTCTCCTTTAGCCCAAAGCCCGTGCATTTCACTGTCATCTTAAAGGTCTTTGACGTCATTTTCGTTGCGTGTGCTCGCGCACACCGGCGGCTGCTGGCTCGTGGAAAGAACGTGCGCCACTTATTATGGACGCTAAATTCTTTGGTTCAGTATCCCTTTAATGTCCGTGTGCTATGATGTTATCATCATGTGTGTATGGTTCTAAATATCCTCCTTGCGATACCTACAAAAGCCAAAATGACGTCAGTCGACCCCACCTCACGCATTCGACATGAAAACTGCGTCACTCGGACGTATGCGCTCGTCAACAATCAGTTCGTCGACGAATATTTAAATTCGCGTTCGTGGCCAATGAGTGCACTTGCGAATGCCAAGTTCTATGGTGTGCTTAAAAAGTACGGTGGAAGATTGGGGTCATCACACCGGTGCCCTAGCATGTCACGACCGCGTGATTCCACTGTTCTCTCTTGAGTTGAGGTTTAAAGCTAAGGAAGAAGAAGTTAAAAAATCATTTCATGGCCCCTTTAAGACGGGTATGCGTGCTACACCAGATAAAAATATTGACTTTTTGCATTCCGGTAAACTTCCGGACGACGACTTTGCCTGTCGGCAAGAACACCTCATCTCCGGCGTCCGTCTCTTTTGATGGCGTTAACAATCCTCTGTAGACCCCCGTGCTGTCCTTGGTTCAACCCCGTCGACTGTTCATCGCCCAAAACAAGGGTGATACCGTCGTCGACGTCGCTCCTCGCCAGTCGGTGAGATAATCTCATCTTGAATAAATGATCGGGTCTTGAAGAAGCATGGTGCTAAGCATACGTTCTCTTACTATGGGGCAGTCGAGCAGCAGTCATGTCCCAAGGCAATCGTACTTTCGTGGCCGGCGTAATCGGATTTTGTTCCACAGGAGCGAAGTCCGAAAGTACAAGGACGGTACGTTCGTCCCACGAAACGGCCGCCATCCCGGCGGCGCGCAAAACCACACGCCTTGTCCGTGCACCTACGATACTTAGCAGCTCTCGTCGCCCGACAGTCCCCGGGCTGCAAATCGTCTCACTTCAGAGAAGAAACAGGCGCCGCTCCTCCAGAGGCCCGTGCCATACCGCCATGCAATGCGTCTTTTAGGTCTTTTACGACCTTTCAATGAACGAATGGAGATATCAGCTAGATAAAGGTTGCCGCCCGGCGTCGCTAGAAGTACGGTTGCCATGGCAACCTCCCAGACCCAAAATGGAGATCACTATAGGCGCTTCTGACGTCGTGCATCTAGATAATTTTGCGTCGTGTCGCTACTCTGGCAGGTATACGCTGCCATATAGAGTGGCTCTACATCTGGCAGCTCATTGCAGGACATGCCAGTGCAGTTGAGCTTTTAACAGCACCACCATTCTTGCCAGTAACAACAATCCTGATGCACGCGAGATGCTCGAGGTACTCGCTATCTAGGAACACGCGGAAGATTGCGTCAGCGCCCTATCTATCACCATGCACAAAAAGGAAAGGCAATACCTACGAAATGTCACGCCCCGAACACCAACGGCACGAGCTTGTGGCGGGTTAGTTTAAAAAAACAATATTTTTTTTAGGAAATTCTGCGTAATTGTTCTGTATTATTTGTATAAGTGTAAATATCGGTAGTGGTCTTTTTTAGTGCAATAGGGTTTATTTATGTAATATGTTTATCGTGCTCTACTTTGAACTCTAAATGAAGAAGCAAACGCGCTAGGAACAAGTTCACACTAAAACACCGTTGGTAGTCAGCTGGTTGTCCTCACCTGTCCTTTCTTTCTTCATGTTCAAGTTAATTCTAAAGTTCAAGCTGATATATTTACAAACGAGGTCCGTTCTTCCCTTCGTCCTCGTATTTGCTGCGCACGCACAAGTTTTATGAATCGATAAAGACCGTTCACTAACCTGGATGTCCCAGTTCACTGCTTGAGTGACGAGTATCACGGCGACCTCGTTGCTGACAATTCCCGTTCCATGGTTTCACGGCAGTCTTACTTTTCTTTGAATCAAGACTAAACAGCGACCCATTAAAGGGGACCTGCATCTATTTAAGCGTCTACCTTTTTTCCGGTTTCCACATCTCTTGTTGTTCCGGCAACCCAGCGGACACGGAGAGAGTCACTAACATCAATGCGTCCCGGACGACGCGGAAACCTCCTCCTCCTCCTACGGGGACGCTCCGTGGTGCCGAGCGCGCGCGTCATGTGACACATTCGTGACGTCGTCGGTCCCGGTCAGCCCGTGCCTTATGTCTGCTCAGAGCATAGAGTTATTACAATAAACGCATGGCCTCCGAGATCCCGAAGCGCGCTCGCTTCGGGATCTCGGAGGCCATGCTCCGCGGTTCCTAGCAGACGACGCTGGCAGCACATTTTGCAAGAAGCCAAAGTAGGATTTTGTCTCCACGCGAGACCACAGGAGACCCGCCCGGAACTTGCCCGGAACTTGAGCGTCGTTCAGTTGGGGCCGAGAGGCTTTGCCAGCGCGCTCCGGACGCTTACGAGGAGTGTCTTCGTACGGTTCCCAGTTCCGCACTTCTATCGAGGATGCGGAGCTCCAACTTCGACAGACCCGGTAAATGTATGCCGGCAAGCACGGTGGAGAGCTGAATGAAGCAAGCAACGCGCCGTCGGCGCTCATGCGGCTGCAGGTGAAGCGGCTATCAACGTAAGCCGCAGCCGATTGGCCAGTCGCTTCGCTTATATCATTGGCCACCCAAGCCAGGACCAGGGATGTCATGAAGGCGGTCATTTTTTGCTTGTTTTTTTTACTTTATTTTGCCTATAACTTTTTAAATAAAGCGAATTTCGAGAAAAGAAAAGTTTTACTAAGTTACTGCATTCAGTGCGCTCAGGTTCGATGCAAATTCAAAACCAGTCAAAACGTCGTTGCAGGGTCCCTTTAAAGGAAAAAAATATATTGTCCTAATATCTTGAAAACCGAGCTAAATGCAGATGCGCCTCGTCCACAGCAAGAAGATGTGAAAAAAAACAAACGATATGGTGGCTCCTAATGGCAGGATAATGAAAGCTGACAAGAATTTTGCATATGGCCTATCGCTTCGCGGAAATGGAATAACCCCGCCTCAGCCCTTTAACCCTCGTTTAGAATCTGCCAGCAGGCAGCCTCTTCTGAACTTTATTGACGATGGATACAATGGCAGCTGCGATAATATTTATGCCGTCGGAAAATCCTCTGAAAGAAAGCAGAAAAAACAAAACGGTTACGCTTCAGTTTAAATTTGCATACACATGCGGTTTTACCATATTAACATTTTTCAAATGCCTTACTTTCCGACTGCGTGGCTTTTTTTTATTTTTTATTTACACTAAATTTCCATCACCCATATCCGCAAACGAGAAAAATGCGTTTTTGCATCCTCTATTTAGTAATTATTTCGACATTTGTTCGCTAGAATATCAAGGGACCGTAAACCGCTATTGCCCTCTCACTTCGCGTGCTCTATACAAGCATGCATGGAATGTTATTTATTCAAAAACTTTATTTTATCTCTGCCACTTCGAAGCTATTGAAACTTGCTATTTTTTACTTTATTCTTTGGAAAACATTCCTGCGTATAAGAACGCCACGGGACCCGTAGTGCTGGTTGTTTGCAGCGGAACGTCGGAACTAACTCGTCCTTTTTGTTTGTTTTGTTTGGTTTTTAGCTGACAACAGACAGCTGCAGCATGGCGCTGCAACAACGATACCAATGTGGGAGACACCTCGTACTCTGTATTGGGCGAGAGGTTGCTGAGGTTCTCTCAGCTTGAATCACGCAAATGAATGACAGAAGCGCTGCTCGTACTTTGGGAAGCCCTCCGGGTACAAAGTAGAATCAACGCCTCCTCATATTTTGTTTCATGAAACGCGTCTGCGATCGCTGCGTTACCGATGCTCAAAATTGGTCCCTCTAATTCCACCTCAAGACGTCCACAGAACTGGTCACGCTTCTCACCGCCGCGATCATGTCATTTTCAGCGCAACCGACGGAGGTGTATGCTGCAGAACGCATGTTCCGCCGCAGGTCCCGCCCAGTTGAACAGACCGAGGAAGCTTCAGCAGCCAGGACTCGGAACGCCGCGACAACAGCGACACTAGCGTACGTTCGTACGTTCGACCGGGACTTGTACCACCAACCGCCAGGATCGCGACATCTGACAATGACACGTACGCCGCCCAAGCAGCACAGAGTTGGTCAACATTGGCCAATGGCTGGCAATGGTCCTGTGGCCATACAGTGGCCAGCCATTGGACAATGACTGGCCTTTCTCTGGCCATTGGCCAATGGCCACTGGCCAAGCATTGGCCGGTGAATGGCCACTCTTTGGCCATTGGCCAAAATCTGTGCTGCTTGGGCGGCTACTGTGACGTCATTTGTTGGCACCTCGAGAGCACTTTCGATGTATCGGCTGAATGAGACGCTATACAGGGTGTTTTTTTTAACTGCACCAAATTTTTAAATAAAGGGGGTAAAAGTATTATGAATGCGGTTTTCACTGCGTGTTTATATGGCTTGGCGGACATTAGGTGGGAATATAACCATCACTATTATCAAACTAATTAACCAAAATTCGTTAATTAATTTTTTAATTACTGTAATTAGGATATATGTTTATATTACAAACTTTGAGGCAGTCATATGCCAAGACTGTTGCATTTTGTAGAATTCGCGTAATGTGCCTGTGTTCCAAGATATATGCCCCCGAATTTTGTACTTAATCCGGCTTTTTATCCACTCAATTCGGCAAACCCACGAAAGTGGCCACTATAGCCGAACTTTGCTATATTAGCCGGATAAAAGTGCGAAAAATTCGTGGACGAATATCGCGGTACACAAGCTGCTTACGCGAATTCTACAAAATGGAACAGTCTTGGCATATGACTGCCTCAAAGTTCGTAATATAAACATATATCCTAATTACAGTAATTAAAAAGTTAATTAACGGATTTTAGTTAATTAGTCTGATAATAGTGATGGTTATATTCCCATCTAATGTCCGCCGAGCCATATAAACACGCAGTGAAAACCGCATTCATAAAACTTTTCCCCCTTTATTTAAAAATTTGGTGCAGTTAAAAAAAAACACCCTGTATACTTCAGAGACGCCTTCCAGGCACGCACCGTGATAAAAGTAATCCTCCCAGCGAGACTCACCGTGGCACTCCTTGTGACAGGTGGCGTTCGTCAAGAAGTTGTTCTTGTTGCCGCTCTGGCCACAAAAAGTGAACGTCTTGCAGACGCCTTCCTGGACGTTGTAGTACCAACGCTGAGAGCAGGGCCAGCGACGTCCTCTGTCGGGCTTCAGGGTACACATCTGCGGCCTGTGATGGAATGTCTGCTTCGATGCTCCTGCAACAAACGCGCAAGCACGAACTTCGGTAAACCTAAAGCTGCGCAGCATCGTGACAGTCTGCAGATTGAGTATAAAGGTCCTGTGCCACACAAACACTGTCTACAGACATGTTGGAAGCCTAAGCATGCGTGCTCTATACAAGCATGCATGGAATGTTATTTATTCAAAAACTTTAGTTTATCTCTGCCACTTCGAAGCTATTGAAACTTGCTATTTTTTACTTTATTCTTCGGAAAACTTTCCTGCGTATAAGGAACGTCACGGGACGCCTTAGTGCTGGTTGTTTGCAGCGGAAACTCGGAACTAACTCGTCCTGTTTTGTTTTTTTGTTTTGTTTTTTAGCTGACAACAGACTAGCTGTCAGCATGCGCTGCCAACAACGATAAACAAATGTGGCGACCTGCGTACTCCTGGTATTGGCGAGAGGTTGCATGAGGTTCTCCAGCTTGATCACGTCAAATGACTGGACAGAAGCGCTGCATCGGTACTTGGCTAAGCCCGCCGGGTACAAATAGAATCAACGCCTCCTCATATGTTGGTTTCATGAAACGCGTCTGCGATCGCTGCGTTTACCGCATGCTAAAAAGTGGGCCCTCTAATTCCACCTCAAGACGTCACAGAACTGTCACGTTCTCACCGGCCGCGATCATGGCAGTGGCACAACAACGGAGGTGGATGCGGCAGACGCCTGTTCCGCCGCAGGTCCCTCTCCAGTTGAACAGACCGAGGAAGCTTCAGCAGCCAGGACTCGGAACGCCGCGACAACAGCGACACTAGCGTACGTTCGTACGTTCGACCGGGACTTGTACCACCAACCGCCAGGATCGCGACATCTGACAATGACACGTACGCCGCCCAAGCAGCACAGAGTTGGTCAACATTGGCCAATGGCTGGCAATGGTCCTGTGGCCATACAGTGGCCAGCCATTGGACAATGACTGGCCTTTCTCTGGCCATTGGCCAATGGCCACTGGCCAAGCATTGGCCGGTGAATGGCCACTCTTTGGCCATTGGCCAAAATCTGTGCTGCTTGGGCGGCTACTGTGACGTCATTTGTTGGCACCTCGAGAGCACTTTCGATGTATCGGCTGAATGAGACGCTATATACTTCAGAGACGCCTTCCAGGCACGCACCGTGATAAAAGTAATCCTCCCAGCGAGACTCACCGTGGCACTCCTTGTGACAGGTGGCGTTCGTCAAGAAGTTGTTCTTGTTGCCGCTCTGGCCACAAAAAGTGAACGTCTTGCAGACGCCTTCCTGGACGTTGTAGTACCAACGCTGAGAGCAGGGCCAGCGACGTCCTCTGTCGGGCTTCAGGGTACACATCTGCGGCCTGTGATGGAATGTCTGCTTCGATGCTCCTGCAACAAACGCGCAAGCACGAACTTCGGTAAACCTAAAGCTGCGCAGCATCGTGACAGTCTGCAGATTGAGTATAAAGGTCCTGTGCCACACAAACACTGTCTACAGACATGTTGGAAGCCTAAGCATGCGTGCTTCGAACATGCGTGAGGCGTGTCCGCAGATGTCGTCATGCCTGTAGAGAACACCGTGTCTTTTGTATGATGCGTGAGCAGTGCGAGTACGGCTTGACTTGGACAGCAGGAATTGAATTCTGCCAGTGACTGTATATCAATCAAGTGTGCACGGCGGGGCCGGCGTCCACATTTGGAGAAAGCGTGTTTACGCGGAGCGTCGGTTCTCTTTGCAGTTACGGCAGGTTTTAGGGCTAGACGAATCTCGTAATTCTGACGTCACGCCAATGTAGTGTCGCTGCATGGGGCCTAGATTTGAGCGCGTGTCCTTCTGCTTGTTCACGCAGTTTATGGGAAGAGTTTACAATATAAACTGCGAGGAGGAGGTGAAAGCGGCGATTGTCCGCAAGCGTCTCCAACCTTAAGTCTCCCCCCACTACCCTCCTCTATAAATCCTTAATGGCCACGCACGCAAAGGCATTGCGTTGGCATGATCAAAACAGATCTTGTAGACCCTGAGATGGGTCTACAAGATGTGGATTCAATACCAGCTCGCCTGCGGCCTATCACTGCTTATAATCAAAACACTTTCCATCGTTCGAGTTTAGTTCTTAACGATAAAACTCGCATGCATATCTACTTTATAAATTAAAAAGAATGCATATTGACTTCTTGATAACCATACTTAATTGCCTATCTAATGAGTAAATTCAAAATAATGTATATTCAGTTCTAAATTACCAAACTCAATTTACATCTGATGAATACATTCGAAATAATGGATATTGAGTTATTAATTACCAAACTCAATTGCATGTCGAATCAATAAATTAAAAAAACAAATATTGAGCTCTTAATGACCAAACACAATTGCATCTTTAATAAGTAAATTCAAAAATTAAAGATTGAGTTCTGAATGACCAAACCCAATTGCCTATCTAATGAATAAATTTAGAAGAATAAATATTGAGCTTTTAAAGAAAAGCTAAAGAGGTTCCTGAAAAAATAAGGAACGACTAAAAGATGAATCCTAGAGTATTTTTACCTCCTGAATCTGAATATCACGTTCGTTTTTCCTGAAAATGTAACTAAACGCCAGAAAACACGAAAGCCGTCCGGCCAGTCGTTACTTCATATGCAGATCTTTCGGCCGCCAGGGCCGGTTTGCTCATCTTGCGGATGCGGCTGCCGCTGCGGCCGAGAGGGATTTTTCTGGCACGTGACCAGCTCCATGGGGACAAGGAAGTACCTAGCGTCCCTGCCTAATGGCGGAGAAATCCGAATCGCTTCAAGCAAAAAGCCTTCTTTCGCTCGCAGAAACTGACTGCAGGGACTTTCAACTGGGGTCCAATTGACCGCCCCTTCATACTGTAGGAGCGGCAGGTAAAGTTACGGCCAGGGAGGGTAAATATGAGCCAAAATAAAAAAAAAATGACCGCATCTCCACGTGGTGAATGATGTTGATTGGGGCGAAGCTCTGTGGTGCTTGTCTGCGTAGGCGCTGAGCCGCAGCATGCCGAGCCTTTCGTTTGTTTTCATCCATGTCAGAAACAGAATGTGTGGTATGGAACGTGGTTATATACGCATTTGAGCATTTGACCGCAGCGCCCTCTCGTCTATAAACGTTGAGCCAATGCATGCAAAGTTTAACGCGATTATATATGCATTTGACCGCAGCGCCCTCTCATGTATAGACGTTGAGCGGCTACATGCAACGTTTCATCCATGACATCCCCAGCTCTTGAGTTACTACCACATCTCAGAGCCCCCTACTCGTCCCGCATTCGTGGCCGAGTGGTTAAGGCGATGGACTAGAAATCCATTGGGGTCTCCCATATTTTTTTTTTTTTTAATAACGAAAAGAGAAACAAAGAGGTTAGCCCTGAAACTTCCGGGGCTGGCTACTTTGCTTTGGGAGAGGGAAGGGGGAAGAAAAGGGGAGAGAGAGTTTTAGTTCTGGAGGGAGCACCCAATGAAGCACGACTCTGGATGTAGATCTTGATGGCGCACAGCACTGGAGAGTTATTCACTCAGCACACTTGAGTTTAGTGTAATACAGTCATCGCAGTCTGTGTTCATTCACTTCGTCGCGTATCGAGTTATGAACACGAGTGTATTTACAATGAAAATAATATTATAGACGATCAATTAGCCCTGTATTTTGAAGAAATATTTCCAATGCAGCTATAGCCTTTTGTTGAAGACGCGGAGGGTCCCACGAACCCAAGACCCTCTCTAAGCTAAAGGGCTTGCTGTGTAATTCTTGAATATTATTTATCAATATCCGCCTGTCTTCGTCGAAAAGCTCACATTCATAAAAGATATGACAGTTGTCCTCAGGCACGCCGCAATGCTGACAGTTAGGGCTGGTGGCGAGACCGAATTTATGCCTTTGAATGTTTGTGTATGTGGCATTCAGGCGCAGGCGATGTAGAAGTGTTTCAAAATTTCTTGGCAAATTACATGGAAGTGCATTGTGGAGGAAAGGATCAATCGTATATAGCGGTTTGTAATGATATGCCGGTGATTGCCATAATTGTTGAAATTCCTGCTTTCCAAGTTGTCGAATAAGTTCTCGAGTGTCGCTTTTGGTAAATGGGACCACATCTGTTTCTCCAGTCAGATGGCCTTGTGCCGCCGCCTTATCTGCTGCTTCGTTTCCTTGTAGTCCCGAATGACCTGGAACCCACTGGAACACCACGTCGTGTCCACGACTCTTGACTGTGGCGTGGGTAGCCAAAATTTCGAGGATCAAATAAGGGTTGGAAGAATTCGCTGTAGAATGCTTCAGAGCCTGTAATGCAGCACGTGAGTCCGTAAAGATCACCCATTGGGTTGGAGCCATTTGATTTTCAATATGTTGTAGTGCTTGTTTTAGTCCGTGAAGTTCAGCAGTCGTTGAGGAAACCCTGCGCAGTATCTTGAAAGCAAGAGTTTCACCCAACGTGGGTATCACCACTGCAGATGCCGATGTGTCAGCGTATACAGAGCCATCCGTGTATACGTGTATATGATTAGAATATGTGTTATAGATGTGGTTCAAAACATGCTGTGTTATTACTGGTTGCGGCTGTACTTTTTTGTCAACAAGACCGGGTACATGGAGATTAATTTGTGGAATTGAAAGCGTCCAGGGTGGGCATAATGGAGCTTCATGAAATACAGCTGATGGTGGGATTTTTGGAAATAATAGTTCTATAGATTTACCAAACCCGGAGCATGGTCGCGTGTGAGTTAAGTTAAGAAGATGGTGATGCTTATGACGGACTTTGTATCGCAAATGAATACGAAGGGTTTCCTGCGTGCGCATGATAGATATAGGCAATGCCCTTGCTTCAGCAAGTATACCGGTTACTGATGTATTTCCAGGAACACCAAGAGAGGTTCTAATAGACTTGTTGATTTCTGCTTGGATACTTTTCGTGTTAGTTACTGAAAGTGAGTGCAAAACGGGCAGGCTATATCGAACTAGGCTGTTGATTAAGGCTTCGTGGAGTTTGAGCATGGGTGTGCAGGACCTCCCCCACGTTCTTCCAGTTAAGTAACGAAGGGTGTTGCACGCAGAGCCAAGCTTGTTTTTCAGATACTTAATATGTGGCGTCCAAGTTAAGTTCTTGTCGATTACAAATCCCAGGAATTTGGTTGACGGAACATAGGGTAAACAATTCCCAGCAAGAATCAATGGGAAACGTTTCATAAACATTCTTGTAAAGGCCATTGCGACTGTCTTTTCGGGTGATATGCACAAACCTCGGTTTCGCAGGTAATGGCTGACTCCAGCTAGAGCTCTCTGGAGCGTTCTCTGACTGACGTAACGGTTGGCGTTTGTGGACCATAAACAAAGATCATCTGCGTATATAGAGAACCGAATTTCCTTGGGTAGTATCTTGGGTAGAGAAATAAGAGTTATATTGAAGAGCGTAGGGCTTAGGACTCCCCCCTGTGGGACTCCCCGCTCTATGATATGTTCAGTCGTGTTGCCATCCACAGTGGTCATGAAAATGGTACGGTGACTGAGGTAGTCTTTTACCCAGCTAAAGATCTTACCACCAAAACCGTGTTCAGCCATTGAAGTCAATATAGCCTGATGTGTGACGGAATCGAAGGCCTTCTGAATGTCTAAGAAAATAGCTAAGGTTGTTTTCCGATCAGCAATACCTTGTTCAACTGAACTGACGAGGTCAATTACACTGTCAGTGGCAGAGCGTCCAGTTCGAAATCCTGACATCTCCTGAGGATACAACCTTGCTTTCTCGAGGTACCATGTCATCCTTGACAGAATCATGCGCTCCATAATTTTACATACGCAGCTTGTAAGAACAATCGGTCGAAATGATCCAAGATCAATTGGTGACCGTCCGGGTTTTAAAATGGGGGTTACCTGGCCTCGCTTCCATGCACGTGGAAGCACACCAGTGTTAAAGGATTCGTTATAGTATTCCAAAAGTCTGCGCTTCGAGTGCTCGTTTAGACGGGAGAGTGCACTATATGTTATAGAATCTGGACCAGGAGAGGATTTCTTTTTGGAATCTTGCAGGGCGTGGGATAGTTCCTCAAGTGTGAAGGGCAAGTCTAAAGAAGGTTCTTTTGATAACGTGGAAACAATTGGGATAGTTTTTGGATCCATTATATGGCACGATGTTTGCACAATAAGGCGGCAGAATGCCTCAGCGATTTCAATGTCGGAGGTACCTTGATGTAATGCAAGCGCTCGGAAGGGATAACGTTGCTGAGCCGGAGTTCGAAGTCCTCGCACTACCCTCCATAGTTGAGCGATATTTTTTTTTGCGTCCAGTGAGGCACAAAGTTCTCGCCATCGTCGTTTGGCTAGAGCGTCTAAATGCTTTCGCACCATCTTCTGGGCCCGGCGTGCATTACGAACATCATCGCGCTTTTTCGTTCGTCTGGCTTTCCTTTCTGCTTGTCTTCGAATTGCTCTCAACCTTTCATATTCAATGTCAATTTCAGTACGATTGTAAGGCAGAGTTAAGTTTCGTGTGGCCTGTTTGAGGCAATGTGTAATGGAAAGTGCTAATTGTTCATTACTGGTAGCTGCTGTAATTAAGTTTTTTGAAAGTTCAGAGAATTTCACCCAATCAGTTACTAAAACGGAGCGTGATTTCTTATTGCTATCAAAACCACGGATAAAAATCAGGACGGGTATGTGATCACTGCCCCTTGCCTCAAGATCAGTTGACCAGGTTACGTTTTTTGCATAGTTAGCTGACACAAATGTTAAGTCGAGGACGCTGCTTACAGTTTCTCCTCTGTAGAAGGTTGGAGTGCCATCGTTCAGCAGGACTAAATTCAGACTCTCTGCAACGTCATTAATTTGCCTTCCTCGCTTGTCGTTGCGAGTACTACCCCAAACTTCGTGATGGGCATTGAAGTCACCACATAATATATGTGGCGAAGGGGTGTTCTGTACAATATGCTCTAGCCGTTGAGAGTCGAATGGTGTCGTTGTCTGAATGTATGTAGAGATAACAGTGAAGTGACGTGACTTGCTCTTGACAATGGCACATACGTATTCATTTGTGTCGTGGGGTGTTACATCGTATTCTGTATAAGTGAGGTCCTTTCGTATTCCTAATAAAGATCGGCTGCACCCAGATAGTCTTTTGGAGGTGATAAAAGAGTAGCCTGAAATTTTTAAATCTGCACCATCACCAATGTTAGCTTCGGAGATTGCTAATACAGGAAAACGATACTTCCAAACGAGTTGCCTAAATTCTGAAAGTTTCGATCGAAGACCGTTACAATTCCACTGAAATACTGTTGTCGCACTTAAAGTCTCTTCAAAGCAGTTTACCTGATCCAGGTAGACAGGAAAGGTGTAATGAAGTCAAGTCCTTTCTCTAATAGTCTTGCCCATTGGGAATCCTGAGTACTTAGAAACTGGCGCAGCATTTTGAAGATCATGGTGAGAGTTAAATTTAGAAATGATTCGTCCTGCCCTTTTCCTTCAGCTGTCGTAGAGTTTTGCTCTGTATTCCTCTGTGTGCATGTGAATTCGCTGCGGGGCTTTTTTTGTTTTGTCTCTTTGCTAGTGCCTTGTGGTTGGGACGTAAGATTGATGTCATTGGAAATGTCATGAGGGAGCCTTACGTTGGACATTTTTAACGAATCACTGTACGTACGCTTAGGAGCGTTTATGTGTTTTACGCTAGGTACAGTTTGATTGACCTCTGTGGGAGAATCATTGATTGACATGGACACATCATCTGAGGGATCTTCTTGCAACAACTGATACCTGTTTGACATTTCGTATCGCGCTGCCCCATCAGTTCGCGTGGATGATAGCATAAGGCTCTGTTTACGGGCTTCCACGAGTTGTTTGTGCTCGACCCGCTTAGGGCAGTTAAGTGCAAGAGCATCATGGTGGCTACCGCAGTTTACGCAGTTTGGCTCTTCTGCATCACAGGTGCTTCGACTGTGCTTCCCGCCACACCGACTGCACATTGCTTCTTTAAAGCAAGCTACAGTCTTGTGACCGTATCGGCCACAGTTAGAGCATTGCAGAGGGCGCTCTTCGAACGGAAATACCTGATAGCGGACACGAGATATTAGGGCATATGCAGGCAGTTTAGTTGACGCAAACTGGATTTTGACTGCACTAGAGTTACCCAGTCTGCGCGCATGAATTATAGGCGCCGGATCAGCGCGTAGTTCAGTTTTTAGTTGCGTGTCAGTGATATCTTGGTCCACACCCCTGATGACACCGACAGCAGCCAAGCGTGGACCAGGTTCATAAGCTTTCACTTGCACTTTGCATAGAGAGGTTACCTTGAGTAAAGACGTCGTAGCTTCTGAATTTCTGGTGTCGACTGCAATTAAATTGAGCCGCGTATTGGGGCGAATCAAGACGATAGAGTCCTGACATTTTTCCTCGAGTGCCTTAGTAAGCCTTGTCGAATTGAGCTTAGTAATATTGACAGTTGGATCTGTCGGAATAAAGATGACTGTCAAACCTGTTTTTTGAAGTGGAGTTGACAATAGTTGTTCTTCTTGTGAGTCACCACTGGTCTCGAGTTGGCGGGGGCGTTTTCTTGACACTAAGGTGAATCCGCTTTCGTCGTCTATGTCCTTGTTTGAAGAATGATCCATAGTTTCGATGTTGTCTTGCGGCTCAGGCTGTGCAGGGGTGATTTGGTCTTCTAATGAGGAAGCACTGGGGTTCAACTCCATTTCATTCTCCGGATGCTGGCCTGGTTCTGCTGAGTATGCATGATCCTGGGTGCTTGGTAGTTGCTGAAGTGGCAGAGGATTATTCTGCTGACATTGATCCATGCCTTTTTCTGGTTGTAGCCTGATTGGAGAGGGCTGTGAGCGCGGAAGCGCTCTGCAGGTTTCCGCTTGCTGATTTCTTGGTGCGTAGGATATTTAACTGAATGAAGGCTCGTCGTAACGTAACGTAAGGAGTTGAGCTCGGTTCAACTTTTCACACAGCACCGTTTTCTTACGTTACGCCTAAGTCACCGAAACATTCGTGTCTCGAATGTCGCGTGCCAGACTATCTCCTTGAATTGGTAGCTACGCTTAATACGAAGCACAGATTTCCCGGGGACTTTTCGTAACGTAACGTAAGAAAACGGGTCTGTGTGAACGAGCCTTGAGCTCGGTTCAACTTTTCACACAGCACCATTTTCTTACGTTGCGCCTAAATCACTGAAACATTCGTGTCTCGAATGTCGCGTGCCAGACTATCTCCTTGAATTGGTAGCTACGCTTAATACGAAGCACAGATTTCCCGGGAACTTTTCGTAACGTAACGTAAGAAAACGGGTCTGTGTGAACGAGCCTTAAAGGAGCTGTGCAACGATATTCAATTGGAATGTTTTTCACTTTACACGAGCTTACTGGCACTAGTGGGACTTAAGGATACTCGCACGCAACGCCACTGGCCAAGAAACTCCTTTGTTGCGGTGTAATTTCAAGGACAAAAGCGATCATTTTCATTTAATCTCTCTTTTTGCAAAATGTGATGACGTAACGTGGGGATCGAAGTACACCCGAATGACAATATTTCAATGCGGTTGATAGATTGGACCCGAGCATTGCGTGGGCACTCGATTTGGGCTCGTGATAATTACTAGCTCGAGAAGCATTCGGGTAGTCGTCGGTGTCCAATCGCTGCAACGACGACAATAGCCGAGCCATAACAATTTCTGGAACTCAGCGCGTGTCCTGTACTTTGCCAACCCCAGCGCGTGGCTATGATCAACATTGGCGGCATATACCCGGCTCCAGATCACGTGGCCGCTTGTTCTGGCTGCGAGTTGAGGGGGTGAACGCTGCTTGTTTTTCTTTAATTTTTTTCTGGGACTTCTATTGCTTGGGGTGAAAAACGAACGCGTGTTTCATAGGTCATTAACATCAGGGATCCGTTCTAAACGGTATTTGCGCAAAGTAAAGAAATTGTTGCATCGACACTTTAAGCATTTGTGGAGGACGGAAAAGCGTTTCCTGTGATTTCAGATAAAGCTTCAGATAACTGGCAACCATGATTTGAAGCCACAATATGGCCAAGCGTCGTTACTCTGAAGCGTAGCTACTTTAGTGGCACTAGCGGGAACAATGAGGAAGAGGCAGGCGTCAAAAGGAAGCGCCTTGTGGAACCCACGGGGCTTACGTCATGGCCCCTCCAGGTATGACAAGCTCCTTGAACAAGGGCATGAATAGTGTCATTAAATAAGCTACGTTTATTTAATGACACTTGGCCATATTGTGGCTTAAAATCATGGTTGCCAGTTATCTGAAGCTTTATCTGAAATTACAGGAAACGCTTTTCCGTCCTCCGCAAATGTTTAAGCAGTTCATATTGCATCAGCTTCCTAACACCGGATCTAATGCTGAGGAAGTCTCACTTTTGAATCGTGACGATCGGCAGTTGCCTCTGCTCTGCTCAAGACCTAAAATGGCGGCGCCCACAAGAATGTCGGGGAACGGAGTGCCGATACTCTAACCGCAGCTCATTTAGTGGCTCTAGGCATCAAGTGAACTCGGGTGTATTCTTTTCCTTTTCGTCTTTATTGTTTATTGATTTCAATCATATCGAATAATGAACACATTATATCACTCTACGCTTGTGTAGTTATTTATCTTAGATTTATTAACCTGACCCAGTACTTAAACCATTCATATTTCGGTAGTAAATCTTCCAATATATGTTCTAAATGGGAAGGTAAAAATTTGGATTGGATTGGATTGGATTGGATTGGATTGTGGTGGCTCTTTCCTTTGTATTGGGTGAGCAGAGACCGAGCTCTGCTCTAGCCGTATTTCACTTCTTAGCTTTCTCTATTTTTCCGCCACCAGTCCTTCAGTCTTCGTTTTGTGCCCTCGAGGGCCTCGGCCCTTTTTGCTACCCGTCTGTCCCTTCCCTCCTCGGTATCCACGGCAGTCGTGAATCCCAGGGCCTCAGGGACCGAGTCCGTTACCGGTTGCGGTGCCCGACCACGGCAGGCGATCACAATGTCGTTTATTGTTTCGGTGTCAGTCCCACAGATGGTATAGAGGGTCTCCAGCTCTTCAGTAAACTTTGCTCTCCAAGTTTTTGTTCCGAGAGTTCCTGCCCGAGCCTGAAACAATAGACCAGTTCCTTTTGTGTTATCATATAATTCCTCCTTTTTGATGATGTCTTTCTGAGAGCTGTGCGTCCGCAGGGATGGTTTCCGGGACATCACGTCCCTCCAGCGTCGTTGCTCTTCCTCCTGTACAACCGTCCTCAAGGTCTTGTCATCTGGCCGCGTGTTTTCCCCCCTCTCCTCGCCCGGCTCCACTACTGATTGGGTCGGTATATGATGGTGGTAAAAGAGCGTCCTGGTTCTCTTTCTCCATTTGGTGTTCCGGTCCTTGTAGGTCATGCATTCCTACACCTTGTGGGCCCATCTGGCGTGGTGTATTCGGGCCAGGCGTCTCTTATATCCTGTCTTGGCCACCGTCTCCCTGGCCTCAAAGCTCGACCAGCCCAGGTCTCCCTGGACTGCTTCATTGGGGCTGTTCGACGGGGCCCCGAGGGCCATCCTACCAGCTTCGCGCTGTCTTGTCTCAATAAAGTTGCGAGTGGTCGATGATAGACAAGTCACCCCATTCCCGAATGTAATTCCCGGAACCACCGCCATCTTCCACAGGCCCCTCATGACCTAAAACCTGTTGAAGGCCCAGAGAGCTTTTCTTCCGAAGATCCATTTCCCTCTCAGAGCCCGCCTGCGAAGTTGTTTCTCATACAGTCCCAGATAGACACGGACACTGATGATGATGCAGACGCGAACGCCGCCCTCGACGATTTCCTGAGCTTTAGAAATCAGCAGTTTGTCTGCCATCCAGCAGGTAGCGCAATAAAACACCCAAACAGTTTTTATTGTTTTTAAAATTAGCTAAACTCTACACCTATCAAGAAACCAAAGCAAGATCATTTTGAAAATCTAATACATCGCAAAGTATATCTATTCTATACAATAAATGTTATTAGATGCCGATAAATCTCTTTGATGTCCATAAAAAAATGCGTCAAAACAGGTAAGTTTGAAGAGTTCCTGGAGCGTTACGACTTTCAAAATCAAAAAAAGCCATCCTCCACTTTTTGGCCAACCATTGAAGTTCTAAATGTTATAAAATATTTTATCTTAGTTGAATTATTTCCTCAGCGCCATTCGAAGCACCGTGACTCGAGGCACAAAAAAGTGCTACGTTTGATATTGAGTATCTAAACAAAAAAACTTTACACAACATTAAATAAAGCCCGAATGCTTGGCGGAGTGATACATGTGCAGGAGCTCCGCCCCCCCCACCCCCCCCCTAGCATTCCCTTCATTGCCAAGAAAAGTTGTCGCCGAGTATAGACGCTTTACAGCAGCTGTGCATGGGCGCCGCCATAACTGACATTCAGTTTTTGTTCCCTCTTATTCCGTTCGCTTGACTTCATCATTTCCACAGCAGGACAGGTTATTGCCATTTTAAGTGTTTTTACTGTGTCTTCCCCCCAGCATAGGCCGTTGTGGAGACTCGTCAACGCCGCTTCAGTGGCTCGGCATCTCGGTAAGACAAGAGAAGGGCGGCTATGGCGGCTCAATCTGGCGCGTGTGTAAAGGCGCTATTAGCGGCGAGATGTTTCGGTGGCGCCCTCGTTTGGTTTACCTTTCGTGACGTCATTACCTTGTGAACAACAAGTTCGATTGGTTTTTGTAATGGGCATTCTGGAAGCCTGCAATCATAGCGCTCTCAAAGCAACACTGCCAACACCGTCAAATTGAAGTTCTTACATTCCTCTTATTGCGTCGATCATAATTCCTTTGCTGACGTCATAGTCAGCATTCGGCCAATTGTGGTGGGCCGACCACAGCGACGCTTTACGATCGCTCACGTCGCCCAATTCGTGCGCGACCGAAAGCGTCGCGGCGGTCGGCCTTCCACGATTGGCAGAATGCTGATTATGACGTCAGGAAGGATTTCTCATGGCGGAAATAAGAGGAACGTGAGGACTTAGATTTTGACGGTGTTGACAGTGTTGGTTCAAGAACGCTATGATTTCAAGCTTCCGCCTTCCTATAGTCGGTTGCAAGCTAAGAAAAAACCGGAAATGCCTCTCAGAGGAAATGTATTCCTACGCGCGAGAAACGCCAGCCAATCGTTTTCATGACGTCACGATTCCGTGGACCATCGCAATCCTTTGAAAAAAAAAAAGCTCAACATGGCTGCTGGCCTTGAGCAACGCGACGCTAGTTTCTCGTGACAATTATTCTGCTTTTTTGCACCGTGTTTTACGCACCGCTGGCCGCTGTTCAAAACCCGACCTCGCTTGTGCTTCTTGAAGCCCGCTTTGGTGTCGCCGGTAAGGCTGCACCAGGCTGTTTTCGTCCAGAAGAATCAGGGGAATCGCTTTCCGATGTCACCTCAGTGGGAGCCATGACGGAAGACAAAGAGAGCGGGTCGCGGTTGTGGTGTCGATGACTTGGGAGGGTGCCGATTTGTCAACCCGAAAAGTATAATTATTCTGTTTTCTAGTCATCCACAAATAAAGGCACACATTTCGTGCGCAAAGCCCACAAAACTAAGTAAATCACTAAATATTTATTATTGCAGGAACTATAGTGCTTTGTTATTTATAATTTGGCGAGAGAAAGGTTGGTTTCGTTTTCGCCGCTTTCCCTCAATCGAAGGCGCTGGAAGACGGTATGTTAGCCAGTATCTGGACAGACAATGAATGGGAAGACGTACAGTGGACATGACTTTCTTCTTTACTAAACAGCTACTTCGTTGACAAAAACGTATTCTAACTATTTAAACGTCCTGAATGAATTAAATAAATATGTAGTAGTTTAAGACACTTTACTGGAGGAAGAAAAGCAACGTTGCTAGCGAACTACTTCTTGACGGCGGGTGCACTTCAGATTGGCGCAATGCGCTTGTGGGTGGAGCTAAAGGTTTCTTAGTTGCAATCCGACTATAGTACAAACCACATTCGAACTTGTTGCGCTTGTGGGTGGAGCTAAGGTTTCTTTTGATCGACAAGTACAAAACACATTCGAATTGTTGTTCGCAAGGTAATGACGTCACGAAAGGTAACCATACGAGGGCGCCACTGAAACATCTCGCCGCTAATAGCGCACACCAGCTCGGAGCATGTGGAGCGAAAGCTCGCGCTGCAGAACCCATGGATCCTGGGTTCAATCCCACCCCTGCCCGTTTCGATCTGGATGAGCATCGTAACGGCGTGCGGTCGTGCATGTATCACTACTGCGTAGTGCACGTTAAAGACCCCAGGCTAGCGGTTGTACTGCACTGGCTAAATTGCTCATCTACAGCGAGTGACTCGTCGCAACATTAAAAATGGCTGACCAACGACTCGCTGTATAAATCAGCGCCGGCGTCTCGCGATTTCTGCTGTGGTCGTTATAAAGAAAAAAAAATATCTGCTGTGGTCGAGAGGTTAGAGCGCCGGACCTTGACGTCGCGGCGTGAAAGTCCCGGGTTCAAATCGCGCCAGAAACTCCTTTTTTTTGTATTTGACTGCACTCCCACTAAGAATGTAGACAAGGGCTATGAGCTCTATAAAATCATTGGGCGGGTAGTTCTGACTCACCAGTTCGTTGTTCATGACCTCGGAAGAGCGCAGACATGTCTCTGGCTTTCTTTACCAATTTCCGCCACGCCTCCGGCATCTGCCGTACACTCCGCGGAAAGTTGACAATATTCTTCCCATGCCCGTCTCTTCGTTCGCCAGGTAACTGTGCTGCTGAATTCTCTAGAATTTGTTGTTTCCGTTTTCCAACTGCTCTAATTAATTATATTTGTTGATCCAAATTCATTGAGGTGTTTGCGTTAGAGAGTGGTTTGCGATGTCGACGCCTGATTCATTTTGAAATTCGGTGTGATCGTCTGCTATTCTAACTAAAATTCAACAAGTAATGTGTTAATATACAAACGATTGCCACAGCGAAATGTGAAGAGTAAAAATATACCTTTTATCACATTCCATGCAAGTAAAAGTATGATCTCTTTTATTTCGGTTTTACTACTTTCTCAGACGTTTGACTTGCTGCCTTGCCTGTAGTATTTCGCTTAATCAATGCATCCAGAGCTGCTAGTCTTTTTTTCTTTTGCTTATTTTGTGGAAGTTTTTTTGTTTTGTTTTTAATTGTCACAACTGCAGTTTTATTAGTACTAAATAGGCGTCTCCTGTTATTGAAAGGAGTCGTAGCAAAAGCGTTGTATATTTAAAAACACATAAAATTGTAGTTGCTGGGGAAAGGATGCTTGTTTCGGCTCCGTTTGTGTGAAAGCCATACCGATGTTGTTACCTTTGTTTTCTTTTAATGAACATTATGAAACGATTGGATTAGCACGTTAACTTGCCTGATCTTTTTTTTTTCCGGTGTTTCAATTGAACAGGCGGGACTAACAGTAAAAACAGTGTAAGGCGCAGTAGTGCAAGTTGATGATTCGTAAAAAGGATCACAATTAAAAAGTGAGACACGCGCAAAATAGACACAAAAGAAAAGTTCCTAGCGCGATTTGAACCCGGAACTTTCACGCCGCGACAAGTATCAACGCTCTAACCTCTCGACCACAGCAGAATTTTTTTTTTCTTTATTGCATGGAAGCATAGACGGTGGGCACATGGGTCATAGTTGCAGTTTTGAAACGAGAATGCACTGAGATTATAGAAGCTTATTGAGATACATGTTCACCAACAGTTCTACAATTCAGACAAATTTGCATACCTCTTCGGGTACGCAGGGCTGACTCGGTTGTATCAGAAATCAGGAAACAAAAGGCACTTTTCAAGTCGCCAGTACCATTTTGGCTTTTCCCCGAGTTCATCAAGGACACTTTTACGTGGTTGCATGTTTCGATAAAATTTGATTTGGTAGTCCTTGGTGGTTCAGCGTTTCTGTCAATCATGCGAGTCTTCCAGAGACTGTGCATACCAAGCAAAATAAAAAAATCAGAGGGAAATGTTTCCGGATCTTCCACAGGAAGAAAACGAATAGAGTATGCGTTGATATACAAGTCCTTTTTTATAGTCCTTTGAAGTACATCCCAGAAAAGGTATGCATCCGTGCAAAAAATAAAGCAATGCTCAATAGTGTCTGGCGTGTTGCATAAACGACAGTTCACCGACCACGGTACAAAAATTCCTTTGTAACGTAGCCATGGTTTTACGGGTAGTGTGTTAGTATGAAGCTTAAAGAAAAATGTTTTTGCAGTTGGGGGAACGCGCATCCTGCGAACTCGTTTTAAAACATCTTGATATGTACTATTTGGATAGTGGCTGCGATATAAAGGGTCTGGAAATAGCGAATCTATTAGGTTATGGTAGAGCTCTTTTCTGGAAACAGTAAATAAATAATCCAAAGAAAATCGCACTTTCAAAAACTCAAAAGCTTCCACGACCTCTTTGAGAAAGCCAAAAGGTCGAGGCATTGCCACATGGTCGGATGAAACAACGAAGTCAGGGAGGAGATCCATCAAGTGGGTTTGGAGGAAGGTCCTAATGAACGGGTGGGAAGACGTTCTGAGGAACATGAAACGTGAAACAATCTTCGATAGACCGAAACAGATTGTCGCGTCGCATTGGCTCCCATGAAGAGGCCCATATGAGGGTCGCAAATATCCTATGGAAACGCTGAAGGTGTCCTCGGGCACAGTGAATAACCTGAAGCACGTACCACAGTTTCGCGACTAGGAAAATGTTACATGCAGTAGCACGGCCAAACACCGAAAGATGATTAGGCTTCAGCATGTCCGCTCGGCGCTTAAGTTTTGTGACACTTTCTGTCCAGTAGCGTGAGCTATTTCGAACACATTCTAGAGGCGCGCCAAGGTAAGTAGTTGGCACGCCAGACCACGCCATTCCTGCATAATCCGAGGGCGTTGTCCCCAAGTCCCATACCAAAGTCCACAGCACTTGGAGGTATTAACCAGCGCTCCAGCTGCCTTACAGAATTGCTGGGTTAATTGTAATGCAGCGTTGATACTTCGCTTATCAACACAGAAAAAAGCTACATCATCGGCATAAGCCAGAACTTTCACTTCATGAGATAACAATTTATAACCTTGTACGTCTGTACTTTTCAGTATACTTAACACAGAGGCTCCAAATATAGTGCAAACAGAAGGGGAGACAGGGGACATCCTTGTTTTACAGATGAGTGAAGGTGAATCGGTGTGGAAAGAGCCCCGTTTATTATTAATCTAGTTATTGCTTCGGAATAACATATTTTATACCGTTGTGGAGGACCTTTCCTACGGTTATGTGTTCTAAAAGAGCAAACAAAAAGAAATGGCTAACGCGGTCGAAAGCTTTCGCTAGGTCAATTTGAAGCATGGCCACTTGATCTTGTAAACTGTCGCAGCAATGAAGAACAGATCGCGCTACGTGAATGTTTGTCTGGATTGTGCGGCCTTTAATCCCGCATGTTTGATGAGCTCCAACCACTCTTGAAATGGCACATTGTAAGCGTTTAGTAAGAATTTTGGCAAATATTTTGTAATCGACATTGCAGAGCGCTATTGGGCGATACCCTTCAACAGTCCTTAACTTGTCAGAGTCGGAGCTTTTGGTATTAACACGGTGTGACTCTGATAAAACGATGGAGGTAACCTGCCATACTGAAGTGAGGCTGTAAAAAGTTCGAGGAATGGGCATATCATGTCTATGTGTTGCTTATAAAATTCTGCTGAAAGGCCATCTGGTCCAGGGCCGGTTTGCTCATCTTGCGGCCGCGGCTGCGGCTGCGGCCAAGAGGGATTTTTCTGCCACGTGACCAGCTCCTTGGGGACAACGAAGTACCTAGCGTCCCTGCCTAATGGCGCAGAAATCCGCATCGCTTCAAGCACAAAAGCCTGGTTTCGCTGGCAGAAACTGACTGCAGGAACTTTCAACTGGAGTCCAATTGACCGCCCCTTTATACTGTAGGAGCGGCAGGTAAAGTTCCGGCCAGGGAGGGTAAATATGAGCCAAAATAAAAAAAAAAAACACGGAAGATAAAAGCGGCTGCAGTATGTTTATATACCTCCGCCAGCGCCGGCTGCTCGCGCCTTCTGTTGTGGTCGAGAGGATAGAGCGTCGGTACTTCTCGTCACGGCGTGAAAGTCCCAGGTTCAAATCACGCCAGAAACTCAGTCCTTTTTTTTTTTGTATTTGACTGCACTACCACTAAGAATGTAGACATGGCCCTATGAGCTCTATAAAATCACTGGGCGGGTAGTTCTGACTCACCAGTTCGTTGTTCATGACCTCGGAAGAGCGCATACATGTCTCTGGCTTTCTTTACCGATTTCCGCCACGCCTCCTGCATCTGCCGTACACTCCGCGGAAAGTTGACAATACCTTCGCATGCCCGTCTCTTCGTTCGCCAGGTAACTGTGCTGCTGAATTTCTCTAGAATTTGTTGTTTCCGTTTTCCAACTGCTCTAATTCCATTTGTTGATCCAAAGTAATTTTAGGTGTTTGCGTTAGAGAGATGGTTTGCGATATCGACCCCTGATTCATTTTTGAATTCGGTTGCGATCGTCTGCTATTCTAACTAAAATTCAAACAGTAATGTGTTAAATATTATAAAACAATTGCCACAGCAAAATGTAAAGAGAAAAAATATACCTTTCATCACATTCTATGCAAGTAAAAGTATGATCTCTTTTATTTCGGTTTTACTACTTTCTCAGACGTTTGACTTGCTGCCTTGCCTGTAGGATTTCGCTCAATCAATACATCCAGAGCTGCTAGTCCTTTTTTTTTCTTTTTGCTTATCTTGTGGAAGTTTCTTTTTTAAATTGTCACAACTGCAGTTTTTATTAGTACTAAATAGGCGTTTACTGTTATTGAAAGGAGTCGTAGCAAGATCGTTGTATATTTAAAAACACATAAAATTGTAGTTGCTGGGGAAAGAATGCTTGTTTCGGCTCCGTTGGTGTGAAAGCCATACCGATGCTGTTACCTTGGTTTCCTTTTAATGAACATTATGAAACGATTGGATTAGCGCGTTAACTTACCTTGATCTTTTTTTTTTTCTTCCCGGTGTTTTAATTGCACAGGCGGGACTAACAGTAAAAACAGTGCAAAGCTCAGTAGTGCAGGTGGATGATTCGTAAAAAGGATCACAATTAAAAAGTGAGACACGCGCAAAATTACGCAAAAAAAAAAAAAAGGTTCCTACCGCGGATTTGAACCCGGAACTTCCACGCCGCGACGAGAAGTACCGACGCTCTAACCTCTCGACCACAACAGAAGTTTTATTTTTTCTTTATTGCATGGTAGCTACAGCAACATTCATGTCATTCTAACAGCGCTGTAAAGTTCTTTTGCACAGCGTACTAAAAATCACGCATTTGGCGCGAGCCGCCGACGCTGGCGGAGGTATATAAATGTACTGCAACCGCTTTTATCTTGCGTGGTTTTTTCTTCATTTTGGCTTATATTTACCCTCCCTGGCCGGAACTTTACCTGCCGCTCCTACAGTGGAAAGGGGCGGTCAATTGGACTACAGTTGAAAGTCCCTGCAGTCAGTTTCTGCGAGCGAAATTAAGCTTTGGTGCTTGAAGCGATACGGATTTCTCCGCCATTAGGCAGGGACGCTAGGTACTTCATTGTCCCCAAGGAGCTGGTCACGTGACAGAAAAATCCCTCTTGGCCGCAGCCGCAGCCGCGGCCTCAAGATGAGCAAACCGGCCCAGGGCCGGTTTGCTCATCTTGCGGCCGCGGCTGCGGCTGCGGCCAAGAGGGATTTTTCTGTCACGTGACCAGCTCCATGGGGACAAGGAAGTACCTAGCGTCCCTGCCTAATGGCGGAGAAATACGTATCGCTTCGAGCACAAAAACCTAATTTCGCTCGCAGAAATGGACTGCAGGAACTTTCAACTGGAGTCCAATTGACCGCCCCTTTATACTGTAGGAGCGGTAGGTAAAGTTACGGCCAGGGAGGGTAAACATGAGGCAAAATAAAGAAAAAACTACGCGAGATAAAAGCGGTGGCAGTATATATTAGCCCCGTGCGCGACCGAAAGCGTCGCTCTGGTCGGCCTTCCACGATTGGCCGAACGCTGACTATGACGTCGGAAAGGGGATTTTCATCGACGGAAATAAGAGGAATGAAAGAACTTTAATTTTGACGGTGTTGGCAGTGTTCCTTTAAGAGCGCAATGATTTCAAGCTTCCACCATGCTAATAACAAACACCATCTAACTTGTTGTTTGCAAGGTAATGACGTCACAAAGGGGAACCACAGGAGGGCGCCACCAAAACTTCTCGCCGCTAATACCTCCACCAGCGCCGGCGGCTCGCGCTCTCTGCTGTGGTCGAGAGGTTAGAGCGTCGGTACTTCGCGTCGCGGCGTGAAAGTTGCGGGTTCAAATCGCGCTAGCAACTTTTTTTTGTGTGTATTTTGCGCGTGTCTCACTTTTTTGTGATCTGTTTTTACGAATCATCCACTTGCACTACTGCGCCTTACTCTATTTTTACTGTTTGTCCCGCCTGTTCAATTGAAACACTGGGAAGAAAAAAATAAAGATCAAGGCAAGTTAACGCGCTAATCCAATCGTTTCATAATGTTCATTAAAAGAAAACCAAGGTAACAACATCGGTATGGCTTTCACACAAACGGAGCCGAAACAAGCATACTTTCCCCAGGAACTGCAATTTTATGTTTTTAAATATGCAACGCTCTTGCTACGACTCCTTTCAATAACAGGAAAAGCCTATTTAGTACTAATAAAAACTGCAGTTGTGACAATTAAAAAACAAACAAAATGAACTTCCACAAAATAAGCAAAAAGAAAAAAAAAGACTAGCAGCTCTGGATGCCTTGATTGAGCAAAATCCTACAGGCAAGGCAGCAAGTCAAACGTCTGAGAAAGTAGTAAAACCGAAATAAAAGAGATCATACTTTTACTTGCATGGAATGTCATAAAAGGTATATTTTTACTCCTTACTTTTTGCTGTGGCAATCGTTTTGTAATATTAACACATTACTTGTTGAATTTTAGTTAGAATAGCAGACGATCACAACCGAATTCAAAAATAAATCAGGCGTCGACATCGCAAACCATCTCTCTAACGCAAACACCTAAAAAGAATTTGGATCAACAAATGGAATTAATTAGAGCAGTTCGAAAACGGAAACGACAAATTCTAGAGGAATTCAGCAGCACAGTTACCTGGCGAATGAAGAGACGGGCATGGAAAGATATTGTCAGCTTTCCGCGGCGTGTACGGCAGGTGCAGGAGGCGTGGCGGAAATTAGTAAAGAAAGCCAGAGACATGTATGCGCTCTGCCGAGGCCATGAACAACGAACTGGTGAGTCAGAACTACCCGCCCAATGATTTTATAGAGCTCATAGGGCCTCGTCTACATTCTTAGTGAGAGTGCAGTCAAATACAAAAAAAAAAAAGAGAACGTTTCTGGCGCGATTTGAACCCGGGCCTTTCACGCCGCGACGTAAAGTACCGGCGCTTTAACCTCTCGACCACAGTAGAAAGCGGGAAACGCCGGCGCTGGCGCCTGTATATAAATATAATGCCACCGCTTTTATCTCGCGTGTTTTTTTTTTTAATTTATTTTGGCTCATATTTAGCCTCCTTGGCCGTAACTTTACCTTCCGCTCCTACAGTATAAAAGGGCGGTCAATTGGACTCCAGTTGAAAGTCCCTGCAGTCAGTTTCTGCGAGCGAAATTAGGTTTTTGTGCTCGAAGCGATACGGATTTCTCCGCCATTAGGCAGGGACGCTAGGTACTTGCTTGTCCCCATGGAGCTGGTCACGTGACAGAAAAATCCCTCTTGGCCGCAGCCGCAGCCGCGGCCGCAAGGTGAGCAAACCGGCCCAGGTGTCTTCGAGCTAGGAAGGGACCCCACGGCCTGGCTTATCTCTTTGAGAAAAAACGGTCTAGTAAATAGTTCGGAGTCCTCGTCACTCAAGCTGGGCAGCAGTGAAACGAGAGGCATATACTCTTCGTTTGATGAGGGAGAGACCTGACCAAATAAGTTTTGATAGTGTTGTGTGAATGTGGTCATAATGTTGTCGGTATTTCTTGAGTAAGCGCCATTACATAACAACTCCGGAATTTCTTTTGCTAAGGCGTGTCTGCGCTCGTCATCTAAAGTCTTTTTAGTAGGTTGTTCGGCCGATACAAGGCGTTGACATCTTGATCGCACGGCCGCTCCTCGGTAACGCTGAAGCTCGTGGCGTTGGAGCTCAGACTTCAGAAAGCAAATTTCCTCATGAAAACTACCTGGTTTTTCGCATTCCAGCTCATACAGTTCGTGAAGGCTATGTGTAAGTGCACGCCTGTCAGCTTTATCGTGATATGCCTGAATACACACGCACACTCAATTGCGATGTTTTTAGCTTCTTGCTTAAAACTATCCCACTGTGCAAAAATGGAAAGATCGGTATTACTACGAATGGCCATAAAACAGGTAATTAGTCGCTCATTAAAGTCATTGTTTTTAATAAGATTGTTGTTTAACTTCCACAGCGCCCATTTGGGTCTAGACATTTGTTTACGTTTCTCACCTAGCCTGACAGTTACAACACAATGGTCGGAGAAGGATACCGGCGTTACCAAATATTCAAATGTGTGTTCCAAAAGACAGCTAGACACGTATACTCTATCAAGGCGTGCGTGGCCAGAACTTTGCAAGTGCGTGAAGCGATTGATGGATGTTCGAGAAGCACCGACGTCACTTAGGCAGTGTTGGTGCACGAGATTCTCGAGAGCAATACTACTGTTGTCGCGTCTCAGACTGATCGTCGAGCGGTCGTGGGCTTCGCATACACAGTTAAAGTCGCCAAACAGAACAATACATTTGTCGGTGTCAAGAAAAGCATCTAAATTTTGGAAAAATGAAAGTCGACTAGAAGAGTCATTATAGGCATAAACGCAAATCAGCCGCCAGTGAATTCACTCCAAGTAAATGTCACAACAGATAAAACGACCTTCAGTGTCAACCGTGTACGAGAGCGAGGTGTAGTTTAAGTCTTTGCGGAGAAACAAGAAGCACCCAGCCGATAGCCCCACAGCGTGACTCACACAAACTTCATACCTGAGTAGAAAAGGCTCGAGCGCACTTGTTGTGGCCTCCTCCGACTCTATCTTTGTCTCCTGAATCGCAACAATGTCCAGCCGCTCACGTTGCAAGAGCCGACAAAGTTGCACCTGCCTCGCACGAGATCTTAGACCTCGGACGTTTAGTGTTGTGAAATTTAGGGGAATGTTCTTACTCTTAGCTTGCTATCCGTCATCATAGAGGCCACATTTCAGCGTTGAACGCCACTCGCCACACTTTAGGTAGCTCCTGGCTTCGCGTTCGGCTTGGCACGGGACCCCGATGCTTTCTTTTTGGCGACGTCTCCGTCGCCAACACGGTTGCGTTGTGTTGAGGACTCGCTTGAACACGAAGGTGCCTCTGTGTCAACCGGTGCCGGTCGCTTAAGTGGTTGGCTGCTGCTCGGGGGAGGCCCGTCCTCGTTAACTGCGTGCTGAGGTGTAGTCGGAGCTTTGGAGACAGTCGGTGCGGAAGTCGCATCAGGTTCCACGTGTGTATTCTGTGTGGTGCTGGCGTTTGGGGATGCTGCAGGTTCCAACACTGGAAATTCTTCAATCTTGTCGACGTTTTGTGATGACTGGGTGTCTATACTGTCCCCGGGCCGTGCATCTTCTGATGGACGGGCCGATTCGACGGGTGGCAATTCCCCGGTGACGTCAGCTACCTCACTGACGTCCATTAGGAGTTCTGCCGTTGTGTCATCTTCGTGTGCTTGACTTTGCCGTAACATGTCAGCATAGGTGGCGCCGTTGACACACTCCTCAGTTTGGTGACCATACCGCCGGCAGTTGGAGCACCTCGGTGTTCTACAGTAGCGTCGAATATGTCCCACTTTGTTGCAGCGCAAGCACAACGGAGGTCGCCCAGGAATAAGGACAAGGCTCTGGCATCCGTAGACTTGAAGGAGATGTGGTATCTGACTGGCATTGACACCATCTCCTAGTACCAGTACTACCTCTCGATTTAGAGTTTCCATGTGCACGAGCTCGCTGCACCTCCATTTTTCTCTCTTGATCGATCGCACTTTGCCAAACGGGGTGAGAGCGTCGATAACTCGTCGATCCTCTAGATGCTGTGGAAGCCAAAGAAGCTTTAGGTTTACTTCTTGCTTGTCCGGGTCAATGATGAGGCACTTTTGGCCTTTCACGCAAAGCTCTCGTTGAGCGACGAGCTTTGCCTTGGTAACGGCGTTGACACATGTCAGCATCCAGACGTGAGACATCTGGAACTGTCCGAGACTCACAACGTCCTTCAATTCGACGATGCCACGTAGGGCGTCTCGAAAATCAGGAGCTCGATACGGGCGCGCCGAGAGGTCTCCATGCAAGAAAACGGAATTCAGGCTCAGGTTACCTGATGTCAGACGTGGCAGGATTATCCGGTAGTCTTCTGTGACGTTAGCAGACGTCATTACGTTTCCTCGGCCAGCGGCCGATACCCGGAGAACATGGAAAACGTGGCCGTTCGAAACGGCGTCTTCTTTCTCCCGACCACAGCAGAAGGCGCGAGCCTCCAGCGCTGGCGGAGGTATATAAATACTTATACTGCCACCGCTTTGATCTCGCGTGGTTATTTCTTCATTTTGGCTCATATTTACCCTCCCTGGCCGTAACTTTACCTGCCGCTCCTACTGTATAAAGGGGCGGTCAATTGGACTCCAATTGAAAGTCCCTGCAGTCAGTTTCTGCGAGCGAAATTAGGCTTTTGTGCTTGAAGCGATACGGATTTCTCCGCCATTAGGCAGGGACGCTAGGTACTTCCTTGTCCCCATGGAGCTGGTCACGTGACAGAAAAATCCCTCTTGGCCGCAGCCGCGGCCGCGTCCGCAAGATGAGCAAAGCGGCCCAGGCGCGTGTCGCTCGTGTGGACAGTGCGTGCAATTGCAAGCTTGCCAGGTATATTCCCCCCACTGACACCAGTCATGAGGGTTTCTTTTTTACCTTTTTGAAAATAGAAAGAGCGCGCGTACGTAGCTTTCATAGGCGCTGAAGATGCGTGAGAGCGGATATTCCGAAAACTTCCTATGGGACGTCACGCTCCGGGAAGGTAGGGGCTTGAAGAGTACTTTAACACTTATTTTCTGCAGTCTCCATCCGCTGAATCGAAGAATAATCTCGATATTCGCGATCCTGGAGGTCGAATAAAGACGATTTAAGTGTTTTTTTCGCAAATACAGAACCACTTTAGTTTGCCTTTAATGAGCAAAGTTAATAACATTCCTAATGAGCAAATTCAAAAGAATAAATATTCATTTCTTAATGACCAAACTCAATTGCATATCTAATGAGCAAATTAAAAATAATGAATATTGAGCTCTAAATGACCAAACTCCATTGAATATTTAATAAATAAATTAACAAAATGGATATTGAGATTCTAATGAGCAAATTACAAAGAATGGATATAGAGTTCTTAATGACCAAGCTGAATTACATTCCTAATGAGCAAATTCAATAGAATATATATTGAGTTTCTTACGATAAAACTCAGTAGACGCTGAGTTTATTTTGAGTTTCAACTGACCCTATAAAACTACATCAGAAGCTCAACTGAAACTTATTGATAATTATTGTAAGGGTAACCTCCGAATTAGGCGACACGCGCCACCAGACAACCCCACCGAGACAGAAAGCCGTAGTGCTGATTTTATGTCATCTGCTAAGGGCCGGCGAGGGGCACATATTGAACACGAATGCTGAGTCAGCGATACGCTGGAACACGGCTTTAATCAGTCAGAACACGAGCCCCAGCAGAAGGCGGACACAGCACTCGTGCTAACCGGCGATGTCCCTCATGCAGTATTGGTGGCGTACAAAATTCAGTACTACGTCGTCAGACCACTGTTGCGCCAGATCGCTGTGAACTGGTTCCAAACGCAAACTATGCATATGCAAGCGAGACGTGAAACAGTAGTTGAATATAGGATAACACCAGGAACGCCACACACACGAAACACAAAATCATGTGAGACGCTCCATCCGTCTATAAAAAAAAAAAAAAAAAAACATAATTGCCATCCTGTCGAGTGAGCGCTTCAGGCGTCGGATCGTGTGACATCTAAGGTAAGGAAACTGTTCCCACCTGAGCAGTAAAAGTTCAAAACCAATATGACGGAAATCATGGTCATATGTTACGATGTTCTATAAGAATTCTTTGAATGTCTTCATGTCAAATTTTTGACGCGTTCCTGAAAAGGGCTCGAAAGATTCTTCCAAGGGTCATCATATAAGCAGGTGCTTATTCTTTATCAGTCGTACTAAAAAAAAGTCCACTCAAATAGCAAAAAAAAAAAAACGAAAAAGAAAACGACATATGGGAACTCTTGATTGCGCGCTCGGACTCAACTGCATGTCTTGCGAGTTTCCGTCGTGGTGTGGAATTTCAAGTTTTATGCGGAGAGCTGTGTCGTCTGCTTCTTGCCCAGGAGCTGCGGTGACGTCAGAACGACGCCGAGCTCTGATTGGCTTTCATTGAAAGGATTGTGGGTAGACCTCGCTGCTAGATACTTTGAAATCTACCCACTTTTTTTTTCAATCAGCCATTAAGAGTTCGGCGTACTGACATCATTTAAACCCCCGCAAAGTGGCAAACGAACTTGCGTACGCATATAATGACTCCCCCAACGTGATCCGACCAATCCCGAATTGCTGCGCACTGCTTTGTGAAAGAAACTTCTAAGCTGTCCCTTGTGTGTTGTCGTGTGCTTATGTAAGTTTATTGAATTCGCGCTATTCTTTTTCGGCTGTACATCCGGAAAAAATACAAAGGTAAAATGCTACAAAGTGTCCCCCCCCCCCCCCCTATATTAGCACGAGACAAAAACTGGGTGGTGGCGTAATAACTGCGCGTTCCTCTTTTCTCGAGTCACATCACCCAGAATCGTATTCAGAATGCTTATGGATAGAAATTACGACTGCCGATGGCTTTAATTACCTCATTGGAAACTACTATTTTCTACCGCTGAGCAATCATTTATATTTATTGGATATCTTGAAACCCTGGAAAAAGAAGTAAACTTCGAAAGGTACAGAGTTACAATATACGAGGATTTTAACCTTCCTGGAATAGATTGGTCGTTTTTGGACGTTGTAAATGGTGGTGATGTAACCACGTCAAATAAGGCGGCTGGGTTGTTATCTTTTGTGGGCTGAATCAACTTGACAGTTTTGAAAACATTGAGGGTAATGTTCTTGGCCTAGTGTTATCAAATATTCTAATCGAATCACTTGGTACTGTTTCGATCCATCTACTACAAATTAATGGATATCATCCACCTCTCAAGGTTCAAATATGGCTTCCAAGAAAGTTGAACGTATCGAACAGACCCTCTGCTTACTGTTACCCCGAAGGAGATTATTTGAACATGTATAGATACATTCCTAATTATAACTGAAGCAAACTTCTTGCATTAGGTGACACCAATCTTGCAATAGAAGCGTTTACTTCAGTTGTGCAAGACGCGATTAGCATTTTTGTTCCTAAACGCATTTCTCAACTTTCCATTTACACAGACTAGATTTTCAATAATTTAAAAATGTACAGTACCTTCAGGAAACAAATCATTTCCATTGCCTTTTAAAAAAGCAGGCTCTAGCCTCTTGTACACTAAATTCAGTATATATTGTGATCTCGCTGAAAAATTGTACTCGCGAGATTAACGGTTACATATTGATAATGTCGAGCGCAGTCTGAACCGCGGCCACAAAAGTTTCTGGAAGTTTGCAAAGCAACACGCTTGTAACGATGCACATGCAATTTCACTGCGGTATTGTTTTAATGGAAACACGAAGTATTTTTCGTCCGCACTAGAGGTGGCAGATTGTTTTGCAGATTATTTTAGTCGATGGTACACAATTTGTCAGTCCAATATTCAGCCTTTTGCATAA
Organism: Ixodes persulcatus; assembly: GCA_013358835.2. Lineage (NCBI taxonomy): Eukaryota > Metazoa > Arthropoda > Arachnida > Ixodida > Ixodidae > Ixodes > Ixodes persulcatus. Next base: position 251,799 of record JABSTQ010011432.1, on the reverse strand, counting down.
AAGTAAACTGTCAATATCTTTTATTGGGTTTTAGAGTAGATACGGATGAAATTGAGGAAGGCATCAGAAACCTTAAACCGAATTCATCTACTGGGGTAGATAGTATTCTGAGCTTTATAATCAAAGGTTGTGGTGACTTGTTTGCACCGACTTTGAAACATATTTTCAACCTGTCACTTAATTCGCTCTGATGTGTTCCCATCGTTATGAAAGAAAGCGGTTGTTGTGCCAATATATTAAAGTGGGGCGATCATCGGTTGCCAGTAAATATTGGCCTTTGTATTTACCGTGCGGCTTTTCTTAGGTGTTTGAGAAAGTTATTCATAAACATATAACTTATTACTTTCATCAAAAATTAACGGCTTCGCAGCAAGGTCACTGCACACCATCGCGGTATTAGTGCACTGCAACACGTAGTTAACCTGCGCTATGATTACTCAAAGGCAGTTTTAGCATAGCGTGGCTACGAGCTATCGTACGGTGCGGAGTTTCAACTGGAAGCTCGCGCTGCACCTTTGAAACGGGGTCCACTCAGTTCATCCCAAGATACTTCCTCCCAGGACACTTTATCCCAGACACTTTATACCAAATATGTTTCATCCCAAGACGTTTCATCCCAAGATGTTTCATTCCATGTACGTTACATGCCAGGATATTTCATAGACACGCGCCAGGAGCGCTGCCATGCGCACGTAGCCTGTGGTAACCCTACGTTAAAACTGCCTATTAGTGTCATTGGCGTGTTTGGTGGTTTGATTTGTCGCTCTATCAAAAACGAAGATTCGAATATGCACACAGTTTCCCCTGTGCGCTGTTTTATTCGCAGCGTGGCGACCCGCCTCGCCAAAACTGCCCGTTCTATTCGTAACGAATGGCTGGCTAACGCACACACGCTTAAACTCCTGCGAGCATTTCTTTATCTTACTTCGTAATTAACTGAAAGCAAACGCGCCTAATCTCAGTTCTGAAGCGATTGGAGTGAAACGGTCATATTCACGACATTTTAGTGCGTAAAACGAACGTCATAACGTTTGCGTTGAGGTTTGATCGGCGCCATCAGCTTGCAGTGCATTCTGACTTATGATAAAGCGAAACATCTATTACTGATAATGATCCCTTTTATGATAAACTGCAAATCTGTATTCGCGATTAAAAATGTATGTATGATTGATGCTTCCGTTTATCTATTGTATGACTATCTATTATTATCGCATGATGTTTCCTGTACCCCTCTGCATAATGCCTAGCGGCGGTGCAGGTATTCGTGTAAATAAATAAATAAATTACTCCGAAGAAAACCCTCCTCCCAACCGACGTCTTGCAAATAAATTTAGCTTCCTTCGAAAAATCAAACTGCCCTAGCGAAACATCGCCTGGCTCTGCAAAACATCCCTTGCTCCTCTGAACATCTCAATAAGGTCCCTTCCCGAGTTCAACCCACCAGCCTCCTCTAAAGCGGGACCCCCCCCCCCCCCTTTTTTTTCTCAAAAAAAAAAGAAAGAATAAAAGTCTAGTCTTTTTTATTATTGTTGCAGAAATAAACTACGCATCGCTGAACGCTCATTCTCCGCCCAAATGTAGAGCTAGGTCGCTAAACTCGTCAGACACAACTTTCTTCGTGTTATGACATAGCGGGGGGAGGAGCCGAAAGATTGCTGCGAAGTTTTCTTTTCTCACAAACCCGCAGATCCGTATATCTTCGTGACGTTTTTCATTGAAAGGGGGAAAAATCCCTACTACTCCCTAGGCGCCGAGCTAGAGCAGCACACGGAGACGAACGTGGTTTGTATACGTATAATGTCACGATGAAGATTATCAGCTGCGACCTTGATGGTCTCTAAAAAGCACAGCGGAGGCTTGGGTAATTGCATTCTAAAATCAACACCGTCGAACTTGATAGTCTGATATTGTTCTTATTTCCGCCGATAAAGCAGAATTTACTAAAAAACGTCCCTGTCGTCCCTTTTATTTATCTCGGCCTTTTGAATTTGATGAGTGCGAAGCTCGACGTGGTCACAAGCAGCCGAGTAGCATTGTCCACCTTTGGACGGATTTCGCTTACAGACAGTTGTCCCCCGTCAGCGGGAGATAAAATCCTTTTATGATAGACCTTCAAAGATAAGCCAAACTGGGATTAATTCTGCATTCATCAACTGAAATAAGAGTAATGTCAGTTTGGTCAATATTGACAGTGATGTTTCGAGAACGTGAGGACACCAAGCTTTCATCGTACACAACCAAACTTTTCACCGTCGACTCGAACACGCACCATCAAATTTGTCGTGCACAACTGATCATCCTGACCCTGACGTCAAAGTTATGAACTATAACTTTGACGTTATAGTTCATCCTTCGGCGGCGTCATTCTGGCGAATGACGCCGCCGAAGGATGACGTGTCCAGCGGCGCTCTGCCGAAGGACGTGTGTGGCTCTTGTGCCGCACGCTTCTACTCGAAGCAGCAATTCCTTGTGTGTTCGGCAGGCTGCAGCCGAAAATTCCACTGTAAGTGCCTCAACGTGGGGCTCGAGGAGTACAACACGTATATGGAAACCGGGACAAGCACTTTCAAGTGCTCTGGCTGCACTCGGCGTCACAGCCTGTCACCAGAAGCTGCAGGCGCTTCAACGTCCGCCAACAACGAAAACTTGATCGTCATGGACGGTGAGTCGGCCTCTGCGCAAGAGAGCCTACCTTTTCCTGCAAGTTTCATGCGTGTCTTGGAAACTTTGAGCGGCAAACTGGACATACTGACGGCGGAATTCCAGTGCCTCCGCGCTGAGAACAGAAGTCTTCGTTCTGAAGTTCTGCAACTCCGCAAGAACGTCTTGGACAGAGTCCCTCTAATTCCTTCATCGCGGCCGCTATACGCTACTGTCACTGGACAGCTGCCAGCTAAGCCTACACCTGTACCTCACAGCCCTTCTTCGTCAGTACGGCTGCCCCAGAACGTGCAACATCAACCCTCGTTCACCCTCCGTCAAGATAAGCACCTTGGCCAAACGACTTCACATCCAGACAAAGTGAGTGCTGTTGAACGTGATTTCCCAACGCGGAACTTTGGCTTGAATGGACTACAATCAGCGAATACGGTGGATGACGGTTTCGTCCTTGTCAAGTCTCGGCGACGTGCGAAACCATCGTCGGGCACCGCTAAACCGGATAAGGTAAATGCTGCGCCACCGCCCGTACGCCATATGGCGTTATTTGTGTCTAGACTCGACCCGGAAACGTCTGTGAATGATATTGAAGCTCTGATAGAGCCTTTTCTGGAGGGACGAACACCTGTCTGTTCAAAGATGAAAACTAGATTTCCTTCTTACTCTTCTTTTCACTTGGCTTGTGACGAGGCAGTTTTCGCAGCGCTAAACAAACCCGAAGTCTGGCCGGAGGGTAGCATCTTCCACCAGTTTTTTGGCAGACTTGACAGTACGCGTGTTCATAATGAGGAAACAGTAGCACCCGATAATGGCGTCAACGCTTAGCGTTTTCTACCAAAACGTGAGGGGCCTTCGTACAAAGGCCGACGAGTTTATGTCTAACTTGATAACAACTAAGCTTGATATTGTCTGCATTACAGAAACATGGCTGTGCGATGGGATACCTACCTCAAACTATTTTACACCTAATTACAAAGTGTATCGTAAGGACCGAGATTATCAAACCACTGGTCAAAAACTTGGTGGTGGTGTTTTAATTGCTGCCGAGGCATCTCTTTGTTCTCATCGTCGTTTCGACCTAGAATCCTATTCTGAGTGTGTATGGTTAGAAATAAAATCTCGAGATGGTTTTAACTATCTAGTTGGTAACTACTATTTCCCACCACTCTTTGATCAATTGGTCTTCGTTGAGCATCTGGAGGCACTTAAGATTCATATAGATTTCAGCAAGTATAGAGTACAGATTTATGGCGATTTTAACCTTCCTGGAGTAGACTGGACACTTGGTCATGTAAAGAGCAATAACCTGATAACACGCTATAAGGCCACATGTTTGTTGGAGTTTATGAACTTTTGTGGGTTGAATCAACTGAACACAACTGAGAACACCGCTGGAAATACCCTAGATCTTGTTTTATCTAACGTGTCTGTTGACTATGTAACTCCTTCTTTGAGTCCAATGGTACAAATGGATCTGTTTCACACACCTTTCATAGTTGGGCTCTTTCTTCCTCGTAAGAAGCCAGTTTCGAATCCCTACTCTACGTACTGCTATCATAAAGGCGATTACCTGAACATGTACAAATACTTCCAAAACTTTGACTGGAGTGAACTCTTTGTCATAAATGATGTTGAGCTGGTGACCGAGACGTTTTCGTCCATAGTTAAAAACGCAATTGATGCATTTGTACCACTGCGCATTTCCAAGCCTTCAATTCACCCTGAATGGTTCTCCAAAGAGTTGAAAATCTACCTTTGCAAAAAAGACAATTTTCATAGACTCTTCAAACGTACTGGTTTGTCTCTATTTTATACTGAGTTCAGCATTTACAGGGCTTTAGTTAAAAAGCTGTACGCTAGGGACAAACGCTTGCACCTTGAACAAGTTGAGTGTAGCCTAAACCGGTGCCCTAAAAACTTTTGGCGCTATGCCAAGAAACACACGCGCAACTTAAACCAAGGTCTTTGTTTGCGCACAGATGACAACGCTAACTATGTATCTTCACCTTTAGAAGTTGCCAATATTTTTGCTGATTACTTCAGCAGTTGTTATTCAACCTGTCAGCAAAGCACTCAGCCGCAAGAAATAAAAACCAACTGCCACGATTTATTGTCTGGTATTAGAGTAGATGCCGTTGAAATTGCGGAAGCATTAAAAAAATTAAAACCGAAGCTATCTATAGGAGCTGACTCTATTCCATCCTTTATTATTAAGGGATGTAGCGAATTATTCATACCTATTCTGTTGCACATCTTCAACCTCTCTCTTATTTCTGGTGTTTTTCCTTCCCTTTGGAAAAAAGCGGTTGTTGTACCAGTTTTGAAAAAAGGTGACAGCTCTGTGAAAAGCAACTACCGCCCAATATCTTTGTTATCTGGGTTTTCTAAAGTTTTTGAACGGGTTATGTATTCCCGGATTCTTTTTTTTTATTTTCGGCATAAGTTTGTAGAGTGTCAGCATGGTTTTTTAAAGGGACGTTCGGTTGAAACAAATCTTTGCTCTTTTTTTAAATTACTCTGCCCCTGTTGTTACAAACAGAGGACAAGTTGATTGTATCTTTTTTGACATGTCTAAAGCCTTCGATAAAGTAAACCATGAATTGCTGTTACACAAATTATCGTCATATGGTTGTTGCCCAGAGCTATGTAACTGGTTCCGTAGTTATTTATCATCTCGACTGAACACAGTTCGTATAGATAACAGTCATTCCGACCACTTTTTTTCCACATCTGGTGTCCCTCAAGGCTCCATCCTTGGCCCGTTGTTGTTTTTGATATTCATCAACGACTTGCCGTCATATGTTGATAACGCTCAAATATTGTTGTTTGCCGATGACATCAAGCTTTTTATGAATATTCACTCTTCTATCGACTGCAACGCTCTACAGCATGATGTTTCACAGATTTCTATATGGTGTACAGCGAATAGCTTATCTCTGAATCCATCGAAAACAAAAGTCGTATCTTTCTCAAGGCGTCACACCATAATAGACTGCGATTATGTCTTAGAGGGGATGCCTATCAAACGTCTTTCTCTTATAAAAGACCTTGGCGTATACCTTGATAATGTTCTAACGTTTACTGCCCACGTGTCATTTGTCGTTGGCAGTGCAACAAGAATGCTTGGTGTTATATCTCGTATTACGAAGCACTTTAATAACCCGGCTTCCTTGATTCGGTTATTTTGTGCCCTAGTCAGGTCTAGACTTGAATTTGCTTCAGTAGCTTGGAATGCGTTAAATAAAACTCAGGCATTGAACATTGAAAATGTACAGAAGAGGTTAATACGCATTGTGTATGATCGATATTCTCAACGTCGCTTCTATTTTGATTATGAATTTCTTCTCAAAAAAGTTTCGATGACAAACTTGTCCGATAGAAGAGCGGAACGTGACTTAGTCTTTTTTCATAAGTTAGTAAACGGTGTATTAGATAGTGGCTCGCTTTTAAGTGATGTTAATTTACATGTTCCCTCCCGACCCACTAGAAATCATTGTACTTTTTACGTTAATACTGTCTGTGATCTCTCGCCTTTATCACGCTGCCAACTGCTTTTTAACCGCATCAACAATGCTGAAGTGGATATATTTAGCGATTCTCGGGTGTTCGCGATGAAAATGAAAGTACTTGTTGCCAATTTGTAACGTTTGTAACGTTTGTGTATTTCTGCCATGTCTCTGTTATTTGAATTCCTCATTTATTATGTGTACCAAAGAAAAGACCTGTTGGTTGTTTTTGGGCACTTGAAAATAAATATTTATTATTTATTTATTTATAAAAGGACGTCGCTGAACGCGCCTGCACACAACAAGCCCTGGCACGAGCCTCTGGATTGAAAGTCTGTCATGGCCGCTCGTAAGTTCATGGAACGCGCCCCGTTTTAATTCCAGAATCTCTAGAACCATAATTTAGAAAATTGCACGCTGTGCTGTTTTTCGTCATCGCTCAGTTGGAACTTGGAACGCCTCTAAGCAGGGTCGTCGAAACAGAAGAACGGGGAGGGGGGCGATTCACCCCCTCCCCCCAAGTGGCGTTGAAAAAGGGGGCGCAAAGGGCATAAGGGTGTAAAAGGGGGGGGGGGGGATATCGCCCCAGCCCCGAACTATAGCATTTTAGAGAGTTATAATAAAAAAATGACAGACGTTTACAGTTCTCTATAATGTCGAATTAAAGCGCAGCTCTTGAGGAGGAGGAGGGGAGGGCACGGAGGGGAGGGTATGCCTCTCCGTCCCCCCTCCTCCTATCCTGTTGCTTTCTCACTTAGCGGGGAAACCTAATTGGTGTCAAAATCACGTGATGTCAATTTCCCCGCTAAATTTAGTGAAAAAACGTCCCATAATGCAACGCGCGCGCAGTTACGCCGACGGCGACGCCGCTCAAGCTCGAAAGGGGCGCATAAGAGTTGCGCTCAAAAAATTCGGGGGAAGGGATATCCCCCTTCTTCACTACTATCACCCCACCCCCCTTCTCTCTCTCTCTCTCCCGAACAATGTCTACTGCCCTTCCTGATCCCTATTTGAGTGTGTGTTTGTGTTGGTTATACCTTTTTTTTTTTTTTCCTTTCCCCGGCTTTTTTCTCGCCATCCCCCCTCGCCCCCTCATCTCTCAGACACCGGTGGCGTTGTTGACAGTGGCGGAAGATGAGCTCTGAAACCGCGTACACCGCGCACGGCTCCACAATATCACAAAGTTTAATCTTCGCCTCGATTCCGAAGCGAAGATTTTGGCCTCAAATAACTCTTTCCCAAAGTTGTGAAACGTCACTTTGTCGTCACCAATAACTTCCACAAACGACGATCTTCCGACGAGAAAGTTCAGAGTATTTACAGCCCGCCTAGGTACAATCTACATTTCATTGACTCTATCGCAGCGTAGGGATGTAGGGACACGCGGGCGCGACGTCATCAGTGCAGCCGTTCAATCGGCTGGCCCCACGGTGTTGCTCGCGCGCGCTCCGATGAAGCTCGCTACAACTTTGTGCCCAACATTCTCGCTGGAATTTGAGCACCGAGAAAGCTTGGATGATTGACATCTCGTCCCGCGTGACGCCAAAGTCGCGGGAGTCCAATCAGCACGCTCCGCGAACTTCGTGCCCAACTTTGTGTTTGACGAGTTTAGCGACCCTAGTGTCCAGAACCAGATGCCAAAGTTTCAGCACCAACCGTTATCTTACCCGAAAGTTATGAGGGATTTTAAGAAACTTGCAATGGGAAACTGGGGCGCATTTTTGCCCGTTTTCGCTAACTGGAGTCATAAAACTCTATGTATTTGAGAGCTCTGTCGGCCGTTATTTCCTTATGAAAAATTTAAGAAAATCTCTGATAACTTTCGAATGAAATAATGGCTGGTGCTGAAACTTTGGCATCTGGTTCGGACCGCTAGTGCTACATTTGGACGAAGAACGAGCGTTCGGCGATACGTAGTTCATTTTACGATGAAAAAAAAACGGTAAATCTTTTTGGGGCAACCTGTACTTCAGTGTCTCGTTTAAACGACTCACCTAAGGCTATGTGTACCGGTTCCGGCTTCCCGAAGCTGTAGTCGAAGGCGCCGTCTACATCGGACATCATGACTTCGTCGGGCGACGGCCCGTGGGTCTTGCCGCGAGTCCAGGCTGCGATGGGAGTTGTCGGCACGGTCGTCGGCCCTGCGGAGGACTTGGGCTCTGTTGGGTTGACCATCGGCTCCAGGGGCACGTCATGAATGCTGTGGTAGTGGTGGTGCTTGATGACCACCTTGGGCAATATACTCTCCTGGGACTGCCTCTTCTTCAGGGACTGGTACAACCAGTCGAAACAGTCCATGCCTGCGAAGAACAACGGAAGAGATACTGTTGCGGACCAGAGCATGATGTCAGTAAGCAGGCGAGATAGTTTAAGTTACACTTCCTTAAAACCGGAGACGACGGAAGTAAAGAGACATTTGTGAGTTGTTGTCCTGGCCCTTTATTTCTGTCTTCTCCGGTTTTAGCTATGTAGAACGGGATGACGAGTTTGTCTCTTCGCTCGTTGATGCCACCTGCCAATGGTAACCATGGTGACTAATATCATTAGAACGGCGTTGCGCCTCTTTCGGATGCCCGACCTTTAGCAAGCCCTCGTTGCGTTCTGTTGTGCACACTCGTTGCTCCGCGTGCACGCTCGAATCTCAAGAAACACCGTTATCGAAGGTGGGAATTAAACTCGCTTTGGAGGACTCAAAAACCTCCTTGCCGTTTTCATCCTGTAAGTGAATATTGACGACGTGTGCGACCAGAGCGTCGCTTTGGTCTGCTTTTCAAGACTGGCCATACACTCACAATAAAAGTAAAAAAAAACGCACTAATGTCGCTTTTATCGGCGAAAATAAGAGAACGCCAGACAGTCAAATTTGACTGTATCGGTTTAAAAATGCGATGACTCAATGCTTTCGTCATGATATTTACACACGCCATCGAACTGGTAGTTCGCAAGTGATGGTAAGTGACCAGTATTACAACTAGTGACGTCACGGCGAGGCAAATCCTGGTTGTGCAGTCACGAACGGAAATTATAACAGGGAGCCACCGAAACATCTCGGCGCTGATAGGAGGAAGCTTTCTCTCTATGAGTGGGATACCTTGCATCATTTATCGGTGGTCATCACTGATCTCTATGGCTATTTGCTGGATCGCGTTTGCCCGCTCCGCGAATGCCACAGGCGGCCACCTTTTTGGTAGAGTTATATTACCTCTAGCTACACCATAGTAGTATGGTGGCGCAATCTACCGCCCGTTAATTACGGTACAGCTGGTGCATCCACTATCATCCATCCATGAGAGACAGCGTTGTGGCAGTTGTGGTGGCAGGCTGCCATAAAAATAGTCGTGGGTGATTTTTCGTGCTTGACGTAAATTGTTCGACGAAACATATTGTTTAAACCCGGTGTGAATAAAAGCCTGATCTTTAAGGACCCGACAAAATTTTCACGAAATCGCAGCACCGGGGAAAAACAGCTCGCATCAAAAGCGTATTTGGGCGATGGCGGGGCGCACACACGCTTTTGCGTATCTCCGAACCCTACTTAGAGCACTAGTGCGCCTTCAGCAAAGGGGCCGCCGTCATCGATAGGCCGTGAACATCTGCTGGCACGCCTGTGGACAACAGCAGGCTCATCAAGCTTCAATTCACTTTGTTTAAATGCATTTTATTTAGAACGTCGCAAGTGAATTAATAGTACAAAAAATATATAAATAACTCACGGGCACATCGGTGCACAAGTTTGTGGAGAGCCCCCGGTGAATATATACACTCGCGAGAATTTCCCAAATGATCGCGAGCCCATCCACGGCGTCTCTTGATCCGTATCCAAGCGTTCGAGAGCACAAGACTTCACCACCAACGAAATCACACCACCACCTGTCAACAATGCCGAACCACGGAGGGGCCCATTCCCGGTATCGTCTGCTTTCGATGCGAGCTGTGCTGCTTTCCTTCGGTGCTACGCTTTCGTAAAACTTTCGCCGGGTCCCCAAAGATGGGAGCTACCGTTCACGCCGGGTTTCAAGAATCTGCTTCGTCGAACAACTTCAATCAAGCACGAAATATTACCTACCCACGGATATTTTTATCGCAGCCTGCCGCCACAGCCAACGTTAGTCCAGTAACGTTGGCCACAGCGCTGTCCGCCATATTACCCCCCCCCCTCCCCCCCCGCCCTATGATGGCTAGAAATAATATAACTCTACCAAAAAGATGGCCGACCGTGGCCGCATTCCCGTCCATAGGCGGAGCTGGTCAAACGCGTTACAGCAAATAGATATAGAGATGAGTGATGGTGATGTACACTGATTTATACACGCGACCGCCACGTAGAGCTAACTTAGTTTATTTTTGTCCAGAGCCTTACGATATCAAGGGTGTAGTTTACCACCGCACTTGATCTCTGCCTTGGCCTTTCGGCCCTTGAGCCTCTCCGTGATCTCGTCGTCGCAGAAGTTGAACGGCTGGCAGAGGGAGAGCGACACGTCGTAGAACCAGCGCTGGTTGTACGGCATCCGAATGGCGTCGTCCCGCTTCCGGCGACAGATGTCGCACAGGTCGCATGCTCCTGGACCGCGCCAGAAGAGCGAACGGAAAAATGAGCATGACAACTGCACACGGCGGTTTCTGTGATTTTTTTCTTCTACTTGGCTTTAAAGAACACTAGGCCTGCACTGACGTCGCACCAATTCCCATTGTGGCGGTTTTGATGCTGAGCGAGTACCTTCTGCAGCTTACATACATATCGTCCCACGGTTCCCACCGAAAAGACCTTTTGCTGAAATGACCAAGCATCAAATAGAACGTCCGGAACATAGGTACACACGCTGCACTCGCAGGCGACTGTTGCAAAACAACTGTTACAAAGGAAAAATATAAAACAAATGACACTTTGCAAGAGCGTACCTCGGCGGGGTTTTTTTTTTTTTTTTAATTTTCGGCACAGGGAAGGAGGCAATCGCGCGCAGTGCCTGTGTCCACGTTCCCAGCATTCTCCTTAGTGCTTGGGTAATTCGGCGAAAGGTCTATTTGCTATTCTCGGCAAGAACAATTAGGAAAGACCGCTAGCATTGCGCGATGACGTCCCGCGCAAGCCATGAATGGGCGGGGAGCGCACGCGTCGCCTTTAGCTCTGCTTCAGCAACATCCTAAATGGGGAGTTCCCTCGGTGGATTTCGCGCATGAAAGTAGGAACAGGAGCAGGCGACATACCGGCTCAAGCCAGCCAAACGAGAAAATCCCGAATGGACCCGGAAGTAAAGGTCGCGGCTAGTGGGAGCGCCCCCAAAGGTGACCAAAGCAGCTGTTGGCACCAAATCATCTGTACTTTCTGTACAATGGCGTCTTGTAGTGTTGGTCATCGCTGAGGGCGTATCCCTTCAAATCGGAAATCTCCCCCAGCTTAAAGGGGCCATGAAACGAATTTTGGGTTGGGATTAATGATTTTAAATTGGGACTTTACTAATCGCATATCGTTTTAGTTGGCCAAAAGAAAGAGGCTAGAAAGTCAAAAGCCAGCTTTTCGGTACGAACATTTGAAAATATAGCGGACTATTTTGTACCTTCTTGCCTTCGAAAGCTCTCCGCCTTTTCACTATGATACATCCGCGGTTCCAAAAGAGCGTCACCGGCGCCAAACTGACGTCAGCAGAGCCCAGCTCACGCATTGGACACGAGAACTGCGTCACTCGGACGTATGCGCTCGTCAACAATCAATCCGTCGACGAATATGTGGATCCGCGTTCGTGGCCAATGAATGCCCTGACGGAACTTATTGTCACTGGGGAATGACAAGTTCTATGGTGGAAGCTAGGAGTCATCGCACCGGTGCCGAAGGAATGTCACGACCACGTGATTTCACAATTCGCATTTGAGTTGGGGATTAAAGCTAAGGAGGAAGAAGTAGGAAAATCGTTTCATGACCCCTTTAACCTCTGGTGGCGTCATGAGCTTCCTATATTCATGATTTTCTGCGATCCAAAAGCGTTCCAAGCTCGCGCCTCCAGTGTGGCAAATACGAGCGAGTGCTTGCACGCGCCAGAAGATACAAACGAAAAAGCTTTCCAAAACTTCTCCAAATCCTCCAATGAAATTTTTCACTGGTCTCGTGCGAATGAATGGTGATTATTGGGAAGTATACTTGACGCTTTTGGGACACATACCGTGTCTTCACCACAAGTTATTTCATCACAAGTTGTTATTAAACATTAAACCCCATGGAATAAAAAAATCCGCACAATTTTAACATAATTTGGAAGGGTTGAAAACTGGGCTAGTCGGCAGGCGTTCATTCTGGTTAGAAAGCGCACAAAAGACGAAGACAAAGTAGAGAACAAAACACGACAAACAAGCGCTTGTATGGTGTACTATACTCTGTTTCACCTTATGATGTACCGCAGGAAGGGCTACGAGCGCGAGCTCCTTGCTCTAGGGCACAATTCGGCGGCACAAGCTCTCGTGCATTAAAGGCAGCAGCCAAGGCTGTGAGCTCGCACTTCTAGCCTTCACTGCGGTACCACTTAAGGTGAAACGGAGTATAGAACTGGAAAGTGTGGCGACCGCGTCGGCCCCTTCATATGCGCTGGGTGTCGTGTGGTTCAATTCTGCCGCAGGTGGCCGGTCAGACAGCGTTTAGCGAGGCTGGCTTGGGGTGTTTTGGTTTGACTATTTCCTCTTATTTTGCGTTGTCTGTGAAGCGATACACTATTCTGTGGCTGCTAGTTGTGTCGAAGAGACAGGGGGCTCTCAACGATGTCAAATACTGCGAAGAAAAAAAAAAAAGAGCGGTGGTGTTTTGTGCCGGTGTGCAACGTAGGTTAAAACGCATCCAAAGAGAGACCCTCCTTGTTTCGGAAGCAAAGCGACGCCTCTCTGTTCGCGAAATGAAGTCATCTGATTCCAAGAAAAAAAATCTACTGCGTCACGCGATCGCAATTCTTTCTAGAGAGAACAAAAATGAAGCTAATGCAGAAAAAAAAAGAAGTCTGAAGTCTATCAATAATGTGCGACCTGTGTGACATGTCAGAGAAAACAAAATTCTCCAAGTGGGAGTACTCTTTAATACAGACAGCAGTTGATGTTGCTTCTATTATCTTGCCATTCTTGGTGCTTGTTTTTATATAATGCATGCTCATATAGGTGAGCATGCATTATATAGAAACTAGATGCACTAGATGAAATCATTTCAGACATTTCCTGGTTTATTCGTAACTTTCACAACCTATAGTGTAAGCACTGGTGCCTATCAAAATGGCTGTCATCTGGATGATCGTCGTAGAACAGCGGTACGAGGCTTGGTCTGCGATGCGTAAGTAATTCTAGTTTTGCTATATACGAGCAGTATTAGAGCCCTACATTATTTTTTCACGCCAGGAAGGTGTAGGCAAGCCCGTTTATTGTGAAGCCGATCATCCAGGAGCTAGGGAGCGCGTTTCTCACACCGCGGCACCACCATCGCTGAAAGTTGCGATATTGCAGAAGTCAAGAAAAGGTCGGCTTCATTAATTTGTGCTACACAAAAAAAAAAATGGATTGACACCAGAACAAAAAATCTAAATATTTAAAAGTCTGCAAAACGTGCAGCTGAAGAAAATTTTAATCAAAGGAGCTTTGAAACTAAAGTGGAGAGGTATTACCATCGCATATCATATCATACTCAAACTTAGCTTTCTTAATGCCAATATGTATGGTGAAATAGACAATAATTCTTCTATAACAGCGAAACAAACAAAATATTAAAGAAGCGAGACTGACCGCTCCCAAACGGCATTTGCGCTTTGAATTTTGGCTCCTGCAACTCGCTCAAGTCACGCTTTTTCTTAGGGGTGTGAGATAGGATGGAACTTATCCTTTCTCATAACCAAGCAGAGAAAAACAAACGAAGAATACGAACATTTTGACGCCGAATAAAGCACTTGTGCTGCGACCGCCAGGCCTCTGTCACCCGTCGGATGGCCGCGCTCTAGGGTGCCTCCATTTGCCGGCCGCTCCGCTGACAGGGTGGAGACACCCGGCATTTTGTGGCGAACTTTGCGATGCTCTCACCGGCGTCATATTGCGTCTATCTTTCCAGAACTTTCGCTAAACAAAACGTTTTTCCACCACGACTTTGTCACACACACTCTAGACGACCCACACCCAATGTGGAGCCAATGTGGAGCCTCCTCAGGCGCCATATTGTGGCGCTCCGTTGCCTCCATTTGTGTCTCCACCCTGTCCGCGGAAGCGGCCGGCAGATGGAGGCACCCTAGCCGCGCTCTGCCCCACAGCGCCCTCACCGACGTGCTTGCACATCGCGAGACACTCACGGCCGCCGGACGGCACACCTCCCCATTCTAGCACACAACACATCCACACGGCGTCAATTCTTGGTCGGTATCCAAGCGTGCGAAGGCACAGAGACACGGCACTTCGGCGTGCCAAGGAAGCTTTGAACACGCCGCCAGACCGGCGAAACCTGCTTTCGACGAGTTGTGCCTTTTTCCTGCGACCCTGCGCTTTCGTAAAATTTTCCACGTGTTCACAACGCCAAGTCTCAACGGTACACAGAGTCTTAAAGAACTTCTTCGGCGAATGACGACGAACGAGTAGAGAACGTGTTTACAGCACGCTGGAAAACCGCAGCAAAACGCTGGCAAAACCACAAATCATATCCCAGCCAGGTTACGTCCGGTGGCTTCACTTGCGGGAGCGGGAAGCACGATCCAGCAATTGTCATTGAGATCAGTGAGCACACCATTCACACACTGCCGACATCTTGAAATATCGTCACTTCCAGTATGGGCGAAACCATTGTTCTGCCATCACCACGCCAATAGAATACATTTAAGGTATAAGCGTAACCGTCTCACATTCTCGTTTTGTCTCCCTTTTTTTGTGTGTGTGTTTGCAGGTTAAAATTCTTTATTATTTTTTCGTAGCCCATACCGGATATGCCTGCCAGGTGGCTGGGGACGAGAGCAAGCGAAAAAGACGCAGAGGTGGCGCCACTCGTTTTTTTTTTTTTCTTTTCAAAATGGCGGTTTCAGTGAGGGTCGGAGAAGCGCACCGGCATGCCAGTTGCTGAGCCTGTCTAGTGTGCTGGCTTCACTGAGCGACTCAAATTATCCCTGCTTATACGAGGAAGCTAAGGTGTTATGAGCGCGGGTCACCTCTTTACCCTGAGAAAAAAAAAAAACGGTGTTTAGCATAATATTTACGCAACGAGGCGCGTTTTAATTTTGGAACGAAACCGAAACTAACCTCGATTTTGGATTTAATTTCTCGGTATTGGTGTTAATTTCGGATTCTTTCATAACTCAAGAAGTGTCTCACAGCGTATTTATTGAGCCATAGAAGTTGTTCGTGGAAACTTTATTTCGTGACATACGTGCCCGATGCGGGCACTTCAAATTATTTTGGAGAGTTCAGTGTCTCTTTAAAGACAGGGCCTTTCATACACCTTAGAAGTAACGTAGAATGCTGTATTTGTCGAAGAAATCTGTGATGATATTTGTATGCCCTTGCTGCCTTTCCTCGCTCAGATAATTGTCGTGTGAAATAATGAACGACTGGCCTTTTAATGTTTTTTTTTATGTATTTCGATGATTATTTGCTTAAACATTATTCCCAAGCACAAGAATAACAGAATCAATCCAAATTTTACAAAATATCGCCACGGCTGATGAGTTTAAAATATGTTCACAAAACGTATAAATTAAAAAAAAAACGCTGTTCTCACTACAGGAACCCAAAGACGGAATCCGAGTCAGACAGCAGATTATGGAAGTTGTCGTTTGTCCCTGTTGTCCGTCCCTTGTCTCTTCCTCTTATCAGACAGCAGAAGTGTGTGTGTGTGTGTGTGTGTTTTTAAAGCAACACGTGACGCATGGAACTTTATATTAGGTCTAGTGTTTATGTCTATCTTGATAACAATGTCAGAGTTTATCATATACTAAAAGGAAAGCAAAATTAGGCCCTTCTGGAGAAACTGTAATGGTTGAATGGCGTATTTTTGTGATCTTGCGTTTATGGAGTGTACATTGCAGAAATTTGTATTATTAATAATATTAATATAATTAAGATATTTTAATATGTAGTTTTTCAAGCGCTAGTATAATTTATTGCTTATGATTTAATTTCTAACGCGCGGAAAACTATGGCAATCAAAAGTGTGCAAATCATCATCACTGGTACCAATTGCCGAATTTTTAATCAACACGTTATAAAAAAGTAGTCTAAAATCAATTAATACATTTTAGCTAATCTGATAAATCTATGTAAATGTACATTCACTGAGGGTAAAGCATGTGGTTCTATCAATATCGCGACTTCTGACAATCGGCAAAACTTCCTAAGTCGCCGCCAATCCTTCTGGGCGAAATGCCCCCCGCCCCTCTCTTAAAAAAAAAAAAAAAAAACATATTTTGTTGTTGTTGTTTTTTTATTACAAATCTTCCCAGAACATTTATTTTCTATAATTTTTATGCGCCCTCGTTTTGCAAATCTCAGCCTTTCCAGTTCAAAGGAATGCCTACCCGCTTGCACGTCTGCTCACTGCAGCACGTTTCGTTGACGTTGGAAACCCGTGAAACAGTAGCAAATTTTAACCTATACGAGCGAACGCAAGCACTGCGTGTTTGCATTAGCGTTGCGTGTTCCACATTGCGCGTGCGCGGAGCCCAACATTTGCGGTCTTGGCGCAAGCCGACGACGCGCATGCGCAGTGTGGAGCACGAAACTCTAACGCAAACGCACAGCGCTTGCCTTTGCTTCTATACGCAATACTAAAACACTCAACCCCAAGATTTCGGGACACGAGCGCGCCGCCACTACTTACGCCATCTATCGGCCGCCGTTGCGCCGGCGCCCGTAACTCAATGCACCTTATTAAGTTAATAAGGTACAATCCCATACCGGCTGCAGCACTACATTGGGACAGTGAAGAGTGTTGTTTGCATTTGGAAATGACTTATCGAGAGCAGTTCCGCCATGCCCGCTGCTGAGCAGGAGAACTGGGGGACCCTCACCGTCGGATCTCGGAGGGCATGCCCTCACTGGAGCCCTTCCTGTTTCCGCCGCGGGAGGGCGAGCAACGCGCTGAAGACGCTATGTTCTCTACATTGTCCTCGTCGTTTGTGCGCTTTTTAATCAGAATCAATTTACCATCCACCTTTGACGAAGAGATTGTTGGGAGGAACAGTTCTTCAACCTCTGCAAGACAATCTATCCCCCCCCCCCCCCCCCTCGGAGAGATTGTGTAAATTTGCTAAATAAAACGTTATTCATTATCAACTCGAGCGAAACGTGCCCACGCTCATCTAGGCAATGGACATCTGGGTGCTTACCTTGATTTTGTTTGAATTTACTTCTTTTAAGATGTTTCATATATATAGTCATGGATGTGGCATATCGGTTTAATGCGCATGTGTGCTAATTTTAGTATTGGGCATTTTCATACGGCGCTTTTAGACACGAAGCTAAAAAGAAGAAAAGCCTGATCTGTTTTATATTAAGTATAAATAAAGTGCTTTTTCTCTAACCACAGGCTTTCAGACTGAGAAATGTTGGGCGATTTGAATGATCCGACTCTTAAATGGTTCCCGAAATGTAGCTGATAGTCAAATTAACAATTAGTTACCATAAATGCATCAAATATTTGCGGAAAGTTTCTGCCACATTTTTATTAAACTAGATGACGTAAACCGCCAAAAATAATTTAGTGCCAACTTTACGGCTTATTATTCCTCCTAAGTGATACGAAAGGAAGTACAAACGAACGAGTTCAAAGTATCCGAGGAACGTTTAGAACTCACCTTGTTTGAAGAATAGGACGTAAATTGCAGCCATCACCACGATGAAATTCATGTCGTGTTTTTTTTTTTTTTTTATTGTCCGTGGATACGCACAGTCACTGAGTGAATTAAATAATTAATTTTTTTCTGGCTTGTAAGGATAAGGAGTGAATCTCGTGAGACGTACGATGTGGTTACGACCAGAATCTCTGACTGTCGCATTTGCATCGGTAGCGGATGTGACCGGGAAAGATGTCCGAACAATGGAATCGTTTCCCTTTACATCGCTGACACCGTGTATGATTTCGCTGACGTCGCCGGAGCACGAGACTTGTTTATCGCCGCATTTTCCGAAATGAAATCTCCAGTTCACCACGCTGCGACACCAAAGGTCTTGGATAGGATGGTACGGCGTTGTGTTTTCGGTGTTTAGCGATAGACCGCATGATTGAATTGCGACAATGAATATATATATCGTGTTCGAGCAATACACCGTCACGCAGTGTTGCCAGAGCGAAAAGGAGTTCTCCACAGTGGGGTCTGGTGTAAAAGGTAGGCGATTAACTGATCTAACAAGCACGGAGCTTTCATTTGGGAAGATGAAAAGCCTGTCTTCATTCTCCTTTTGCCCGGATCACATTCGCAAGTTTCAGCGATAGTGGTACCGCGGTGTGAGAATCACGCTCCCTAGCTCCTGGGTGATTGGCCTCATAATAAAAGGGCTTGCCTACACCTTCCTGACGTGAACAAATAAAGTAAGGCTCTAATACTGCTCGTATATAGCAAAACTATAATTACTTACGCGTCGCAGACCATGCCTCGTACTGCTTTTCTACGACAATGATCCAGATGACAGCCATTTAGATACGCGCCAGTGCGCCCCCCATATGTCGTGAAAGTTGCGAATAGATTTCCCTGTCATCGTGAATGGAGGACTGTGACGTCAATTTCCTTCCGTGTGCTCGCGCACACCGGTGACTGCTGGCTCGTGCGAAGATCGTGCGCCACTTATAATGGACACCAAAATGTTTGGTTCAGTGAACACTGTAGTTCAGTATCCCTTTAACCTGGTGGACACATGCCAAATGTCTGCCACCGAAAAAGAACGAAGAAGACAAGAGCGCCTTAGCACGCGATCGCGCGTGCAAGGTAGCGATTACCACCATCCAAAGAACCACCCGCGCCGGGCCCGAACAGTTCCAGCGGCCTGCTGTGCTGGACTCCCCGCCGGTCAGCGCCTCGCATGCGAGCTCCATCGTGGCCCGCGTCGTCGCCGTCGCCCACCCTAAGCGCCCATCGCGGAGCGCCAGCACAGCAAGAGCGATGGACACCGTGGGGGCTTACAGGAGCTCGCTCTACCAACGCAGCGAGAGCCTTCTGCAACCGGCGACGCAAGCCAACGACGCGCTGCGGACCAAGCCGCTCTTCTCGCCGGGAAGCAGTCCTGCTCAGATCCTGGTCGGTCTGAACGCTCTTTCACTCCTGGTCGTCATGAGCTGGGTGGTCTTCGCGAGGATACGCCGCAGAGTGCTGAGTACGGTCAACCACTTCCTCGGTGTCTACCTCCTGCCGCCGATGGACTTTGGGGAGCTGCCGGGGCCTCAGGATGACGAGGCCAAAAAATCCAAGCTAGTCGTCTCCAAAAAGGAGCTTGAGGAGCTCGTGGAAGTCGAGTGGCAAGAGGACTGGGACGTCGGGAACGGCCTCGGCGATTCCCAAAAGGCTGTCTTCGATGATGACACCGATTTAGAAGACTACGAGGTGATCTTAAGCGATGACGCAGCCGACAACGAACTCCACGTCGACTAAATTATTTACTGACTTCCGGATATAATAAGCGTGTGAAGAAGAAAGAAAAGCCTAGATGGTTTCTCCAATGAGGCGCGTTAAATTAATAGTTAAAATTTTCGCTAGCAAAATAAATCAAGTAATGAAGACTTACGTGTCATCGTTACTACTTGAATATCACCTCAGGAAGTTTTTTTTTTCTTTTTTTTTTCGTTTTTATAACAATTTGTTTTTAACAGGCTACGAAAACAAAAATGGACGCTCTTTGCACAGCAGCCCAGCGCTGCAGCGACCTTGAGCCCGTGCCCGGTTCTTCTCGACGAAAAAGAGAAAGAAAATGTGCTTTCTCACTGCCCACGAACATCTTTCGTACAGTCTCATCGCCGTCGCAATGCAATTCCGATTCTAAACAGTGATAGGCGTCTGCCCAGCGCTCGAGTTATCTAAAGATATGATTTAATTTGTTTTGTTTTGTTTGTGCGTCGACATTAGCTTGCCGCCGTTCCGCGGCTCCGAACCCTGTTTCCTTCAAACCGCAGCAGTGGTCTGCGCCAAGCGGGAGGCGTTGCCTACGCTTCCTGAGAGACCCCGAGTCCTTGAGGAGCTCCGCACCAAGTCTCGACCCACGCAACCGGCCAATTCGTGTTCTATAGCCATGAGCAAGTCTGACCGGAAGACCGGTGAGCCTCATGACGCCAAGGACGATGCTGACAAGGCGACTGCGCTGCTCAAGTCAGCTTCCGCGGGGGACGGCGCAAGACCCAGGTCTTCACGACCAAGTATTCCGAAGACCAGCTCCAAGTCGCGAACAAGTGCTCCGCGACGTGGAGGCGGTGGCGGCGGCAGCTCCGGCGGCGACGGCAAGTTCGCTCGGGCTTCTGCAGCAGCCACCAGTTTTCTACAGAAGGCTGACAAGTCTGGCGCTTTTAACTCTCTTTTGAAGAGGGCGCAGAGACGGCGCGGCGGTGACAACGCTGGTGACCGTTCCGCGGGCAAGCAAGTCCCGTCTGACGGGAGCGACTGCAACGAACGCGCTGACGTCAGCGGTGACAAAGTCGTCGAAAAAATCGGCCATGTCAAGAACCAGAGCAGGGCCGTCGCCTCGGCCGTCGCCTCGGCCGCCGCTACAGTGGACACCGACGACACTGCGGAAGATGTGGTTGCCCCCCGAAGTCAAGTAAGGAGGAGCAAGACTGAGGATGACGTTGCAGAATACACCATCCTCACCAGACCCAGCAAGCAGGGGGCTTATTCGTCCGCCGACGCTTCAACCACAGCCTCACCGGTGACTCATGACGTCGTTTATGAACACTCACAGGAGGTACCTGGACCCTTTCGAGACCCGCGATGCAAAGGCAAGATTCGACACGGACCAAGTGGTCGCCCTGACTACCATTGCTCTGACACTTGCCCAAGGCCTCCATTTTCGTACTCGGGATCACAGCCAGAAACCTGCCCCATCCCGTTCTCTTCTCCGTATGATACTCACCCGATTTCACCGATGTTCCCAATGCATGCTTCGAACGAAGAACTGCCATACCCAAGGTACGATACAGCCTTTATACCGCAATCGTTTCCGTCCTCCCCGCAGTATTTTCCGTACCCCCTGTTGCCACCGCCTCCCTCGCCCGCTATGTCACCGTCGTATCCGCCCATCGTGGTACCGCCTTCCCCGTCTCAGAGCTTCTGGACAGACCGGTACGGTCCGCCCAACAGCAGGCGGAGGTCCAAAAGCTCGTGCTACACACGCCGACTCCCAGAGGGCAGGCTTTATGACTCCCACGGCCGCTGGATAGGTAATGAAAGTAAGCAGCCAGGCAGGGGGGTCCTGATCGCAGAATGTACCCCGTGCGAAATATGCGGTGAAGAGGAGCTCCAGAAAACCAGTGTCAAGGAAGGATTCGTGTCTAGCGGAAGCGGTCAAGAGCTGGCAAACAACAGGACACGAACGCTGCAGAACTTTGCGCGCCGCCACTCTTCTGCATCTTGGTCCCCGTCCACAGTTCCAGAAGACGACATCGAGGACCTCCTTCCGCTCATCGATCAGCTGGCCATAGAATACCCGACCTCTGACTCTTCGACGGAAAGCGCGGCCGAACCTCAGATGCCAGAGGAGGACGCTTGGTTCTCGGTTCTGCCGGAAACCACGAGGCCCGAAGACCGCTTTATCTGGTCGCCGAGGAGAGACCTACACCGTCCAAAGTCCATCTGGTCCCCGATCAAGCCGAGACTGGGCAGCTGTCCAGATGATAGTCTCAAGGAAGCGCTCGCCAGGATGAAATACCGGTCGAGGACGTACACCGAGAATTTTTCTTCGAGGAATCCAGAATCGCCGGTCGAAGGAAGACGCCGAGCAATCTCCTGCGAACTTCCGAGGTCCGACCGAGAGGCACGGGACGAGTTTCAGCCGTCTGGGGTTGGCTGGTCACCATGGAGCTGCCAGCTCCCGACCGCGGACTCGCTGAACAAGTAGCGCGTGTGCTCGCTGTCGCGACTGGCGTCCAATCCATAAGAACATGCGAAGGCGACTCTTAATTTCCGCATCTTTTTCGCCCCCTCTTATCTCTTCTTGCTATCTTCTTCATTTCTTTAATAACAAGCGCTGAGAAGTAGCGCTTCGTTTTGTGACCAATCTGTCCCAAGACTGATTTAAATTAAAATATATTTGAACTCTATCGAAACTCACTGGCGTCTTGCGTATTTTTCATGCGGCAGTTTTAACTCGGGAATATTTTGGAATCGAGAGTGGTGGATGTTTCTAGATGCATGCAGAGGGCACAAAGTGATATGGCTAATCTATGCACTGAAAGACATTATGAATGACGCAGCTTCTTTCCGGCACGAACTTTATCGAATCGCAGCACCTCATTTCCCCTCAACGGTTCATGTTGCAGCCCGGGCCCAGGGCCATTTCAGAATACGTTTGCGAAACTGATGTTACTTTATGACTCGCCAGACGGCTGAGCACAGTGCAACCTGATAGCACATTTTCTTGGAGATGTAGAACGTCAAACGTTTGCAGAACCCATCGCGCGTGTGACCAGAGGGGACTCGCTCCCGTACGGTGCTTGGCACTGCTATCGTCGCCGCTTGCAAATTGCGAGGGTTTTGAGAGTGAGGGGGAACTTCGCACTTGTTCAGCACTTTCTAAAAACTAAAGCCTGCACGCTTCGCTTTATGACGTCAGCTACGTCACATCACCTAGGCCAAGCAACGAGAGCAAGCATGAGTGTCTTTACAACCGAGCACCTGCGACGATGCTGATTGTGCTCGCCAGATTGTCCAAACACACCTCATGTTTGAACATAGTTACAGTTGCGCACAAAAGGACCGGGACAGAGAGGGGGGACACGTAGATGACTGTCAAGCACACGCTCACAACTCATGCATTGAAGAAAGATGAAAGAGACACAGAAAGCAGAATCGCTCGCCCATGCTTAGGATAGTAAAAGCTTCAAAAATCTCTTTCGTGTGTTTTCCCCAGTACCTGCCTATTATCTTGGTTTTTGCTAAGGATGGCGTATGTACAATCACATGATTTAGTGCTGAGGTAGATGGCCCCCTACCGTAGAATTTAGAGAGAGACTGTGTCCTCTTAGCCGATCATTTACACACCGTCCGGTCTGTCCAACATAGCTTCTACCACAAGAAAGGGGGATACTATATACTACATTCAGGGAGCAGGGCACATAAGGGTAAAAATGGTTCTTAAAACACACGTTTTTTTTAGATTGTTTACTTTAGCATGGACCTTTTGACAAATCTGAACCATCTTTTGGGGCGCAGACATCACTAAAGGAACCCCGTACCGGCTAGCCACCTTTTTAAGATTGTGGGAAATTTTGTGCCTCTTCTCTGTCCCTGTAACTATAACTATGTTCAATTTATACCAACTCACCCAACTGTCTACATTAGCACACAACATGTTCGTTGTTGTTGTTGTTTTTGTGAGCCGTCATCCCTGTTGTGTTTGTTCGAAGTGGTGAGGATGGAGGTGTGTTGCAGGTTCTAACAACTATATTTCGTTACACCTTAAGTCCAGGCGCAGCCGACGCTACGAGCTGATGGGACCAACCAGACAATGTAAAAAACGCACCATCACGTTGTGCGTCATGTTTCTGTACATGTTCTATCATCGCTGAGCCAATTAAACAGAAAAGGCACGGTGACTTGCGCTTTTGACGGTGCTTGATTTGTCCCATTAGCTCTTATTCTCCGTGTGGCTAGTTGTGTGCAGAAGGCAACGCCAGGCCCGGCGAAGAGAGAAAGGGAGAGCCTAGGAAGACGGGACGGGAGAGGAGGGCAATGGAGGTCGTGGGCGAGAAAGGGAGAGCAGGAACGTTAGAGAAAAGAGGAGGCTTCTCTCCTCGTCCCCTGATTTCCTAGCGCTCGCCTTTTCTTCCCTCGCCTGGCGTTGCCTTCGTCTGTACTGCACGCGATTAGTGACACGGAGTATGAGTCTAACGAAGTATAGATATAATCAAAAATGAAAAAGAAGATTACGCGACGTAACGAGTCATTTTTTCCCTTTCATGGGCGGTTCCCACCCACACTTGATCCTCTATGCTTGATCTGTACCAACACCTCCTAGACAGCTTTCAAGTCTGCGCGTCACGGGACATGACGTTACGTCCGGAGGCCTGCATGGGCGCTGATTAGATTCGAGTGCCGCGTCAGCGTTCGCGTAGGACTCGTTTCCTATCATAGTCCCACGCGAACGCTGACGCGGCACTCGAATCCAATCAGCGCCCGTGCAAGCCTCCGGGACGTGACGTCATGTCACGTGCGGCGCAGGCTTGAAAGCTGTCTAGGAGGTGTTGGCTGTACTAGACCAAAATGAGTTGCTGGGCGAGTTGCTTAGATATATTGACTTAAACAGCGCAAATAAGGTAAGGAAGGAGCAGACAACAGGAAGGAAAGAGCGCTGTACTGGGCTCAAGTGAAGGCGAATTCCCGCCATTCTACTGTTCCGCCATCTAGCGGAAGTCGTGTCAAAAAAGAAAAAAATATATATACTGGTGTCATCTGGCGCTGCAAAAACAAAGCTGTATTTTTCCGAAACATTTTCGCGATTTTCGCGCACAGCGTTCGCAGGCCTTTGTCCTTGTGAGTCTGGCTTGGGGGACCGGTGGCCGAATGGGCTAGCGCACACCAGCTCGGAGCACGTGGAGCCAAAGCTCGCACTGCAGAACCCAGGATCCTGGATTCAATCCCCACCCCTGCCCATTTCGATCTGGATGAGCATCGTACCGGCGTGTGGTCGTGTATCCCTACTGCGTGATGCACGTTAAAGACCCCAGGCTACTGGCTGTACTGCACTGGCTAAATTGCTCATCTACAGCTGGAAGACTCGTTGCCCGTTGAGGCAGACCAAGTTCTTGGCTGTATAAACATACGCACAACCCAATTTATTTGTTTTAGTCTAGTTTTTGGTATTTGTTGATGATTAGGGCTTTATAAACTGCGTAACCTTCGAACTTAGAAATCAGGCGCTGGCAATTGAATGCATCTGAATATTTTGAAAGCACATGTGCCGCAAGCATCTTTCTCTGTATTTGTTGAAGATATAGGCGCCGTGGCCTGGGAGCAACTCTGTCCCAGGCAGCTTTCGGAGCATCAGTTCTTGAAAGAAACAAAAAAATGTGTTTCTAGATGGCTTCGAGAAAGAAGAAAGTACATTGAGTTGCAGAAAAGTAATCTCCAGCGCCACCAGTTTCTCTCTTCAAGAATGAAATGGACTGTTTGACTATTTTTTGAGCAGCTGCTGGGCCATGGGAAGCATATTTCCCACCCTAGTATTTTTTTTGTTTGTGCTTGGCAGCAAAAGAATCTGAACTTGGCACAGATATAACAGAACTACTTTCATACTAAAGAGAGAAAAAAAAGTTCACCACGGGGCCTACAAAAAGTCGCCCATGAAAGGTTTATTACACGCCAGACGGCTCGCAGGCAAAGAAAAGCAAGGCACTGCAGGATTTGCGACATAGAAGGTATCTGCGGAGACGAGACACGAGCCTCGTTTTTCACATCGTTCCTTATCGACAAGAGAGTTTCCAGCAAATCTGAGAGTTAATAGACCTTATTCAGCTCTATTTAGACTCACCCTCCGTCGGATGGGCGCTGCCATCTTGTGATCACGTGACGCGGCCACCATAAGGTGGCCGCGTCACGTGGCCACCTTATGGTGGCCACGTGGCGTTCTATTTGCGCCTTCGCTAAGGCGCAAATAGAACGCCTTAGCGAAGGCGTTCTATTCGTTTTTTTCGTTGAGTTTTACCGCGATTTTCTGCATTCCTTTGGAAAGTCGCGTCTGATATTTTATTTTACTACCTAACTGCATGCCATAGTATGTGCATAACGTCTGCTCTCTTGATTTTATAACACGTTTTGGCTATTTGCATCGTCGGTGTACCAGATGCGTGTGAGGAAAGGAATCAGCCCGCCTTACTGTTTCCGCCCACTCTTAGCGGAAGTCGTTGTCAAAAAAGAAAAAATTCATATATACTGGTGTCATCTGGCGCTGCAAAACAAAGCTGTATTTTCCGAAACATTTTCGCCCCCATTTTCGCGCCCAGCGTTCGCAGGCCTTGTTCCTGGGATGTCTGGCTTGGGGGACCGGTGGCCGCAGTGGGCTAGCGACACACCAGCTCGGAGCAATTGGAGCCAAAGCTCGCACGCAGAACCCAGGATCCTGGATTCAATCCCCACCCCTGCCCATTTCGATCTGGATGAGCATCGTACCGGCGTGTGGTCGTGTATCCCTACTGCGTGATGCACGTTAAAGACCCCAAGCTACCGGCTGTACTGCACTGGCTAAATTGCTCATCTACAGCTGAAAGACTCGTTGCCCGTTGAGGCAGACCAAGTTCTTGGCTGTATAAACATACGCACAACACAATTTATTTGTTTTAGTCTAGTTTTTAGTATTTGTTGATGATTAGGGCTTTATAAACTGCGTAACCTTCGAACTTAGAAATCAGGCGCTAGCAATTGAATGCATCTGAATATTTTGAAAGCACATGTGCCGCAAGCATCTTTCTCTGTATTTGTCGAAGATATAGGCGCCGTGGCCTGGGAGCAACTCTGTCCCAGGCAGCTTTCGGAGCTTCAGTTCTTGAAAGAAACAAAAAAATGTGTTTCTAGGTGGCTTCGAGAAAGAAGAAAGTACATTGAGTTGCAGAAAAGTAATCTCCAGCGCCACCAGTTTCTCTCTTCAAGAATGAAATGGACTGTTTGACTATTTTTTTTTGAGCAGCTGCTGGGCCATGGGAGGCATATTTCCCACCCTAGTATTTTTTTTTTTTTTGTTTGTGCTTGGCAGCAAACGAATCTGAACTTGGCACAGATACAACAGAACTACTTTCATACTAAAGAGAGAAAAAAAAAGTTCACCACGGGGCCTACAAAAAGTCGCCCATGAAAGGTTTATTACACGCCAGACGGCTCGCAGGCAAAGAAAAGCAAGACACTGCAGGATTTGCGACATAGAAGGTATCTCGGAGACGAGACACGAGCCTCGTTTTTCACATCGTTCCTTATCGACAAGAGTGTTTCCAGCAAATCTGAGAGTTAATAGACCTTATTCAGCTCTATTTAGAGTCACCCTCCGTCGGATGGGCGCTGCCATCTTGTGATCATGTGACGCGGCCACCATAAGGTGGCTTCAACTCGTAACTCTTCTCTCCCTGTGCGCATTAGCGAAGGCGTTCTATTCGTTTTTTTTTCGTTGAGTTTTACCGCGATTTTCTGCCTTCCTTTGGAAAGTCGCGTCTGATATTTTATTTTACTACCTAACTGCATGCCATAGTATGTGCATAACGTCTGCTCTCTTGATTTTATAACACGTTTTGGCTATTTGCACCGTCGGTGTACCAGATGCGTGTGAGGAAAGGAATCAGCGTTGGCACTGGCGCCATTTGAGTATATTGATGAGTAAGATGACTAAGAAACACGAGGGGTTGAGAGACCTAATATTTACGGCAGCGCAAATTTGCTTAAGTGATGGTGGCTGAGTGATAGTGGCGCAATAGAAAGCCCAAGGTATATTTACTATCACGCATCTAGAGATCGTAAAGAAGGCAAATATAGTCAACGCAAGTAGTGACCATGCGTGTTTCTTGACAGCATCGTGCTCTGCCTTCATAACAAATCCAAGACAGTAGCTCTTAATTATATGAGGGATTTATTTTTGCGGTATAAACATTCGCGTGATCTCTTTATTTATGAATTTAAAGAAACTATACATTGCGCTCGGTCTCATGTCTTCAGTCATTCGATTTTATTAAGATTTCCAATCCAATTAAATTATATAGCCACACAGGGTAGGCTCCCCGGGTTAAAAACGTATGAAAGACAGCTTGCGAGTGCCTGACAAAAGTGCCTGAGGCACGCTATATGAAACGCCGAAAAGAAGCCGTCTGCATCAAGAACAAAAATCGAGTGCAGCGTTGTCGATGCAGGATTTACTCTCGACGCTGCTAAAAGTAAAAAAGCGCATCTGTTCAAACAAATAAAGAACTGTCTACACAAGTCTATGAAGTTCTGCCTGGCATTTGACTTGAGCCAAGCTTGCTGGAGGTTCTCTTGGGCCATTTAATTTTATTTCGCAAATTATGCGCTTTCCTACGGTCAACATTGTGAAATGCTGCTAATAAATACTTTAGCAGGGCTGATAGTTGAAACACTTTCCTACTCGGTTTAGGATTGACGATCAAAACATCTCTCGAGTACTTAATATTTTTAAAGATACATCGCTTCTTTTTTGCATTCCATGCGTCACTACACGGGGTTTCCCCTTCGGCAATTTTCACAAAACGTTGGTGTCCTCGAAATCCGAACAGTGAGCACGAAACTTGAGAGTTCATCTGCTTTCAGTCGCTGACACGGGGAGCGAGGGTTTTCACTCGCTCCCCGTGTCAACAACATCGTAATTGTTTCGTTGTTTGCTGTGTTCTATATGCAGTGACGAGAAGACACGGGCACTTACTGCATCGTGAGTAAGTGTGGAGCGATCCACGACGTCGTGAGCTAATGGCGGTGCGCAGGCGACAGCAGACGACAGATGCACAAGGCGGCGAAACCGAAACTACCCGTTGACAGTCTCCTGCTCCCAGAGTCCACCTGAATCGCAAGGGGCACTGCTATTTTGCCCATTGCCCATTAAGGTGTCTGGAACGCGTCTCCAAACGGTGTATTTACCGCGTCCAAAAAATGTGGACCCTCGACTTCCGCCTGATGATGTCATACACGTGTCATGCTGTCGCTGACCGCGATCCTTGCAGTGTCACAGGAGCGCTGGTGATGCAAGGAAGCTTCGGCAGCCAGAATTCGGGACGCCGCGACGATAGTGACACTCACGTTCGCTCGTGCTTTTCGCCAGCATTTCTATGACCAACCGCCGGGATCGACATCCGGCAGCATGACAAACATAATAATTGGGGTTGTGTGGATATTTATACAGCGTGTAGTTGGTCAGCCATTTGACAGTTGCGACGAGTCACTCGCTGTAGATGAGCAATGTAGCCAGTGCAGTACAACCGCTAGCCTGGGGTCTTTAACGTGCACCACGCAGTAGTGATACACGACCGCACGCCGGTACGATGCTCATCCAGATCGAAACGAGCAGGGGTGGGGATTGAACCCAGGATCCCTGGGTTCTGCAGCGCGAGTTTTCACTCCACGTGCTCCGAGCTGGTGTGCGCTAACCCACTCGGCCACCGATCCCCCGGCAGTATGACACCCCGGCTTTTGTGATGTCATTTGTTACCCCTTTGGGACCACTTTGGTCATTTGTTGCCCCTTTGGGACCACCACACATAGGGCGCTAAACACACACCAGTCGGAGACGCGTTCCAGGCAGTGGAATCGTAATCGCAATGGTGCTCACAGAGCGGCCATGTTGCATTTAAGCCGCACTGTGGTAAGGGACCTCTTGGCGAATATGTGCTGCCACCTAGACACGCGAATCGGTTCGAGACTAGGTGACTGGAAAACAACGCGCGCCCAAGGCCTCTTCCACCCGTTCCACAACCAAAACGTCAGCTACATCCTGTTCACCAGGCGATGTGACCTAGATACGGCTCCCCCAAGCTCACCTTTGTCCCCATCGTGCTCTTCCGCCCCGAGGTCGACACAACGAAACCGCTCAAAGGCGAGAAATGCAAGATGGCGGATTGTTTGGAACTAGATACTCTCGAACCCAGGCGCATGAAATACTCCGCGCATGCGCACCGCGTATTTCTACAAAAGGTGACCAGGTTTGACTTTTTCGAACTTTTAGTGGAAAATTCGACGAACCTTGTATTGAGGTTCGACTCGTGTGCGCATGCGCGACAGGCTGGCCAGTTGGCTTCGGATTGGATAATGATGCCTAAGGGATGAATTAAGGGCAGCGCTGATTGGTTATTTCAGTTAATACAGTACAAAAAATTAAGTTATTAACTTCTTCAGTGATTAGAATTGGTTTCTTTTAATTGCAACTGTTTATAAAATAAAATAACCCTTTGCATAAAAAAAATTTCTCCAAACGTAGACATGCTTGTATTAAAGCCTGGCCACACTGTCCACAAAGTCGAACCGGTCGAATCTGGGGAAAAGTTCGAAGGTCGAACCCCGAAAGTTCGACCTAAAAATCTGGTTCGATAAAAGTTCGCGACACCCCTAGTGGTAAGTATGGAGGTAGGAAGCTTCTGGGGACGACATGACGCGGGACGCCTTTTTTGGAGGTCGATACGGGGCAGTGACGTCCGTGACGTCACTGCTGTAAACGTAAAAACAAGCAAAACATTTTTTTTTTTAATGTTTTGCGGAGAGTTTGTTGCAGGTTGCATGAAACAACTGTGGCTGAAACTGTGGGTTGTTGTGTCTAGTCTAGTGTTGGGGCGGGGGGAGGCGGCGGTCGCGGCGTGTTGCAGTACCATACGCTAAAGAAGAGAGGCCAGATACACGAAACGATCTTACGCCGAGAATGTACGTGTATTCGGCAAAACTCGAGCAGCGCTCGGGGATCCGAAAAAATCAGAACGAGCGTAAAGACGCCGGGGTTCACTCGTCCGGCAGGTAAAGAAGAGGTCGTCATTTTCGAACATCAATTTGCACGCACAAAATCGGCGATCCTGTCCGCTTATATACCCACGAAATGAGACAAGGGGGAGCAATTTTTAACCAACTTGGTCAAAGATGCACACAAGAGTGAACTTTTAGACAGTGAAGTTGCTGTGCTTTGTTAAATCGGATGTCGGAAATCATTAACAAAGGAGTGAACTCTGTAACAATAGTTTGAGACCTGTATGTCATCCCGAAACCAGAAAGCTGTGATGCACTTCTCAACTTGAAAGCCCGAACACCTTAGGCGCACAGGTCTTATCTCAAGGTGGGCAACGGACACGGACAATAGCGCATTTGAGGCACGAACGTCACTGCTATGGTTCAACCTCTTTTGGGAACGCGAAAGTCGCCTTTCCCGGATCCCAACTCCTTTGTTTGCTAGGTGTCCACGTGTTCACGTCGCAGCGTTGCCGGCGTTGCTTCGACCAGCGCTGCTCCAACGCCGTATGGATTACTTTCGCAACACGGTATGTACACTTTGTTATTAGTGGGCCATTTTTATTCTGACGCGCTTGTCGCCGCGTTCACGCTCAATGGACCTCTTGGCGAATATGTGCTGCCACCTAGACACGCGAATCGGTTCGAGACTAGGTGACTGGAAAACAACGCGCGCCCAAGGCCTCTCCCACCCGTTCCACACCCAAAACGTCAGTTACATCCTGTTCACCCATTGAGGCGATGTGACCTAGATACGGCTCCCCCAAGCTCACCTTTGTCCCCATCGTGCGTAATCTTCCGCCCCGAGGTCGACACAACGAAACCGCTCAAAGGCGAGAAATGCAAGATGGCGGATTGTTTGGAACTAGATACTCTCGAACCCAGGCGCATGAAATACTCCGCGCATGCGCACCGCGTATTTCTACAAAAGGTCCATTGTTTCCGATAGTTCATTTCTGTCGAGCTATAACGGTTCGTGGGAGCTACGCAATGCCGGTCCCACCTTTCTTTGCCGAGAGTCACGTCAGTATCGACTGGTACTCGCAAAAGATCGGTCCCAAAGCACTTCGATCAAACGTGCGCGTCCGCTCCGAGTGTGCACAGGTATTTACGTGGCTCTTGCTGACACCCTCGTAGTCGAAACGTATCTTTTTTAACGTCGGCTCGCTCCAGCATCTCCCAGGCCGCGAAAAACGCAGCGGCGATTTGTTTCCATCTACGTCGCTCTGCAAACGACTGGCACGGGCCGTCTTTTACCAACGACGACAGTTGTGTTGACTTCGGAGGAGTACGCGAAGTGAAGAGGCGAAGATGGCTATGTTCCAAATCTTACCCGAGTAACCTGTCTCCTACGTCAGCGGGTAATACCACGTGACATAGCGAGTAAACGATCCGCGACTCGATTTTGGAACGGCCGAGATAATCACCTGGATACTACGCGGATTGGCTTCGTCTTGGGCTACGGCAAAAAGAAAACAGCAGCGATGGCGGTAAATAGCAGACGATCTTTTTTGATCATGGAGAAACCCGATAAACCACATAGAGACGATAATGTTAACCGCTTCGAAGTTTTTTTTTTTGACAGTGACGACGCGGTGTTTTCTGAGAAGGCTCCACCATCTCCTTTTGCTCACCTTCCTTTTGGGCTGCATATTGGGATAAAAATTACTTATTCCTTTCAGTTAGACATCAACATTTTTGTTTTGATTAATCTGCGCGATCGCTCTAAGCCTAGTCCAGGTGCCATGAACAGCCTCAACTCATCGTATATTGCTTCCACACGGTGTTGCTTCCACACGGATATTGCTTCCACACGGTGTAGCGGTAGAGCGCATGGGGCTTTCTCAACAGTGATATGTAACTTACGTTCGCTTTGCCGCGAATAGGATTATAAAATCACAGAGAGCAGATGTGGTGGGGTTGTTGACTGATAGCATACATAAAATCTTCGATGCCTTCACTGCTTTACAAGCGTTAGCCTCTCATTACACACACTCTGGGGAGAAACGCCCCCCCCCCCCCCCCACAAAAAAAAAAAAAAAAAAAAAACTTCCACATTATCTACTGCGTTCGAACGGAGTTCCCTCCAACGACGAGGACGAGGTAGCCAGTGCAGTACAACCGCTAGCCTGGGGTCTTTAACGTGCACCACGCAGTAGTGATACACGACCGCACGCCGGTACGATGCTCATCCAGATCGAAACGAGCAGGGGTGGGGATTGAACCCAGGATCCCTGGGTTCTGCAGCGCGAGTTTTCACTCCACGTGCTCCGAGCTGGTGTGCGCTAACCCACTCGGCCACCGATCCCCCGGCAGTATGACACCCCGGCTTTTGTGATGTCATTTGTTACCCCTTTGGGACCACTTTGGTCATTTGTTGCCCCTTTGGGACCACCACACATAGGGCGCTAAACACACACCAGTCGGAGACGCGTTCCAGGCAGTGGAATCGTAATCGCAATGGTGCTCACAGAGCGGCCATGTTGCATTTAAGCCGCACTGTGGTAAGGGACCTCTTGGCGAATATGTGCTGCCACCTAGACACGCGAATCGGTTCGAGACTAGGTGACTGGAAAACAACGCGCGCCCAAGGCCTCTCCCACCTTCCTTTTGGGCTGCATATTGTGGATAAAATTTACTTATTCCTTCAGTTAGACATAACATTTTTGTTTTGATTAATCTGCGCCGATCGCTCTAAGCCTAGTACAGGTGCCATGAACAGCCTCAACTCCATCGTATATTGCTCCACACGGTGTGCTTCCACACGGATATTGCTTCCACACGGTTGTAGCGGTAGAGCGCATGGGGCTTTCTCAACAGTGATATGTAACTTACGTTCGCTTTGCCGCGAATAGGATTATAAAATCACAGAGAGAGCAGATGTGGGTGGGTGTTGTTGAATGATAGCATACATAAAATCCTCGATGCCTTCACTGCTTACAAGCGTTAGCCTATCATTACACACACTCTGGGGAGAGAACGCCCCCCCCCCCCCCCCCCCCCCCCCCCACAAAAAAAAAAAAAAAAAATCCACATTATCTACTGCGTTCGAACGGAGTTCCCTCCAACGACGAGGACGAGGTTGCGGAGAAGCTCCTGTTTACGCTCGCACTCTGATAATAACAACAAGTATACCTTCCTGAGGGAAGGTACACGGTCTGGATGCGGTGCAATCAATTCCTGCGTTGAAAACAGCAAATTGCAATAACCACACATAAATGGCTTCACCTCATTCTTTGTTATTTCGAACGTCTGCCACCAAAGCCAACGGAGCCAACGAGCTTTGGCGGCTGTCGGCGCAGGAAGCAGACGACGAAAAGATCACGTGACGCATTTACTCGGTTTGATCCGGCGTTACCCCCCGATCGAGTAGGGTAGCGCGAGTAATTACTCCGGAGTAAACAACCCGCTTCTGGAGCGCGAGTTCTGACGTCATCGAGTAAGCGCGAGTAAGTTTTGAAACGCCAAGGTACGAAACCTCTACTCCGGAGTCGCATCGAGTAAATTTTGGAACACAGCCGATGTCAACGTAACAAAATATCTGCAAATAGCTCTATTTTGACTAAAACCGGACATGACGTCACTCAAACTACTACTCTGCTACTGCCCCGTATCGACCTCCGAAAAAGGCGTCCCACATGACGCCAGCAGAGGTGGAGCCAGGGGGAGACTTCCGGTTTGGAGGTACACATAGCCACTGATCTTTATTGTAGTAGGCTGGATCGCGGACCGCGGCCTCGGCAGCTGGGGCGGAGTGTCGCCACCGGCGGCCATTGATTGACACCAGTCAATGCATGGGAGTCTATGGGAAGAACGAGAAAAAGTGACGTTTTCCCCTGTTTCTAAGCTGTTGTCGGCACTGAAACTTTTTGGATGCTTTTCGATAAGCCCGTCAAATAGCTTGCGTACAAACATTAAAACTGATAGCCCTCGCAGTTCTTATAAATAAATATTTTGTGGTCGAGAGTGACTCCGCTGTAGTGCAGCTCAATGAGGCGAGAGTTACTTAGAGTCGACGCGGAGTCGGTGGCGGTTTCGTTGAGTTGGGTTTAGCAGACGACAAGCTCGAAGGCTTTGCTACGCGGAATTCGCTCACTCCCGGAAAGCCGCTGTCGAGATGGAACTTCTTTGTCATTCATCAACTTCTGAGCTTCCCTAAGGACGGTCTTATTGACGGCAAGTTCCTTTGTTTACTCCACTACGAGAGCAAGCTTGCCAGCTCAGCCGTAGGTGCTCCGGTACGTTTGATTTTTTTATTCAGCGACCGGACGTTTAACAAATACCGATTCCATCTCCAAACACCCCACATAAGGATCGCAGCACACCATAAAATACTCGCCTCCGAGCACAGCGTACATGCTTCAATATTCTTACTTTTGTGTGTTTCTCCCATAGACTTGCGCGTATTGCCTGGTGTCAAGCCATGGCTGCCGGTGGCGACACCGACGGACTCCCGATCCGCGATCCAGCCTACTAAAATAGAGATCAGTGCACATAGCCCCAACGATGACCAAAACCCATAGAGTTATTACAATAAACGCTAGAGGCTCAGGTGGCGCTAGTCTGCTGTTGCATTTTGAAGCAGACAGCAAGCAGTCAGAAATTGACTTCCGGTAACGCATTTCTATGGGAAAAAGCGAGTGCATTTTCTCTCTCCGCTCGATTATAAGAGCAAATATCACGAATAATTTGCACGTACTAGGCACATTGAAACATTTCTCAGTCACGCAGAGGAAATAATTGGTCAGTTACAGCATTTTTATTTGAAATTCGTGGCATGAAAAACGGTGTTAAATTCCACTTCGTACGTGTATTTATGTGCACTGTCGGACACTCTTAGCGCGAACACGGCGTCGACGCTTTCCAGCATGGGGGATATACGTGCCAAACGAACGAAGGACATGTGGAAAAGCAAGAGAGACGGCAACAACTACGCAGTAACACTGGACAAGTAACTCCTTGTGCTTGCAGACGATCAAACTAAATTGAAAGTCACGTAATATAGTCCGATTTGCAATAAATAAGTACTGCTTTATTCTTTCTGCTCATGAATATGGGCGAAGATGCTTGTTCTGGGTTCAAATCATAACCCGCACGCTCCAAATCTTTGCAAATAGGGAGAAGCCAGAGAACAGGTGACCGATAAAAACTGCCCGACATAGGAAATAATGAGAAAACACACCTTTAGTAGCCCACGTACTTTATTCTTTACGTTTCGAACGTTTTTTTAATCACTCGTAAAGATGCACGACGGGGTCATTTTCATATAGTGACAG
Organism: Ixodes persulcatus; assembly: GCA_013358835.2. Classification (NCBI taxonomy): domain Eukaryota; kingdom Metazoa; phylum Arthropoda; class Arachnida; order Ixodida; family Ixodidae; genus Ixodes; species Ixodes persulcatus. Next base: position 215,763 of record JABSTQ010011432.1, on the reverse strand, counting down.
GGCGGGCATATTGACAATATATACGCACCAACGGAATGCTGGCGAACTTTGAACACACTTTACATTCCTTTCGATCGTTATTTTGCTTAGAATCGTCACTCGTTTCTACATGCCTGCCATGGAACAGAGGTTTGGGCCTGAAATATAGCGAAGTTTAACATCGTTCAGTGGTAAAGAAAAAATGCTGTAACTAAAGAAATTACACTTTCACCATATTAATAAATGTACATACTATCCGGTACAACCGAAATAACATAAGTTATTAATGTTATTTTCCGGCGAAGAGACAAAATTCACGCGCGTTTTCCCATAGGAATACACAGGAAGACTGGAAAAGTAGACTGCATCTGTCTGCTTCAATTTGCAACCGGAAGTCCCGTAGACACTAGCGCCAGCTGAGCCTCTAGCGTTTATTGTAATAACTCTATGCCAAAACCAAAAGACGCTATTCGACGGACTTGGGCACCCTTAGGAGCGTTCCCAGCGACCGAAACTTCTACTTCCGGCTTCATTTGGGATTTTCTCGTTTGGCTGGTTTCATTTCAGTAGTTACCTCACCGGCGGATAGTGGGCGCTGACGCACCCGGCACCATTAGGTTGCTTCAATTTGGTTGGTTTCGGTTTAGACGTGAACGCGGCTATGTTGCTGTTTTACGTGGCTTTTCCTTAATTCTTTGATACGATTAATTTCCTTGCAGCACACAACCAATGAAACAGTGGTATTGAGTCACTTTGAGGACTACGAGGTGTATTTTAGCCTAAATTGCGGGCTTTTTGTTTCATCAACTCCTTTGGTGTAGCTGATTATGGTCGGTTGCGAAACGCCTGACTGATGCACAGAGAAAATTACCATCGTCTACAGCCGTACCCGATGACACCACTTTCCAGAAAAACAAACTAATGAAGAGACTAACACATGTCTGTAAATAAGCATATCGACAGATTGATTAGCAATGTGCTGAATCGGCCAGAACAGATGAACTCACGAGTTTACTACTCCCTGTTTGGTTTTCGTGGGCACCCAACCTTTAGTGAACTTCACAGACTAAAACGTATCGTGTAATGACGCAGATAATTGATATAAACAAGTAGTATAGTCTCAGCCACTTGTTTTTTCTTTTTCAGTATTCAAGCATGCTTTGACAGGTCGAGTTGGAAATTTCTTAAATTATCGACCCTGCTAAAGTACTCATAAGCAGCATCTTGCGATATTGAACCTAGAAAAGAAATTATTTTTATATCAACATTTGCTTACTCAAGATGTGATATAAGTGACATTAAATCTGGCATTTGTCTTCCGTAAAACTGGCCAAATAAAATGAAAGGGCGCAGGAGGAGAAATACCTCGGAAAGGTTGGCTGAATTCTAGCGCTAGGCACCACTTCACGGATCTGTGTGAACGAATATTTATTTGTTTGAACAGATTCGCTTTGTAAATTTTGGCGTCGCCAGCCACAAAAAGTAAGCCTCTATTCGCCATTGACAATCCTGGACTCAAATGATTATTATGCAGACGGCTCTTTTTTTTTTTTTTCGGCGTCAAATATTGCAGACTTTAGATACCAATAAAAACTAAAACAGCGGACGAAAAAAAAAAAAAAAAAAAAAGTCGTTATTATTGCGCATGCTCCGAACCCAAACCGCGTTTTAGGTTTGCGAATAGAAACGACGTTATTTCTTTGTGCACGCTATTCTAAAACTCTTTACTGAAAAGTGTCTGTGGCAGTTTCTTACGCGGGAAGTACCAACCTTTGTGTTAAAATAAATTAAGTGGGTGGTACTTGCTATCTAAATATAACCAATAAATCACTTAAATGACTGTCGAAATGGGAGCGAGCACGGTATACAATTTCTTAAACTTCATAAGTAAACCGACCACAGAATGCTTACGTCGCAAAAAAATATTGAGAACCCCATACACATGTAGGTGTGATTTTATGAACAAACAAATCGCCTGATGTTGACGTACCATTACTTCTGGCCTCAGAAAAAAATACAAGTTAAACGTTCGTTGTCGATCTCCTCCGCGAGTTTCCTCACATAATCAAAATAAACTTTTCGATATATTATGAATACAAAGAACGATACTTTCAGGAAATACAGATAGTCTCCTTGCGCTGACTATTTTTGACGAATTCCGATCCTAAATGGGCGATGTAAATATAAGGGCTTCCCACTGAGAATGTTCCGCCACTATTATTAGAGAGTTTTAGTAGATCGTTCCGATACCTCCGATACACCCGATAACGATACCCGATGACGCTGCGATGCATGAGCAAAGGCTGTGGCGTAGTATCGGGTATCGTTATCGGATTCATTGGAACGATCTACTAAAACTCTCTAATAAACAAGCCTCAGTTACAATAAGGACCTCTGAACCCTCGTGATGCCTTAAGGCCCGTTCACACTCTTGCGACCGAGTACGACCGAGAAAGACCAGACCGGTTTTTAAGCCTCTTGCAACCTCTTAGGACCAGCTCCGCTGCAGCGCATCCGGTCCTAAGAAGTCGCAAAAGGCTTAAAAACCGGTCTGGTCTTTCTCGGTCTTACTCGGTCGCAAGAGTGTGAACGGCGCTTTACGTATCGGACTACAGTTTCCGAAGTAAGACAAAAAAGCGTGGTGAAACGCGTCGAAAAACACGAATAGAACGCATCCGCCAAGGCGCGGAGGGGAGAGCGCAGCAGCAAGTTGAAGCAACCCAATGGCTGCCATGTCACGTGACTCCAAGATGGCAGCGCCCATACGCAGGAGGATGAAAAGGTCTATAGGGAGTATTCACTGGCGGCCATAGCTGTGTGCGCGACTGCTGAGCGCGTGCTGACGACGAGTTTCCACAGTTATTCTACAGTGTAGCGGCTCGGCAACGGGAGCTCGTGAAGGCGCGTGTATTGACAGTTTATGGCGGCGCTCTATACTTCGTCTCACCCTAGCATGGACTAACCGCGAAGGCTGTGCTAGCGCGAGCGGCCAGCCTTGACTGCCTTGACTAGAGCACTTGCTGCACGAGCGCTCGTGCAGCCGCCGCGGCTTCATTCATAGCGACTAGCTCGCGCTTTTAGCACGCGCGGCCAACAATAGTCCATACTAAGGTGAGACGAAGTATAGTCGAGTTACCCGGAAAAGATCGCGCAGCCCGCCACGTTTGGCGGAAAATGCGTTTGGAGTCGACGACGTTATTGCTTTTTTTTGTTTTTTCACTTTGAGCGGTGCGCGCGTCGGTAAGCCGACCAAGATTTCATAGTTCCGTCGTTCCGTGTGTTCGATCGAAATATGTTTTGAATCTTGTGTGTTTTGATTTTCCGGATGGTGACCGCGTAAGAGTAGCGCCGAAATGCCGTCGTCGAAACAGCGACAGAACTTCTGCTGCGCACCTGGCTGCCAAACGGGCTACATCCGAGTGAGAGGCGTGAAAACGGCGTCTCTTTTCGGCGTTCCAGGGAACAGACCCACAAAAGATTGTCGGCAAAAGAATCAGCAACGATCGGACAAGCGCCTTGAAGAAACAATTGCTGTCTGCAAGCTGCACTTCGAGCCCCGCTTCATCCTTCGAGACTACGTCCACATAATCGGCGGAAAGGAAGTGAAGATTCCTTGTGGACACCCTGCGCGTACGCCAGACGCGCTGTCGACTCTGCTGCCAAGTGTACCCCAAAACCTGAATGGTGACCCTCCCGCAATACGAAAGGAAAAAAAGCGGAAGGCAAATCCACCAGAGCTCATCGTTGCAAAGCGTTCGGGGCTCGCTTGGGAAACTGACCCGTTGTCACCAGCGGTGAACAGCGAAGCTCCTGCCGCGATTCCACAAGGCATCGATCGCAACGCACTATAGCTTCCTGAATGTGCTATCTCCCTACTGGGCTGTTCACAAGTTCAGCAACTCCGACGGTGTTGCTTATTTGGAGACTGCCCTTGAGCCGAAGTCTAACAAGATCAGCATCGAAAGGGAAATGTTCTTTCATTTTGATAACTTACCCGATGCGGTATGCCAAGTATACCTCAAAACGACTACGTGGTATACCAAACACACCTCAAGACGGCTACGTCACTATTCTGCGTATCATTATCATCACGCGGTTTCTGAATTATGCGAAGAAAGGCAAACTTTTAAAGATGAATTTCGCGAACCTCGTTGCCTTTTTGCGAATTGTCGAAATTGTGTTAGCCTTTAATAAATGACTCCCTTTAAAACTACAATTGCAGCATGGCCAATTAAACCGTTAATGAACAAGTTAACTAACGTATTTTGGTTAATTATTAAACATTGCAACGGTCAATCGCCCATTTATTGTCCACCGAGCCCTACAAATATAAGTAAAGACGGCGTCCACGTATCTGCCACCTCCTTTTTTTGTAAGATCTGTAAAGTTCTGTAAAGAATAAAACAAAAACACCCTGTATGTCTGCGTGAACCAGATACGACCCCTGTGGAACCATGGGTTTTCACTTCGAATACCCAGCTCAGGCGAGACTTACCTGGCTGTCAGAAAGCAGCTGGCGGTTAGATGTATTGTTATGAGCGTGTGGGTTTCAGATGGTTTACCCTCAAGAGGATGCGCTGCACATTGTAACCATGTATGCGCTGCACATTGTAACAGTGTATTTCAATGTCGTGCTGTAAACTATTACAACTTTTACCTTGCCTGATTTACGTGTGTTGTTGTTTCTTGCTCTAAATGATGTGAAATTGTTGCTCGTTTTCTTCTATCAATTTTATAAAGCATTACTTGTTCAGCCCACGTTGTCTCGTTTTTTGGACTTATGTTCAATGTGAAAACGCGTGATAAAAATTGTCACGGCTTATAAGCCATTTCTTACAAGTGAACGTCGCGTGGTCCTCGGATGATCGTGGTAGCCATGAAGAAATATAAGATTCTCATCTCTGCGACCGTCGCTTGGCTGGTTTGTCGCATAAATTAACACAAAATGAGTGACAAGTGAAGCGAGCTCATTAAGGACAAGAAGAAAAAGACTGTAGGAAAAGAAGACAGAGAAGTTAACCGGGGGTACTTAAAACATACTAAAACAATCTCGGGCTTTAGTATGTGCCGTTTTGTTCCACCATAACATAAAATAAAAAAAAAAAACTGTTTTTGAGTTTTAGACATTTCCGCACAAGGAAATTGGCATTTTATTTAAAATACTCACCATCCGATGAACTGAAAGTCGAAGCTAACTCTACGCGGAAACAACTTGCAATCCCTTCTTTAAAGTCGCAATTCTTTTCACGTGAAGGAAGAGATTGTACCGTACAATACGTTGCAGCATCATGTTGCCGACGGTCGTGCCGCAGCGTAATTAGGGAGTTTTAGCGAGTCGTTTTTCAAGCACACGGTTCCGAAATCACGAACGGTACAGCTGGTCCGTTCCGTGAAACCGTAGGTGAAATTTGACATACTTTAGCGCATCGTGAAAGTTGCACGACCGTGTAAACGATGATGATGATAGTGCTTAACGGTGGCGCCATCTTCTAGTGAACATGTGAAACATTCTGCAACGTGTAAATCCGTGGAGGACACCGTGTTGGCGGCTCGTGTTTCCGGCGTACGACTGATGTAAACAAGACGGCCGATGTAACATTTGCCGGTCAGAATTTCAAGAACTGCGAAGCTAAATGGAGTAAAAAGTATCTAAACGACCGTAAAGGTATGAGGTGTGTCTCCGTCATCCTGAACTTGAACGATCGTTCACGTTGTGTGCCGTCGAACCAAATCATTTCGTCTGCTCGCGGTCGCCACGGCATCTAGTCTGTCCGCACATCGCAAAAATTTACTAGCATGCGTAGTTTACAGCATTCACGATCACTTACCATTGTGAGCAGTCCTCGAAATGATTTGGCTCAACCTCTCAAATGAAGCTGACTTACAGGACGGCGAATAGCCTCCCGCTGTCCTAAGCCTAACGCTCGGCTGGGTCGGCGAAGGCAGTCGCCGAACCGACCGCCATCTTTTTTTTACCCGAGTCGTGAACGGTGCTGGCTGCGTTGCGGTGAAGACTCCAGCGGCCGGAATGGGAGAAACGAACGAGAAGAGCCTCCCGACGTCCCGAACGACTCGCGCGCGCATGCGCAGTGGCGTCGCCGATGCGTTGGAGGGCGAACCGCTCGTGTGAAAACGACTTGCTAAAACTCCCTATTGATGCCGCGGTACGACCGCCGGCAGGTCGTAGTTGTATCAGAAATCCTATGTGCACTCTACCAAAGCGGCACCAAATTCATAATTTCGCGCTTGCATGCAGCCGCGCATGCGCACACCTTCTGGGTAACGCGCCGGTGTCGACACCTGTCGCGATCAATACCACGCGCCTCAGGCGAGCCGCTCCGGTCCCAACACTACCCAAGTATTCTAGCATAGTGTAGTTATTCTACAACGTGCATTCCGCACCATCGAAATTGCCGGTCTTAGCAGCCTATTAATTTGAGCTCGTTCTGAGCATGCGCTCGAAACATCGCCCTCAAATATGGCGTTCAGTGAATACCCCCTTTAGGCGCTTCTAGTTCTCTTATATGTGTCCACGTGGCTACGTTTACGCTGTGGGCAAACTCCCGCCAAAGCTGAGTGTGTGAAGAGTGAAAAATATAGTAATTTCAAAGATTAAAAACGTTAAGATAATATATGTGTTGCAGTTGCAACATACTGATAACTTTATCATTCTCCGTTATGCCCGTGTCCCACTAGAGCGACATACAGAAACAAAAGACAACGACAAGCCTCAAACCAGGGTTTTTCGCGATTTGAGAGGCTTTGCAGATTAAAGGAGGCTATGCTCAAACACGAGCATCATGCACGCGAGGGTATCTTTGGCAGGCTTGCAATCGCTCGTGCTTACTTCACGAGCACCGAACGACTAAACGCCTGCCAAAGGTACCATCGCGAGCACGCCGCATGGGTTTGAGGCTTGTCGCTGTCTTTTGTCTCTGTCTGTCGCTCTAGTGGCACGCGGGCATTACCATTTAACGGCAATACAGCGATCAAAGAAAGAACACCGGAACTTCTAAACAATTTCGCAGAAGCCATCGCACGCATTTCTATAGTTATTACAGTTGACTTGGAGTGCGATATAGTTGGAAATTTTCAGATATAGCAGTGCTGTGAGTGTGTATAGGGCATAAATTGTACGCTATGATTAGAGGTTGATTTTGTACAGGACGAGTCTAAAGATGGATTGTCAGCTCATGTATTTCAGGCACATGATTTTTTTACGCGTTGATTTATATCCACTTCCCGCATGGAGCAATGTTGTCACTAATGAAAAGAGCAGATAAATTTAGAACGAAAAATAAAGGTTTAAGAAGGCGAAATCGCGCCTACAAATATAAAGAGAAAGCGCATCTTGCGTCGGCGGCGGTGACCCGAAGCAGCGCGCACATTGAGGAATGTTCTGAACAAAAACACCCGATGACAGCCAAGAATGGGCTGGGAGTTCTTCGAAGAGTACAGAATTAATAAAATAAGAATACGGGCCGAGCGGGAGTCGAACCCCATACCTTGGTGTGACAGCCGCATGCGTTGCCACGACGCTACGAGTTGATAGGACCAACCAGAGAGCGTCAAAAGCGCACCGTCAGGCTGTTCGTCGCGTTTCGTTTCTGTACGTGTTCTACCATCGCTGAACCAATCATAAACAAAAAAAGAAGCCCGGTGACTTGCCGTCTGACGCTGATTCACCGCGGGCATCGCAAAGCTTGATGTCGAAACCTCGGAGATCGCATTGTTGACAACTTCAACAATGCGATTCACGTAACTTTGTCATCAAGTTTTGTGAAGGAGAGACTGAAAGAAAACGTTCGCTTTTCTTGAAATTGGGCGGCGACAAAGAAGCTTCTTTCCGTTGCCTCCGAGTATATACTTGGGTCCAGTGACAGCAGTAACCTTATGTAAACTGAGAAACATTCCTCTCCAATATTGTTGCGCGGCCCCTTTAAGCATTCTGTAGCCGGGCATTTTTAGCAGTGTAGTTTTTTAATTGTGTGTGCTCATAAAATCAGATATTTTATGTATTCTTTTGTACGCTTCAAGTTAGTGCCCAGAGGAGTATTTGAGTTGATATATCCGAGTTTCGTATGTGTCAGTCACTGTACGTGTTTTGGGGGTTTTTGCTCTTCAAACACCACTTTGAAGCCAATTTGTGTCGAGCTTACATATTGGGACGCACATCCAATTGATGTTCTCCAATACATTAAATAAACAGGAAGGAAGTCAATTGTTTATTTGTTGTAAATCAAAACGCCTTAATATTTTCGCGCACCCAGAAAGTAATAAACTGGACTGGTTGCGCATAGTAACATATTGCTTTGATATTGTTTTATACATTTATCATACGCGTACGTAAATTTGATTGTATCGTCCGGCACGGTAAATTAATTATCTTACTGTTTCAGACTTAAGGAGATTCCCTCGGCCAATACAAGACGTGATGCAACCTCAAGCAGCTCGCCACCAACCGATCCACTTGGCAAAAGACCCGAACCATCTGTCCACGAGAGGAGAATTGTTAAGGACTTGACTGGAATACTTGAAAGGCACTTGAGAGCGGTTAGGGAGCATTCTCAAACGTGCCTTTTTTGTGGTGAACTTGTTTTCTCGAAAGATATCAGAGCTGGTCTCGTGAGCACGTTTGAGTATTGCTGCTCTCAGCAGCCTTTGTGCCCTTTTATTCATCGTGTAAGCACAAAGGGATGCGGAGGAGTTTGGAAGATGTCGACGCCAACAGTGCACGAGGATATCGCCCGAGGCTCACTCACCGTAGGTATTGGCTTCTCGCAAGCGCAGGAACTGACTGCATGCCTCAATATACCCTTCATGTCAACAACGTTGTATGAAAAATGTGAGAACACCTGTCGGGAATGAGGTAGCATCTTCTTTTATGTGTTCAATGAAAGAAGCCGCCATCTATGAGGCGCAGCTGGCACGCGAGAGAGGAAAAACTCCTGACGCTGAAGGATTTTGGAAATCCCGAAAAAAGTTGACGGGGGCTGGAGCAAACGTTCGTATGGCCACGATTACTCAGCTAACAATGGTGTCACAGTCATAATTGGTCGGTACAGTAAGCACATTCTGCACATAGGAATCAAGAACAAATTCTGCACTGTTTGTCAGCGTGCGCTTCAGAGGAACGAAGAACCTGGACCACACAAGTGCGCCGAAAATTGGACATCAGCATCGATAGCCATGGAGCGAGACATGATCCTTCAAGGTGTTAATGAAAGTAAAAAACTGTACGGGCTTCGATACCCCCCACTTATAGGAGATGTTCACAGCAGCGTCTCTACTACTCTACTCGCTGGGGCAAATTACGGCTATCGTATGACAAAAATAGAATGCGCAAATCATGTCGTGAAGTCGTACACAAAAAGCTTTACGCTTTATCTAAGGACAGCAAATCTTTCCCCACAAAGGAACCCCACATCGATGCCAGAAAACTGCTCACGACGTATAAAATCAAGGTTTTAAAAAACCTTGCCAGATCAACAATTCGACGCCACGCGGAAGCCGTGACAGTTGCATGCCACTACGGGTGCCGTAAGCGCCATTCGTAGTCAACTGAAGAACGGTCCGTATCACGTTTTTGGAGTTCACAACAACTGTCCAGCCGATCTATGTCCAATGCAAACAGGAGATAAAACATACAGCACGGAGAAGACGAAGAAGGGCAGGTTGCTCATCAGCTCGGGCCTTATGGTCGAACTCCAAAAGGCAGTCGACATCGTTGCTGATAAGGCAGACACCTTAATCCTCAACATGACTAGCAATGCTGCTGAAGCACATGTGCTTTGTGTCAAAAACTGTGGGAGGCAAGCGCATTGATTTTGCGAAAGGGCGCGGATACGAACGTCGATGCCATGTTGCAGTCCTTGCGTACAACAACTAGGAGCCCTACTAAGAACAGTTAAACATAACAATAAGTTGTCACGGAACACAAAATCACCCATGGTGAAGCTTTTCCATAGAAAAAGAAAGCAGCAGATGGTGAAGCACATGCGCTAGAAGATTCGCTCGTTGTCCAAAGCGCCATGCTGTTAAGCCCAAGTTCTCGGGCAGCACAGACAAGGACTACGGACCATTCGCGACAAAAACGGACATGGATCTGGCGATATACACTGCCGAACATGAGGAGTTCCTTAATTATCTCATATTATCAACAAGGGAAAAACAGCAGCTTGAGGTGACGACGAGAGCCCAAAAAGACTGAGGGGTGGCATCCAGAACGAAGGAAGAGTCTTTCCCTAACATTTTTTACGACGTCTGCAGAAAGCACAGGGCAGGCTTCAAGTTCTCCTGTATCCGAAAAAAACTGTACACACCAGCCATGGAATGCGTAGTCATCCACTAGCCTGACGCTATAAGAAAGTATGAGTCGCAACCCTTCTGTGGTGTTTAGATCCTGTGGCCTCATTGTTGACAACGCGAACCCGTTCCTGTGTGCAAGCCCAGACGGACTTCTGAATGATGACGGGCTCTTAGAAGCAAAATGTCCGTATACAGCCTTGCGCTACCAGACAACTGCCGAGACTGTCAAAAAAGCACAAAATCGGCGTGAGGATTTGTAAGGAGGGATGTTTGTGTAAGTCTCATCGGTACTATGATCAGATTCAAGGTCAGCTCTATGTTTCCAAGAGACTGTACTGTGACCTCGCTGTCTGGTCTCCAACAGATTTTATTGTTTTGCGAATTACAAGAGACGCACATTTCTGGGAGGTTGCTGTGACCAAGCTAAAAGAGTGATTTTTTCACTACCTTGTCCCTGAGCTCATCGACCCCCGACAAACCAGAAGTATAGAGCCAAGACAAGATTTTGTGGTCTAGGAACAGCACAGAGCTTGGTTGAAGACAGCTTTCTGCTACTCGAAACCGCCAAACCATCGACATGAAGCTCCATGAAAGTCAAAGTGAGGGGCGTTCATTGCTTGTGGACGCTAGAACGTCGTTACTCCTTTCGCAGTCTTCTGTGTACGAAGTTGCGTGCTGCTAAAGAAAGAACGGACTGGGTAATATGTTGAGTGAAATATTATCTCAGCTTTAATTTTACCGAGACTGTGCATATTGTTGTACCTCCGTTGCAGCGCATATCCTGATAGACAAAGTGTGCGTATTACACTTTCTTCTATAGTGTATTGTTTATCTTGTGAGCATATGTTAACCGTAACCATCTGTTATTCTTCCATACCCTCTGCCGCCCCCGCTCCGTTCTTTCCTTCCAAATTGCTCCCCGAAACCACAGTTCTCTAGAGCCAAGGCCAACGATCCCTCGCCGTCCAAACCGACCGCCCATTCTTCTCGCCTTCAGTTCTACCCATCGCCCAAATGTAAACACCAGCCAAGTCGACTCTGCTCGCAAGCCCCGGCAGCCGACTTCTTCGCCGCAGCTGTAACCTTACCCCTCACCTCATAAACTAGCCTCGCCCTCGCCCCTGCCCGCCGACATCGCCTCTGCCTCTCCGCCTCAAGATTCTTCAAGCCCGCGTTCTTCTCTTCTCGGCCAGTTGCTTCCGCCCGTCCCACTGACTCAGACATACCTCCCTTTTCCGTAATAAACAGTTGTCTTAATCTTTAAACTTGTTCTTTCTTCCTGGGGCCTACCACCGGCCCTCACATCTGGCGCAGTCGACCCTTCGAGCCTCAATTTTCAATCTTCATCGCCTTCACCTCCTGAACAATGGAATACTTCTAGACCTTCGGTAAGCCTACTTCGCCATCTTGCCCGCCATCGCCTACGCCCTCGCCATGATCCAGTGGGACCAAGCAACTCCAGTCGCCCTTCACGCCTTCACCGCCAATTTCCTCCGCGCCGAACTGGATGCCAGAGGACTGGATTCCTCGGGATCCAAAGATGACCTGGTCGCCCGCCTGTCATCTTTTCTTCAAGACAAAAGCAACAAGCGCCTCAGCCCCAAATCCCCACACCTCAAGTGTTGACTCCCGGTACCGACAATGGCGACACGGCACAGCCTACCGTCACGCCCATGCCCCCGCCCGACGTAATGCAACTCTTGGCATCGTGCCTGCAGCAAAACACCCAGCTGTTGGCCGAGATGCACAGCCGTCCAGTACAGGTTGCGACACTTCCAGATCTGAGCTCCTCCATTTCAACATTTGAGGACTCGAAAACGACCTCCACCAAGCGCTGGCTGGAAGAACTGGAAAAGACGAAACAACTTGCCGCCTGGACCGATTCGACCCTTCGTGCGATCGCCATCAGTAAGCTTCGAGGTACCGCAAAGAACTGGCACCTCGCAGCCGGCCACGCCTATGCCTCATGGACTGACTGGAAGGCAGCCCTCCTCCAACAGTTCAGCGACCAACTCACCCTCATCGAGTGGCAACGACGTGTCATGGAGCGCCTCCAAACTCCAAACGAGACGCTTCATCAATACACCTTCGCCAAATTGCGACTTCTCGCCCGTTGTCCCGTGCTGCTCACTGACCAACAGCGGATCGAATACATCATCCAGGGCATCGCCGACAGGCAAGTCACCAATGCTATTGCTTCCCAGTGCCCTCTAACTGTTGACGCCTTCATAGCGATTGTCACGCAGCTGGACAACGCGTCGCTACATGTTCGCCGGACGCATGACCCGCTCACACGCGACGGGGATCGCATTCCCAACTCACGACTTCCTGCCGCACCAATGCCCGGTACCTCAAAAGGCACTGCATCTCCTCGCGAATTCCAACCGGCGTCGTCCGACCGCTTCCCACGCAGAATTTCACACCTTCCACCTGCTGAACGAGAAGCGCGTTATGACGCAATTGCCCAGCGATACAACGCTCCCGCCTATCGATCTGGCCAGGACCTACGGGACGCAGTGTGTTTTCGCTGCCGGAACAAGGGGCATCTTTCTGCCAAGTGTCCCAAATCCCAACAACCCCAACCACCACCGCCTCCGCCGGCTACATCGCCTCGCTCCGACAGAACATTCACGTGCAAAACTGGAGACTCTGAACTAACTGGTTCACAAATTGCATGTGCTATGGTCACCGCCGACGTTCGCGGTATAGGACATCTTGATGCTTTTCCCGATAGCGGATCGAGCATCACCCTCATCTCCGCGAAGCACGTCAGCGGCTTACAGCTCCTCCCGTGGGCTGCTAGCTCCCCTCGTCGTCGTGGGGGTGGTACGATCACGCCCATCGGATCTGCTTGTCTTCGCATCTCCGTCGACGACATCTCTGGAGTTGTTGAGGCAGCCGTGCTTGAAAACAATCCCCTCCCATTGATTCTCGGAGACGACTGGCTTTGCGCTGCTCGCGCCGAGCTTCACGTCAAGCCACCCAGACTCCCCGAAATTCACCAGCCGCACCGAAAACTCGTGGTGCCATGTGTTGAGAAGACCCTGCCTCGGATGTCGAACGCCGTCCTCCTGCAGGAGACTGTCATTCGAACGTGGCACGCTGCTCCGACAACGCCTACAGGGCTTCAATTGGAACCTATTCTAGAGGATCAAAAGCCCCACTGGACAACGCTGGAAGTTCCCGCCACCACGCCCCCGCCACTCAGCGCGCCCAGTCAAGCTTCGCACGTCGCAACCCTTTGCGCCACCGCCACCCGCCACCTCGTCGAGCCTCATGAGCAGCCTACGCCTGCTTCTCCCACGCCCTCCTCAGCTCTGCCCTCGTCGGTTCACCCATTGATCGGACTCAACCTCGACGATAGTGACCGAAACAAAATGCAAGCCATCTTGAACAGCCACGTGCCTGTCTTCGCCACAGACGAGCAAGACCTCGGCCTTTACATGGGGACAGAACACAGCATCGACCTGGTTCCTGGAGCCACCCCATACAGCCGCCAGCCATACAGGTACTCCTTTGACGATCGCCGATTTTTGGAGCGTCAAACAGAAGACCTTTTGCAGAAGGGAATTATTCTCCCGTCCTCTGGACCCTGGGCTTTTCCAGTTGTTGTGGTCAGCCAACAGACCAAAAAGCGCCTTTTCGTCAACTATATTCCGTTGAACAAAATGACTGTAAACGTCGCACAACCCCTTCGCCGCGCCGACGACATCATGGAAGACATCGGTGGTTGTAGCCTCTTCGCATCGCTGGACCTAAAGTTTGCCTATTGGCGAATTCTGCTCAGACCTCAGGATCAAGACAAAACCGCCTTTATCACTCATCAGGGCACCTACAAGTGGACACGCATGCCCTTCGGCCTCAAAAATGCGCCCGACACATTCCTGAAAGCCATGAACACCGTCTTCCAAGAACTCCGACCACGCCACCTCAAATGCGGTGTTCGCGTTTACCTCGACGATGTGCTGCTCTTCGCCACTAACATCACCGAGTTTCTTGACCTTCTTGACGAAGTCTTGACGCTTCTCCAACGCAGCGGTCTCGAGCTGTCTGCAGAAAAATGCCATTTTGGAATGGAATCCATCAAGTTCCTGGGTTTCATTCTCTCCAAGTCTGGAAAACTGCCCAACCCAGAGAAGGTGGACGCTCTTCTGAAAATCCCGACTCCGCGAAACGCGAAGTCCCTGCTCTCATGGGTTCAAGCTGCCAACTTCTACGGACGCTTCATCCCTGGGTCCTCGCACATCGCTGCTCCGCTTCACAGCATCATTGGCACTGGCAACTTCGAGTGGACACCAGACTGCGACACTGCCTTTCAAGCCCTGAAAACTGCCTTGACGTCGGCGCCTATACTGGGTCATTTTAATCCCAGTGCCCCTACGACTGTTGCCACTGACGCCTCCGGCACTGCAATCGGCGCAGTACTGTCTCAGCAACAAGACGGCAAAGAAACTGTAATCGAATACGCCAGTCGGTCGTTGACCCCGGCAGAACAGAAGCTCCAGAGCAACGTCTGGGAATGTATTGCTGTTCACTGGGCCCTCACGCAAAAATTCCGCCCATACCTTCTCTCTATCAAGTTCTCAATTATCACAGACAATTGGACCGTCACGTGCCTGACTACGTCCATAAGCCATCTCGAAGATTCACGCACATGTTGATGGACTTGCTGGAATTTGACTTCACGGTCCATCAGTACCGTCCGGGGAAACAGAATGTTGTTGCCGATGTTGTCTCGCCTCGCCTGCGCCACTGTCCAAACGTCTGACCACCTGGCCCAGCTTCAACAGGAAGACGCCGAATGCCACGACATATATGGCAAAGACTTAGAGACGACCCAGCCTCTCTACCAGACTTTTTCGTGATTGACAACGTACTCTACTACAGCACGTCGCCCCAGATGTCAGCCATTGTACTTCCCGCCAAAATGCGACAGCAGGCACTCGAGCTGATGCACGACAGCAGCGGCCACATGGATTACACCAGAACACTGGCCAAACTCGCTGAGCGCTATTGGTGGCCCCGAATGCCAAGCATGACGGCCAAATATGTAAATGCGTGCCAGACCTGCCAGACGTGCAATCGACCCACGACGAGATCGGTAGGGAAGATGGCCATCATGCCAACCACCGAGACCCCGTTCAAGGTTATCGCAATGGACCATGTCACCATGTCTGACACCGGTACCCATCGATACCTGCTCAACCTGATCGACTTTGCCTCACGATTTGTGGTTCCAGCAGCAGTCACTTCGACATCTACGAAGGAGGTCATCGCTCACCTCCTGCAGGTGTTCTACCGCTACGGAGCGCCCGACCACTGCCTCACAGACCACGGACGCGCGTTCGAGTCACACGAGTTTCTACGCTTCATGCGACTCCACGGCATCACCATTCGCCATTCCGTGGCTTACCGCGCAGCCAGTAACGGCTTGATTGAGCGTAGCAACGGCACGCTCGTGGCCGTCCTTCGTAAGCTCTGCAAGTCAGATCCCCAGACTTGGGATACACGCCTTGAGGAGGCCGACCGCCCATTCTTCTCGCCTTCAGTTCTACCCATCGCCCAAATGTAAACACCAGCCAGGTCGACTCTGCTTGCAAGCCCCGGCAGCCGACTTCTTCGCCGCAGCTGTAACCTTACCCCTCACTTCATAAACTAGCCTCGCCCTCGCCCCTGCCCGCCGACATCGCCTCTGCCTCTTCGCCTCAAGATTCTTCAAGCCCGCGTTCTTCTCTTCTTGGCCAGTTGCTTCCGCCCGTCCCACTGACTCAGACATACCACCCTTTTTCGTAATAAACAGTTATCTTAATCTTTAAACTTGTTCTTTCTTCCTGGGGCCTACCACCGGCCCTCACAATCTCATGCTGTACAGAGCGCGTACGTTTCCTGTCGGGTTATGCTCGAGTTAATGCACATAACGTTGTCTCAATTGTGTCCCATTTGTGTTCCACTTGTGGAGGCACCGGAAAGAATTCGCACTGCTGTGTATGGAGCTTTGGGGTCACGTTCCTTGACCTTGTGGCGAGTGTCAGTGTGCGCACTGCTTGCCCGTGTGCCAGGTTTCTTTTCCTGAAAAGCCGACTGTTCCACCTTGATTGGAAGTTTCTGGAAACGATTGGTACGTAGGTTCGTATCCTTCGTCTCTTGGGGAGTTCTGCAGGGGTGTAAGTACAATACAGTTGAAGGGGTATCGCGGTAAGCTAGCAGTGCTTTGTGGATGTTTGGTGACCTCTTGAGCAGCGGCTTCGCAGTCTGTACAGTCTTTTCCATAGCACCGTTAATCTTTGGATAGTGTGGGATACATGTTCCATGGTGCGATCCCCACTCCCTGTCAAACGACCTGAATTGTGCAGAAGCGAATCGAGACCCACTTTCCGACCGGATGGGAGCAAGTGCTCCGAAGCGAGCAAACATTGAACTCGGTGTTTGCGCGATGTCTTGGGTTGTCCTCTTGAGTTTCGTAAATTCGAAGAACCTTGTAAAATAGTTTCATATTATGAGGTCGTTATCTTCGTTTTTGTACAAGAGATCCATTCCAACCACTTCCCATAAATGGTTCGGGAGTGACGTGTGTACCGCGGGGGCTTTGTGCTTGGCTTTTGATGCTCTTTGCGCGCTGGACATCTTGATGCGTAGTCTTGAATGTGCTGGCCGATGCCTGGCCACCAAACGGACTGGCGGGCTCACGCTTTGCATCTTCCTATACCCTAGTGGCCTAAGTTTTTATTGAGGAGAAGTTATGGGAAACCTCGGCATGTTTCTTTACTGCCAGCAGCCAGAGGCAGTGATGTGGGCCAATATGTCGTAAAGTAGTTCCTGACTCTTCCAATGTTTTGATATTTTAACGCGATAGCGTTTAGAAGCTCGTGTCGCAGAGAATCCGGCGTCGGCGTCAGTGGGACCCTGAAATCCCATAATAGAACGCGCACAGCCACGTGTGACGTCACATGTGACGTCACATGTGGCGTCACACATGGCTGTGAATCATGACTTTATCGACCCTCTAAATTTCGCGGAAAAATGTTTCGCTAAATGTTGCGAAAAACTTTCTCGCCAAATTTAGCGAAAAATGTTCCCGCCAAATTTAGCGAAAACATTTCCCGCCACATTTAGCGGAAATTTTTCCCGCCAAATTTAGCTGGTCGATAGGGTCATGACGTCACAGCCAGGTGTGACGTCACGTGACCCAGTACCAACGTTACTAGATTACCCACTATTGACTAGGCCACGCATACAAGCTTGCACGGCTTGGAAACGAGCGCGGGCTTATATGAGAAGGCTTTGTGAACGGCGCCCGATAACGCTATCGCGTTTTACATTTAAAGACCGACCAACGGAACCGTTTTCCGCAAGGTAGGAAAATGCCCCTCGGGCCCTTCTCTTTTCACCCTCTCCTGAAAGTCACGTGATGGCAGCGATTTCTTTCCTGTCGGCTTTTCCTGTAGGGATAATCCTCAAAAATCCCAAAATGAGCGGCTAGCTGCGAGCGCGACAACGACCTTCAGACTTCCAGGTGCCTTCTCCTCGTTTACGCGGGCTCGCTCAATCCGCGAAACTGAGGGAGTCAGCGCGACCGAACGCTTTTCTCCATGAGCCCGGTCGGAGGAAATCGAGAGGCCGAGATATGCTGGTGTCGTTCCAGCAGCCGCCGTCTGGCATTGCGCGGCTGCTAGCTGGAACCATTCCCGTGTCTTCACGAGGATTGGCTTGCGCAATAAAGGGTTCAGATCATCGATAATCAATTTCTTTCCGAAACATACAAATCAGGTTGCTTTCCCTAACCCCTTCATTACTGTTCGAAACATATATCTCCTCTCGTATGTTGTTCATCCTATTTTGCAGCATTTTGCGTATTTAGTTTTCCTTACTTCTGCTTGACGACTGTTCTATAAGTTGATAAAGGCCTTTAAATATTGACGCCGGCTTGCGCGATCAACGCTGTACTGGATTTATCCAATACTGGACAAGATTGGCGTTAGGATGGTAGAGGAAGCAAACCACAACTCTGGCTTCAAATGAAGACGGCGCAGTCGTAAGATAGGTCTTTACTTCTCCCGCCTCCACAACGCCCCATCGTTTGCACTATCACAACTTCTCAGTAACCTAGCTGTATACCACATTTTACTCATAGTTACCATAAATGTGGTCCCACAGGCTTTCCCGTTATGAGCGAGACAACTTTTTAATGACCGGCGACTCTCCTGAGTGAGAGTAAATATTATCACCTTCCCACAACAACCACTCTTTGCTCTACCCCCCCCCCCCTTTCCTGAGTTGGGGAGATATCAGGCCACTCCAGGAAGCAGCCTGCACACAGGGCTTTTTGGCTACTCATTCTCAACACATTCGAACGTGGAAGTAAACACATCGCATGAACGACGCCCAGTTTATTCGCAACCTAAATAATGTGGCACTACTGTTGGGACCCAATCATTTTCATCATCAATCACCATGTGTTATGATTTCATGGTGAAAATGTGTTCGTCGTGATGCCACAGAAGTGATCGATTCAAAGGGAGAAATAGGCCCTCGTATTTATTTTGCGGAAATACTCGCTCCTGTGACGCTCTAGTGCGTAAGGTCAAAGCGCCCGAGGCATTGCGTAATACTTTACAACTGTCGCTGACGATGAAATATTTATGGGAAGTGCATAAAATTTCTTACACCATAATGTAGCACCCTAAACAAAAGCATACCTAAACACAACAAAGTGCCGCAATCGAAAAAAAATATATATATATATCCCCCTTTCTCTCTCTCTCTCTCTTTTTTTTTTTTTTTTCTTTCCGCGCCACTACGATGATTAGCGGCCGAGCAACGAATTTCCGCCAAAAGCCTCGCTTCTTGGAGAAAGGACTCTAGGGTATATGGTGGTGAATCTGTCAAGGAGTTTGTAGAAATAATAGGCGACCATTGAATCAAGCCTTCTGCACAAATCATGCCCGGGATATTTCATTTTCCTCCCACGCGATTAGAAGGCGAGACGCTGGGGGTAAATCATGTGCACTAACATTCTGCGTCTAAGAGAGAGTACCAGATTTATAGTGCATGTTAATTTAGATGTAAATAGTTTAATCACTGTGCACAAACATTTGCGGTCTGGAGAATGGCATGGAAGCATGGAAGAAAGCAGCTTGCTGGAAATAGAAGTCTCCATTGCATTGCTCTGATGTGAAAAATTATTACGTATTTTTGTCTTATTTCTCTGCGAAAATAAAAACAGCGTTTAGAAACCGAATACTGTGCGTTTTGAGGCGCCGAAAGGACATAAAAAACCGGGACAACCTGAACAATACGAGGCGCCTTGCTTCACTCAGCTTGTCCTGGTTTCTTGTTTTTCCGGAACCTTTCAAAAGTGGATGAAAAATTATGAACCGATTGACCCAACTTGCCACATTAGAGCAGTTCATTTTCATTACGACAGGCTCTCTTCAAGCGTCTTGCATAGTTCAGCTTGTACTGGTCCGTTTTTATATTCGGTTCCTTTCAAAAAGTGAGCTCCAAGCTACTGGACCAACCTACACATTCATAATTTTCGGAAGCGGAGACGTGGAGATGCGACAAAAGAAAAGATTCGCCCGCGTTATTTGAGGCCTATAGAAAAGCGGACCGGAAAGAAGGGGCCGAAATCTTCTTCAAGAAACACACAATCTTCTCTACAATTCTGTCTAACAATTTGATATGAATTAAGGTATACTTGGACGCCGGCATTATTCGTTCAGGAATCAAGCGAAACTTTGCATCGGATCAATATACGTCTACGTCCACTCCCATTCAAAGATTATCATGTTTTCGACTCCGTACACGGTGTGGTTTTCAGCGGTGGGTTTTCAATCTGACTGCCCGCCAGAGCGCGAGCCAGAACGCATTACGGCCGCGGGCCGTTGCGCTCTTCCCCTTCTTCTCCGTATCAATAAACAATCAAATACCCGGGCGGAGCCGTCAATCGTGCTGGTGTCGGGAACCAGTATGACTAACTTTTGAAATGCAGGCGTGACACAAAACACAGAGGCGTCTCGTTCGCCCACTTACGTTCTTCCACGCATTTCTAAACGAATAATGCCGACGTCCAAGTATACCTTCACATCAAACTGTTAGACAGAATTATAGAGAAGATTGCGTGTTTCTTGTAAAATATTTCGGCCCTCTTGTATCCGGTCCGCTTTTCTATGGGACTGAAATAACGCGGGCGAATCTTTCATTTTGTCGCATTTCCACTTCTCCGCTTCCGCAAATTAAGAATGTGGTAATAGTTGGTCTGGTGGCTCACTTTTTGAAAGGAACCGACAATAAAAACGAACCAGTACAAGCTTAACTATGAAAGACGCTTGAAGAGAGCCTTTCATAATGAAAATGAACTGCTCTAACGTGGTAAGTCGGGTCAGCCGGTTCATAATTTTTCATCCCCTTTTGAAAGGCTCCATGCAGAAAAACAAGAAACCAGGACACGCTGAGTGACACAAGGCACCTCGTATCGTTCAGGTTGTCCCGGTTTTTTAAGTCCTTTCCGCGCTCCTCAAAACGCAGTGTTCGGTTTCTAAACGCTGTTTTTATTTTGGTGAACAGAAATAAGACAAAAATACGTAATACTATTTCACACCAGTGCAATGCAATATAGACTTCAATTTCAAGCAAGCTGCTTTCCGCCATGCTTCCATGTCATCCTCCATGCCGCGAATGTTTGTGAACAGTGATTAAACTGTTTAAATGTCAATTGACATGCACTATAAATCTGGCACTCTCTCTTAAAAGCAGCATGTTAGTGCACATAAATTCCCTTAGCGTCTCGCCTTCTAATCGCGTGGAAGGAAAAAGAAAATATCCCGGGTATGATTTGTGCAGAAGGTTAGATTCAATGGCGCCTATTATTTCTACAAACTCCCTAACTTATTCACTATTATATACCCTCGAGTCCTTTCTCCAAGAAGCGAGGTTTTTGATGGAAATTCGTTGCTCGGCCGCTATTCTTTGTAGTGGCGCGGGAAAAAAAAAAAAAAAAAAAAAAAAGATAGAGGGTTGAGGGGAAGGGGGCAACAAATTTCGCAGAGTGATTTTTTTTTTTTTTTGGCGATTGCGACAATTTCTTGTGTTTAGGTATGTTTTGGTTTAGGGTGCTACAAAATGGTGTAAACAATTGTATGCACTTCCCGCAAATATTTCATCGTCACCGACAGTTGTAAAGTATTACGAACTGCCTCGGGTGTTTTGACCTTACGCACCAGAGCGTCACAGGAGCGAGTATTTCCGCAAAATAAATACGAGGACCTATTTCTCCCTTTGAATGAATCACTTCTGTGGCATCACGACGAACATACTTTCACCATGAAATCATAACAAATAATGATTGATGATGAAATTGATTCGGTCCCAACAGAAGAGTCACCTTATTTAGGTTGCAAATGAACTGGGCGTCGTTCATGCGCTGTGTTTACTTCCACGTTCGAATGTGTTCAGAATGAGTAGCCAAAAAGCCGTGCGTGCAAGGTGCTTCCTGAAGTGGCCTGATGTCTCCCTAACTTGGGAAAGTGTGTGGGGGGGGGGGGGGGGGAGAGAAAAGAGTGGTGGTTGTGGGAAGGTGATAATATTTATTCTCACCCAGGAGATTCGCCGGTCATTAAAAAGTCGTCTCGCTCATAACAGGAAAGCCTGTGGGGCCACATTTATAGTAACTATGAGTAAAATGTGGTATACAGCTAGGTTACTGAGAAGTTGTGATAGTGCAAACGATGGGGCGTTGTGGAGGCGGGAGAAGCAAAAACCTATCTTACCACTGCGCCGTCTTCATTAGAATCCAGAATTTCCGTTTGCTTCCTCCACCCTCCTAACGCCAATCTCGTCAAATATTGGATAAATCCAGTACAGCGTTGATCGCGCAAGCCCGCGCCAATATTTAAAGGCCTTTATCAACTTATAAAACAGTCATCAAGCAGAGGTAAGGAAGAATAAATACGCAAAATGCTGCAAAATAGGATGAACAACATACGAGAGGAGATATATGTTTCGAACAGTAATGAAGGGATTAGGGAAAGCAACCTGATTTATATGTTTTGAAAAGAAATTGATTATCGATGATCTGAACCCTTTATTGCGCAAGCCAATCCTTGTGAAGACACCGGGATGGTTCCAGCAGCCGCGCAATGCCAGAGGGCGGCTGCTGGAACGACGCAAGCATATCTCGGCCTCTCGATTTCGTCCGACCGAGCGGCGTCAGGCCTGCAATGCAGCTCTCATGAAAAAAAAAAAAGAGCCTTCGGCCGCGCTGACTTTCTTAGTTTCGCGGATTGAGCGAGCCCGTGTAAACGAGGAGAAGGCACCTGGAAGTCTCAAGGTCGGTGTCGCGCTCACAGCTAGCCGCTCATTTTTCGCTATTGAGGATTGTCCCTACAGGAAAAGCCGACACGAAAGAAGCCCCTGGCATCACGTGACTTTTGGGAGAGGGTGAGAAGAGAAGTGCCCGAGGGGCGTTTTCCTACCTTGCGGAAAATGGTTCCATTGGTCGGTCTTTAAAGGGGCACTGACAGGTCAAAATCATTTTTTTATTATCCGAAACGATAGAAAACGATGCCTGGACATTACCCTAAAATTCGAAAATTGGGAACTCAGTACTTGTAAAGTAAAAAAAAAAAAATTCTAAAAGCCGGATTCGAAGTTCCCGCGCGGTCCGCGCCAGTGCAGTGACGTCAAAGATTGAGTCGTCCTGCAGCTCGAGTTTCTTTCACACCTCCGAACCGCCTCGACCCGAAGTGTCGTGTTCCCCCGCGACCCGCGAACAACCGCTCTCCTCAGTGCGTGCCGCCTATCGCTGCAAGCAGACGACGCTTCAATTTCGAGTTTGAAGATCTTTTAGGGCCCTTTCAGCGATCTCAAATTTTTTGAAACGGTGTGAGGTCGAAGAGAACGCGCAGTAGACTTTCGTGATCGACGTGAGGGATCACGTCGTGCCGGCTCTGCGTGAAAGGCTGCCTCGGAGGAGTACACCAAACCCAGTTGTTTGACCGTTTGACGATTTCCTTTTCGAAGTCTGAGAGGTCGTCGGGCACCTAAAAAAGATCATTTCGTCCGATTCCTCAACTCACTGATCATCCTCAGTGCTACATGCACCGAGCGCCGCGGCGCCGCCATGTTTTCCGAGAGAGGATAAGAAGCAGGGAAGCGACATCACTCCGGACTCCGATTTTCGGTATTTCAAAAAGAAGGGCCGTAGTGCATTCGCAATTGCGTTAAAAGACACGTTTTGCGAATGCCGTTAATACATATTGTTAGGAAAATCAAGACGGTTTAAAATCCCAGCGTTCGGCGTTCAACGTTCATCGCCATCCGTCCTTTTTCTCGCGCCTTCTTCCTGTCCTCCTTTTCGTCGTCTTCTCATTCGCAGCACCGCCACAACACTGCCCCCCGACAACACATGAACCTCGCCCCGAGGTGGTGCAAAAAAAAAAAATTCAGTCAGGTTGATAGGGAACTAGCCGATCAAAATGAACTACGTGAACTTTCCGGCTTAGCAGGTGCCGAACCCGGTACACGACGTCGTTTAGTCGCTTGACAACTTCGTAGGGGCTTTCCCAATTGGGCTGAAGTTTCGGGCAGCGACCTTTGGTGCGGCGTGGCTGGTGCAGCCACACTTTGTCTCCAGGCTGGAGTATGCGACCCGAGCAGCTTCGGTTCACTCTAAATCTCTGTTGCGAATATATAGCGAATAAAAGCGCTCGTAGCGAATATATTCGCTACAACAGCGATGAAAAGTCGGCTTCCACAGTCCTGTATTCGCTACAGACACAAAAAAGGAAATTAACAACAAAATGTCGAGCAACCTAACATACAAAAAAGGTACGTAGCGAATGAATCCATCTAAAAAGATACAATTCTTTCGTAGCGAATATTTTTTCCCCGCGCTGTAGCGGAAAGCATTTTTCAAGGTTAAGGGACCTTGTTTTTTTTTACATTTTGCGTTTTGGTTAAAATAGCTCGGTAGCGGATGAATCTCAGAGCGCATAGCACAAAGCCTAACTTGTGCTCGAAAACGAAGAACCAAAGAAGTAAAATCTGCGGCCAATCATTCTTTCTTTTTGCTTTTTTTTTTTGTTTGCTTTTGTTTTTGAATCTATCACCGTACCGTCGGAAGAGGAGGGAGGGAGAAGGATCGGGGGACGAAGGGTTGGCTGTAAAAAGAAAACCTCAAGCCGACATTAAAAAAAAAAAAAAAAAAAACACGCTACAACACGAAGTCGGTCCTGGGAAAACGCCAGCCAATGGGAAGCCATGAATTTTCAAAAGCGCGCGAGATGTACCAAAAGCGAGAAGCGTTATTCAGACAAAAGGAGCTATGATGGAGGTAACAAGTGTTGACCACCGCGGCGCTTTGCGCCGTGATTGTGCTGAGTGTCTGTGCAAGCGCTTCGTTAGAACGGTGGAGTTAGTTCAGCTTGCCCCGTGCAATGATTTCTGGCATCGTCTGGTTTCGCACAGCGAATCGGGTAAGTTTTCAGAACTCATTCTTTTACCTCTGATTTTGCAAGTATGTTTGTAGAAATGAACTGCATTCGCGTTTAGCGAAGGTCTGGTGGATATAAGTAATTTAACTCGAAACAGAAAATTTAATTAAGCAATAACTTGTCGAGTGTTCTGGATTCCGTTCGCGCTTGTGGAAATTAAGTGAACTAACTGAACCTGTTTTAAAGTGGTGCCATCAGTCATCGCCATGTCGTCGATGTGCGACGTTTTTTCGATAGATTGTTTTCCGAAAAGCTTTCCGCGTTCGTTTCGTCGACACTTCTCGCGTCGGTTCGTCGCAAGGTGTGTCGACGAACCGTCGCGTTTCGTGAGCAGATATCCTCCTGCGACGAAGTGTCGTAGCAGGATATGTGTTCACGAAACGAGGTTCCACGAAACCATGCAGTGTCGACGAAACGTGTGTCCATGAAAAGTAGTCCACGAAACGCAGTCCCACGAAACGAGTTTTGATTAAACGATAGGGACCCGTTTTAAAGCGTGTCCAGTGGTCCGCACGGCCTGGAAAATTGAGAGTTCGTTGTCTTCATAACTGCGTGAACCCGTTGACTGAGAGAGAGAAATAGAAAGAGAGATACGTCTTTATTGTGCCGATTCCGGCTTAAAGGGGTGAAGGGCTACGTTGGGGTGTCTAGGTCAAAGTCCTTAGACACCCTGGATATGTGCTCCAAGAGGTGACGCTGGGAGGGCTTACAGTGTAAGGGGTCAGTGAGCCATTCCTTCCAGGTGGCGGGGGTAGGGAAAGTGTGTGTGTGTGTTGGGGGGGGGGGGGGGGGGGAGGAGGGTTGGGGAGCGTGGCAGCTCCAGAAGATATGTTCAGAAGTAGAGCAGGATGGGTGTCCGGGGAGGTTGAGGATGCGGTGCATCCAAACGCGATGATAATCTAATCATCCGCGTTTTGTCGCTGCTAACTTTGCGCCTGCTGTACGAGTGGTAACTTGGTGCGCCCCGGAGTTTCCCGGAAGGTTCAAGTCGTTCTAAAAAAAGTTGATTTAGTGGTTTTCGATGACGCTCGGTAAGTTTCTGATGAGAACCATATGTCTATTTTCATTAATTAAAAAATAAATTAACGGATTTTAATTATTCAGCCGCCTTATCGCAAAGATTAGCCACCCACATAATGTCCCCCTGGCCGAACTCACCTGCACAAACCATATAAATGTAACTTTCACGCCTTAAAAAAAAAAAAAATCTGTAAAACTTAAATAAAAAACACTTCGTATATACATATCCACAACGCCACCAAACTGCAGAATATCCTGTTTTCAAGGACACGCACAGAACCCACATCACAAACAAAAAAGAAGGGTTATTAAATAAAACCATTCGCTGAGCTAGACACGTCTACCCCTGTTCCTTTTCCCACCTCTGTAAAATGTTTTCCTCCACCTACCCCAGTCTCGGGTTAATTTCATCGTGGTTACCTTCGACATTAAGTTCCCTAACAAAACGTCGGCTGCACATCTGAAGCTTCCTTGACACCGTCTCAAATGCTCCAGTTGTTGTGAGCAA
Organism: Ixodes persulcatus; assembly: GCA_013358835.2. Lineage (NCBI taxonomy): Eukaryota > Metazoa > Arthropoda > Arachnida > Ixodida > Ixodidae > Ixodes > Ixodes persulcatus. The sequence continues at coordinate 189,456 of JABSTQ010011432.1, read as the reverse complement.
TTTATCTTAATAACAGTTCACGAAAGAGATCGAAAGCTCATATCTTTTTTTTTTTAAGAATGAAATACAGGGAAATGTTGAGAAACTGAACCGTGGGCCGAAATCACGTGATATAGGGCTTCTAAACAAAAATGTTTATTCACTTAAACTCTGACAAACGAGCTTTTCAGAATATTGCGGGATGTAATAGTGAATTTTTTTAGGGTTTTCATTGTCTTTTTTTCTACTTGTGTTTCCCTAGCTTGCCCTTGAGCTGGTACTGCAATTCGGAAAGAAAATGACTGATATGAAGAGAGAAATAATGCAAGTGCTCGCGGTGTTTCGACGAGACTAAGAAAATGAATCCAGCTCGTTTGTCAGCATCGACAAGCATTTGAGGCCTCCGAAAACCGGTTTGAGCTCATCAGTCTGGTAAATCGCATTGTTCGCTATTTAGTTTAAAAAAATAATTATTATATAATATGAATCGACTCAGCCTTGTCAATATTACTTTGCATACGGTGTAAGTGAGTGTGAATGTTCATTCGATATTGCAGCTAGAATGTCCAAAGGGCAAAGTCGTGGAACCTGGGACGAAACTATTTCTTGGCACCGACCGAAAAGTCAGCTGGTGTTCAAGCGACCAAAAGATCGTCCTCAAGACAACAACAATGGAGCTCGCACTGGTGCTCTGCCTGGGAGTCTATTATGTAAGAAACATAACCTACCCAGTGGCGTTTTCTTAGCTCCTGGCGCTAATTCAAATAGTGGTGGCGGGCGACGCCAACTGTCGCCAAAGTTGGAGAAGGGTACGTCCAAAGGCCCCCTTAAAATCTTTGACAGCCTGAAAGAGTGAAGAAGCTGGACCGACGTTCCTATACAGTTTTTGAAACTAGTCACGTTTCCTCATATACGTAAAAAAATCTCTGGAAGCTCAGCAGGATTCACTGTGCCAATATTTAAAGATCAAATAAATACGTTTCACATTGTTTAACCTTTGCTTCACTTATCTTTTTGTTACATTCTTTTGGCTGATTTAGTTTAATGCCCTACTTTTTAGTACCTGTTGAAGGCAAACATCGGTTATCAACATTTACACAAACACTGAAGATCCCTAGGATCTAACTTCTATACAGGCTGTCCTACCAACCTGGCAAACAAAAAACCTGTAATTGTCGGAGAATTGGGCGAGTTTGAAAAAGTCCGGGAATTTCCACCTCGCAGTCACGGAAATTGAGCTTTTCTTTCTCCGAGCGACTGCAAATCACTTGCGTGTGGTGTGGCATAGTTGCATGCAACTCGGCTATCGTGCCGACGCAAATCTCTGAAACTCCTATCGCATTCTCTCGAAACGTTCGCACCAAGATGAGCTTCTCTCCTTGCGCTCGCGCTAAAAGATTTATTGAGCGAAGAATATCAAAAAATAGACTGACAAGGTAGTATGATATAGTGATTGGCCAACGCTTTGTTGGCCGCCAGACATACCAGTGTTTTCCACATATAAACAGTGGTTAAGGGTCCAGATACGTCCTGTCCCCCTTGGAACCAAGCAGGGAATTACGATAGAGTAGGGGAAACCTGGAAACGTCGGCGAATTTGAAAGTGCCATATTGGTAGACAGCTTAGTATAGTGCCTGGAGAAAGCTGATTAAGTACACAGCGCAACACTGCGCGAACACGCGATCGCCGCGCTTTTTTTTTTTTTGGTCCTTTTTAAAGCCTAAGGGTTGTCTTCAAAACTATTAGTTTGGTGGAAAATGGTTTTTGGGGCGAATTAACCTAAGCGTTCATATTTTATACCCACAAACTTCCAAATAAAGTATTAGTTTATTTTTTTTAACTTCCGAATAAATGTGTAAAAAAAGCAATAGTGATTTTTGAATTTGAAAGTGCCATATTGGTAGACAGCTTAGTATAGTGCCTGGAGAAAGCTGATTAAGTACACAGCGCAACACTGCGCGAACACGCGATCGCTGCGCTTTTTTTTTTTTTTTTGTCCTTTTTAAAGCCTAAGGGTTGTCTTCAAAACTATTAGTTTGGTGGAAAATGGTTTTTGGGGCGAACTAACCTAAGCGTTCATATTTTACACCCACAAACTTCCAAATAAAGTATTAGTTTATTTTTTTAACTTCCGAATAAATGTGTAAAAAAAGCAATAGTGATTAAAATATCTTAATATACGCTAATAGTACCTATATACTTTGGCTACCTTTTTACATAATCACCGTAATGTTTAAGGCAGTTATTATGACGTGGAGAAAACTTTTGAATGCCCTCCCCAAAGGAGGCTTCCGCCAGGGTTGTCAGCCCTTCCAAAGAACTGAGTAAACAAAACAATAGTGTTTAAAAATATTTTATTACACACAGAATGTAGATACCACATTTGGCCCCACGTTGGGCGCCAAATGTGGAGACCAGAAAACGAACACCAGTTCTCGCGGTGTTCAAGCTCTGGCTGCCTCGCGTGCCCGCTCGCCCCCCGGTTGTCGGTCCTCTTTATTCTCGTCTTTTTCCGTTCCCCACAATACATACTCTAGATACTCCTGCAAATAATAACCACATAGAAGTCATTATGACGTGGCACGAGCTTTTGTATGCTTCCTCCCTTTCGTATGCCTTCCCCTTTTAGTGGTAAAGGGGGGTGCATACGAAAGCTTGTGCAATGTCATAATGGCTGCCTAAACCTATGCGATGATTATATGGTAAAGTGGCTAGAGCATGTATCTGCAATCTGCATATACAAATATTTTTTTAATCGCTCCTTTTTTCTTCACACAATTTGTCGGAAGTCGAAAAAAAAAAAAAAACCAGCCCTATACTTCGTTTCACTTTATCTGCGAGCGAAGCCAAAGCTAGAAGCGCGAGACCAGCGCTTTTTGCGTTTCTGCCCAGCTCGCGCGCTCGGGCAAAGCCTGAAGGCACGGAGCTTTCGTGCTCGCGCTTCCAGCTTTGCCTTCGCTCGCACATCAGGTGAAACGAAGTATAGTACGAAAAATTGCTGATGTACCCGTGCTCACAGTGTCCCGGAGTTTACATACAGCAACATATTGTGTCTGAGATGACATAGAACGATCTGATGGGCTCACTGCCAACAACCGCCTGCTAAGTGACCTAATGTAGCAACGAGGCATGTCCTTCTCTCATAATGTTAAATGCAAAAATAGAGCATCGTATGTAAAAAACCGTACCATTTATTTCTTGCTTCTCACTTATTCTTGAAGCTATTAGATAACCCCTGCTTAGGAGCAAGAAACGTTCTAACTAGATATAATTCAGCTTCATTCTTTTTTACCGTCACTAGCGCCGTCCCCAACACTTGAATGCATGCTATCCTTGCTGCCGACTGCATCACTATATTGAAAACATATGTTCAAGGTTCAGTGGATGACGTTAGTAGCCCTAAAAGAAGGGTTCAGTTTGTATCGAATAAGGTTCGTAGCGGTGAACTATTCTGTAATCAACCCAGATAAAAAGTATCTAATGTGACCCAAATAAAAAGTCTTCGAGGCGACCCAGATAAAAACATATCCGGGGTGACCCATATAAAAGATTTTCAAGGTGACCCAGATAAAACATTTTCGACGTTACCCAGATAAAAGTTCTCCAAGGTTACCCAGATAAAAAATTTTCGACGTTACCCAGATAAAAGTTCACCAAGGTTACCCAGATAAAACATTTTCAAGCGGACCCAGATATATTCGCCACAAATATATCCACCACGAATTTGCAAAAAAGTGGTGGATAAATAGCGGATACATCCGCTACCGGGTTTAGAGTGTTGTAGCGGGTTCTTGCACTTTCACTGCTCAGGTGCAAATGTCTTCGTGCAAAAATCATGCACACAGTTCAGTTTCGTTCGCAGGTGGCGGGAGTAGTCAGAGTAAAGAACTCTGCGTGTTGTCTCACGCGATGGAAGCACTGGCGTGCCAAAAGTGATGTCCGCAGGCAGCCTTAGCTCCCGGCCCATTAACAACATCGCCGGCGTGTAGCTTGTCGCTGTATGAACGGCTGACCGGTAGGAAAGTAGGAAGAATGGAATTAGAGTGTCCCAGTTGTCCTGGTGCTCGTCAACGAAGAGCGAAAGGTATTGCTTGAGTGAGCGGTTGAGCCTTTCTACCATGCCATTCGACTGAGGATGCAAGGGCGTGGTTCTCGTCTTCCTAACTCCGAGTGTCTCACACATGCTCTTGAACACTTGCGACTCAAAAGTCCGACCCTGATCAGAATGAATTTCCAGTGGTACCCCGTATCTTGGAACGATGTCTTCCGTCAAGATCCTGGTTACAGTGTCTGCGTCGTACGTTCGTACTGGAAATGCTTCTGGCCATTTGGTAAAGTAGTCAGCAATGACTATGACGTACCGATTTCCTTGTGTCGTTTTCGGTAGTGGACCTACAACATCAATGGCCACTCTTTCAAACGGGACACCGACGTTGTAGGTTACCATCCTCCCTCGGCTTCGTGATGGTGGTCCTTTACGCGACGCACAGTGGTCGCACTTTTTACACCATTCGCGCACATCTCGAGTTGATCCAACCCAATAGAATCTTTCTCGAACTCGTTGTAGGGTCTTGTATTTCCCAAAATGTCCGCCAGCATGCAGGGCTGTCATGAAGTTCACGCAAGACGGTGTCGACACGGACTTGAGGTAAAATGAGCTGAAGCGTGCTGTTTCTTCCCATTGTGCCCAGTATGCTTTCACGACGCTGTTGTATGGGGCAACCACGTTCCAGCTGGGTACTTCTCCCACCCGCTTCCACTGCAAAATAGGTTGCAAATTGCTGTCGTTTTCTTGAAGCACACGGATAACATCTGCAGTCCAGTTTGTCGGGTCTTGGTCATCTTGCTGGTGTTCTACCATCGCAGGGCACGTCGTCGTTTGGGAGGACGACAACGGTTGGCAGTCCAATGGAAGGCGCTGCTCGCTTTTCAGGCATGGGCGATAGTTGCCAGACAAGCAAGGTCGCCGCGAAAGTGCGTCGGCGTTTGCATGTCCCTTGCCGGGTCTATGCTCAATCCTGAACTCGTATTGTGCCAGCCGCTCTAACCACCTAGCTACTTGGCCTTCCGGGTTCTTGAAGTTTAAAAGCCAAGTGAGGGATGCATGATCAGTCCTTAAGAGGAACTTTGTGCCGTACAAGTAACGATGGAAATGGGTCACGGCTTTTACAACTGCCAAGAGCTCCCTTCTCGTAACGCAGTAGTTCTCTTCTGCCCTGTTTAGAACTTTGCTATAGCACGCAATTACTTTTTCGGAGCCATCCTGAATCTGGAACAACGCAGCACCCAAACCGACGTTACTCGCGTCGGTATCGAGGACGAACTTGCAGTCTGGTCGAGGAAATCCAAGAACTGGAGGGGCGCTAAGGGAATTCTTGAGTGTGAGGAAAGAATCTTGTGCGTGTACACTCCATTCGAACGCCGTATTCTGTTCTGATAAGGCGTACAGCGGTTTGGCAATTGTGGCGAAACCTTTTACAAATCGCCGGTAGTAGGTGCACAGTCCAAGGAAGCTTTTAACGTCGCGCTGATTTTGAGGTTGAGGCCAGTTTCTGACGCACTCTGTCTTCTCAGGGTCCGTCTCCATTCCTTTTTCAGAGACGACGTGACCGAGATAATGCACTCTCTTTTGAAATAGAACGCATTTCTTGGCATTTAGCTTCAAGTTTGCCTTTCTCAGACGGTCAAATACGAATGACAATTTACAAAGTGCTCCCTGGAAAGTTTTGCCGTGCACAAGTATATCGTCCAGATAAACCAAGCAAACGTCGAGCGGCAGGCCCTTTAGGACCTGGTCCATGAGACGCTCAAACGTTGCAGGGGCATTACAAAGGCATTACTTTGAATTGCCACAGACCATCTCCAGTAGAGAATGCCGTCTTCTCGCGGTCTCTTGGGTCCATTTCAACTTGCCAGTATCCGCTCCTGAGGTCTAATGTGGAAAACCAGGAAGACCCCGCAATCGCGTCGAATGTGTCATCAATCCTAGGGAGTGGATAGGAGTCCTTCTTGGTGACATCGTTTAATCGTCGGTAGTCAACGCAGAACCTCGTGCTGCCATCTTTTTTCTTTACCAAGACGACCGGCGACACCCACGGGCTCGATGAAGGCAGTGTTGGACAAAATACTCGATAAAAATATTTAAGTTAAGTTACTAAATACCTGCTTCATAAAGTATTTAAAATACTACTCAAGCTACTTTCACTGTAAAGTATCTTGAGTAGAGTACAAATACTCAGAAATGTATTTCAGTTACTTTTGAAGATACTTCCGCATTGCTTAATTTGTACTGACGTCATTGACAACGACAATTATGCAGTTACGAAAATCTGGGTTACCAGAATGGTTTATTAGCACACAACATCACAAAACGGGGGAAAAAAGTATCAGGGCTATTTTATGCAGTTCGAATATAAAGAGCAAAATATTGTCACGAGTGTTAAATAATGAGGTGGCGAATAACTGAAGAAACTAAACGTTTAATGGGGCGAACTTGTTCCCAAAACAAAATAAAGAAAGGCTAGCGTCGCAGGCGTCGATGTCGGCGAAACAGCAGGATCGACCGCTGGGGCGAGACTGACTCCGGGCCGCCACTCGGAGCCCCTTTTGTACCCGCGTGGGTTTCTGGAACATCCGGCGTAGAACGTTCGGCGCGTAGAACATTCGTAACTCGATCAGACGACAAAATTCTCCAACTTACCAGAAAGTCAAGTTGAAGGAATAAATAAAAGAGAAGTCCGCTTTCTGGTATCGAACACGGAGCCTCCGCGCGAGAGCCAAGCGCGGTAACCATTCGGCCACGCGCTCGCTGGGCGACGCGCGTGGCAATATCACTGATAGATGTTACAAAGCATTTCTGGGACAACAAGAAAGAGGTCGCTTTAGCTATTGGGGAGATCAGACCGTGGCGCCCCAAGCGGTTAACTTTAGAACTAGATGGATGGGGACAACAAATACAATGGCTCAGCGCTCGGCTGACTTAACCGAACGCGGCGTCAGCGTTCGGCTGGAGTTCGTGTTCTCCAGTGAGGGGGAGGAGGGGTTTTTCGTTACCACTTCGGCCTACATGAACAATGCAGTATGCACGATGTCCAGCTCAGCACAAAAGCCCAAGTGGGTCAAGTTCGCATCCTCTGACGACTGCTTTCGGTGGAGATCCGGCACTTAACGTAACGTCACTAATTGTTGGTATTTTTTCATTACACTGTGCCTCACGCTCTATTAAAAAAGATGACACGAACATGCCCACAAAGCCTAAGGGCATGTGCCTTGTGTTGGGTAAACACCGAGGTGTGGGGGTGACAAACGGGTCAGAGCGCTCGCTGAATATCACATCCTGTGGCGCACCTTAGACGCATCGTTTAACTACAATCCATATTCCCTATACGGGGAGTTCACTATAAACGAACTTGGGACACGGATATGAGTGAATGGATCACAAAAAGAACCCACATAATAGCCACGGAATTGGTCGCACCTTCTTCAAGTAGGTTGGGTTCAGAAAAGCACTCAACGTCGGGGGACACTTTGTTGGCATTTTGAGAGGTCATCCAGTTCCTAGTTCGTTTCCTGTACTGTTTTCTGCTTATCAATGTTCGCTTACAGACAGTGTTCGCAACAGCAAAAAGTGCCGGACTGACAACACAAAGAAAAAACTCGACGTTTTGCCTTAGCAGGGTCAAATATACAAAAAGCGAAACAAAAAGGTATCTTTTTTGTGTGTGTCCACTTCTCATTTTCTTCTATTTGTTATTTTCTTGACACTCAAGTCTGCATTGTTCTCGTAGGTCGTTTCCCGGTCTGCTTGCGCCTCAGGGTGGCATCTTCACTTCAGTAAAACCACACCTTTTGTTTGAGGATATTTTTCGGGGGGAAACTCTATAGAAACAAAAGGCGTCTTTGGGAAAGCGAGGGAAGAACCTTCATTGTACGAACTTTGGGCTGAAATATGAGTCACAGTCGGCAAAAAAGCGATATTTTCACGAGCTCAGTTAAAGTCACCGTAGCTAATCGAAGCTAGCAACAGGATTCGGTTGCTCGAAAGAATGTTCACGTGTGCTCGTGCTACGCCCACGCCACTTCATACCGAAAAACTCGGAAAATGGCGGAATGTCAAAAATGTATTTAAGATAATGAGTACAAGATACTCGGAATTGCAATTAAAATAGAGTATTAAATACTCTCCATCAAAGATATTTGCAAGATACCAAGATACTCCAAAAAGTATTTAAGATACAGTATCTTGAGTAGAGTATTTGAGATAGGCACAAGTCTGGATGAAGGCTCAATAACATCTTGTTGTTGCATATCTTGGATCATCTGGCCGACTTCGTTACGTTTTGCCAACGGAATTCGCCGGGGCTGTTGCTTAATCGGAGCTGCATTTCCTGTATCGATGCGGTGTTGAGCAGCACCTGTCCGTCCGGTCTCCAAAGAAGAAGCAAACACATCTCTGTATTCGTTGAGTAAACTCAGGAGATGTGCTTGTTGTGCTTGATCAAGGTGGCATTTGGAGCGGTCTGCTAGATCCAGCAAGGAAGCCGGCAATTCCTCTTGTGTCATATGGACAAGATCCTTTCGTGGGGGAGTAAAGCTCACAGCACGGGACCACTTCGCAATGCGACATCCCTTCTTTAGGTGGATAGGTTTATCCGTTAGGTTGGCAATGCGGATAGGAACCTTTTCGTTGCCGAAATCTATTAGCGTTCTTGCTATAATGATTCCTGGAACAGTATCGCACGTGGCGTCTCCTTCAGCGACCACAATACCATCCGAGCAGTTATTGCCGTCCGTCACCCAGATAACGTTTTTGCTTTGTGGAGAAATCAAAGTGGACTTGGAGCATAGAAGGAATCCCCCGCCGTTTTCTAAAATTGCTCGTTGGCTGTACAAGATGACGTGTTCGTCACTTACGTCCAATGTGTGACTCTTGAGATCCAGTGAACAACCATTCGCCTGTAGAAAATCGAGTCCAAGGATGCATTCTTCAAATATTCCAGCCACAAAGGCAACTTGCACAAACTTTTGCGTGCCAAAAAGAAATGTAAGTTCACATGACGCCGTGATTGGCGCTGTTTCTCCTGTGACAGTGCGCAGTGAGCACCCAGAAAGGCGTTTGTATGATGTTACGGGTGTCTTTATTCGTTCATATACATCTGTTCTTACGGGAGTACAGCATCGGGAGTACAGCGTCAAACTTTAGGCCCATATCTTTGACTAGTACCACGTGCAAATTGCTAGAGCATATTATTTTTACACATATTTCATGTCACTTAGATAAGCATAACCTAATATATAGAAATCAGCATGGGTTTAGGAAATCACTTTCGACTACAACTCAGCTGATAGAATTTACGCATGACTTGGCTGAAGCCATTAACGAGAGAGGCCAGACTGATATAATATACTTAGATTTTTCTAAGGCGTTTGACACGGTGTCTCATCCAAAGCTGCTAGCAAAACTTTCCAACATACTCAAAAACTCACAAATTGTAAATTGGATAACCGCGTATTTAACAAACCGAAGCCAATATGTTCACTATAATAAAATTGATTCGGACAAAGTGCTCGTTACTTCAGGAGTACCCCAGGGTTCCGTACTTGGGCCACTTTTGTTTTTGATTTACATTAATGACATTCCAACCAATATTGATGTCCCGATTAGATTGTTCGCCGACGACTGTATCATATATAAAACAATAAAAAGCCACACTGACAATCTTTCACTGCAGCAGGCTTTGGATGAGATACTGTGTTGGACTAAAAAGTGGCAAATGAAGCTAAATTATTTGAAAACAGCCGTCATGATAGTGTCCTGTAAAAAAAAGCCAGTTCAATTTAGTTATTTACTTGATGGACAACCAGTAAAGCGGGTCGAGGAGTACAAGTATTTGGGACTTCTTTTTAACAGTAAACTGAACTGGAACCAGCACTTGGAAGTAACGGTTAACAAAGCGAGGGGCACTTTGTTTGCGTGTCGTAGGAAATTAAAATTTGCTGATTTTGAGACTAAACTTAAATTGCTTATAAAAGTTTTATTAGGCCTGTGCTTGAATATGCTAGTACAGTGTGGTGCCCTTTTACACAAAACGGTATTAACAAGCTTGAAAGTATCCAAAAGTTAGCTGCTCGGTTTATTTTTAATGATTATCGTAGAGAGACATCGTCCACTGAATTAGTTATTAGAGCGAAGCTTCAACCGTTGCAAATGAGAGCGAAAATTGATAGATTAAAATTGCTGTTCAACATCCTTAATGGCACTCTTCATGTTCAAAGCTCTAACTATATACAACCATTATCGACCGGGTCCTCACGTCTAAATCACACAAGAGCGTTAAAACAATACAGGTTTAAAAACGACTGTTTTAGATATTCTTTTTTCCCTCGGGCAATTCAAGAATGGAACGAATTACCAAATGATGTCGTCGTCAACACAACTGTTGCCAATTTTGTGTCTGCTCTTGAATTTATACTTAATTGAGTTTTTCATTTATAAATCTGCATCTTGTTTACATGTTTGTAACCCACTCCTACAAAGGCTCCTTGAGTGGAGCCAGTAGTATTCCTAAATAAATTGTGGCGTTGGCTCCGATGTCAACAAGCATCTTACATGGTACACCTTGTATTTCCCCATCCACAAAAAGCGCGTCTTTGTCAGCTCGTAACTTTTGAACTTGCAGCGTTGGGCCGCGGCTCTCTCTTTTCTTTCTCAGCCGAGATTTGGCCGGTAAGCTCGGCTGGAATTAGTTTTCCAGAGTGGAATAGCCTTTTTCTCCTTTACTACGCCAGCTGCAATATCTCTGGATGTGGCCTTTTTGGCCACAGCGCCAGCATGTTGGAGATGGCCTCTGATGTGGTGGCATCTCTGTTGCCTCGTGAGAAGTTTGCCGATCCGTGTTGAGAAGCGGCACTGGATGTAAAGCAGACGACGTGCCTGGCTGATAACCACCTGGCACTGTGACCCGCCGGGTAGCTCTTACTGCCCTCGTCGTTGCCTCCACCTCCATAGCTCGTGCAACAGCGTCACGCATGCAGGCAGGTGCACGACAGGCGGACAAACTGTTGTACTTCAGTGTCTCCGATTGCGTCTAAAAAGTGTCCCACGGCCACAGAGTCCAGTGTCGCAGTTGTGCAGCCTTGATACGAGAGTCGCGTAAGCCTCTCGATGTCAATGGCCAGTTCAGACAACGATTCGTTTCGTCCTTGTATCCGCGTTCGGAGAGTGGCGTGGTAGAGCCGCCCGGGGTGCTTCTCACCGAAGCACCCTTCGAGTGCTTCCTCAAGCGCCTTGTAGTCCCGCTGGTTGCCAGGAGGAAGGTTCTGAAGCAGCTCCAAAGCTGGTCCTCGGAGTGTAGATGCCAGGAACGCTCCTCGCGATGCGGTAGTCCAATCGTTTAAGTCCGCGACGAGACCAAAATGCACTTGAAAGGCATTCCAGGGGCTGCGTCCATCATAGGTGTCGAGCTTGACAATCATCTTCTGCGAAGCCAAAGCCAGCTGTTCGTTAGCATTCCCCGAAGGTAGTATCTGCTGTCTGTTATCATTTTCAGTTTCTGCTGGGGCTTGCAAGGAGAGATCTGCCGCGCTAGCAGTGCCGACTTCGCTCGTACCTTCAGTAGTCTCGCCGGACCGCGATGGTGGGGGCAGCACTCCTCGAGGTCCCGTGGATTGGCGTGATGACCCGGTCCCAGGATGATGCTGGAGTTGCGCGGAAACCTCCCGACGTAGCTCTGCTAAAGCTCGCCGGTCTTCGTCTCGGTGACGATTCTGCTCCTCTCGCAAGCTGGCCAACGAAGCTTGTAGCGCGCCGATCGCTCTCATGACCAGGTCAGGCTGAGAGGTGTTGGGATCTTCCATAATCCCACTTCTGACACCAATTGTTAGGAAAATCAAGACGGTTTAAAATCCTAGCGTTCGCCGTTCAACGTTCATCGCCATCCGTCCTTTTTCTCGCGCCTTCTTCCTGTCCTCCTTTTCGTCGTCTTCTCATTCGCAGCACCGCCACAACAATATTATAAAGGCTGAACTCCATGGGACGAATTATGTGACGAATAACTGGCGAACGCCGCCCGGCGGCTTTTGCTCTGCGCGTGGAATCAACACAGTGACTGCTACGTCGCGCGCAAAGCGAGCGTGCTGTCGGGCGGCGTTCGCCAGTTATTCGTCACATAAGGTCTGTTCGATTCGCCTGAACTGGCTGAACTAGTTCAGCAGTGCAGGAACTGGTGCATTCGATTCAACCGGAAGTTGCACGGCCGCTGCACTGGCGCGTTCGATTCATTCCAGTTCTGAACGAGTTCAGACCCAGTTCCTCAAAATCTTGCACCGGCTCCGGAGTCAGTTCAGCGTCCGTGCAGAAGCAGACGGCGATAGCAGACAACACTCCTCGTCCGTCTCTGCTCAGCTCTTGCTCAAATGTCTGCGATGTTTAACAATGACGCCGATACGGGGGTTTCATTTCCTCTCATTTATGATAATAACGTACCCGCGGTACCGAGGGTCGCGGAATTGAGATCGTAACCGAGGGTAGGAATTTGCTTGATTATGATTTATGATATACTGAAAGCGTTTTAAGCACCTGCTCGCGTAGGTTTAGCTCCCTGTGATAAGTGTTGAAATATTGACTCACGTAAATTGCTTCTTTTTGATGCTATATGGGGATCCACAGTGTTAATATTCTTCCTTACAGGCACGGGAAGGTATCGCACTCTTGATAGTTCCCACCTTGAGTTGCTCTTCGATGCATACTGACGACTCCGATACATTGCAGAGGTCTGGGATTTTGTACATCGGCCCTCGCATGCCCCGTAGCTGAGCGCTGCTATATGGGGACGCCCACTGACGGGCCTGGGAAAAACGCCGAGAATCAGCATTGGCTTGGTAGTTCCACGCAGGTCTTTCTTGAGAATCAGAATAAACGTTTCAGCTTGACGCCAAAGTTACGGTCGATAATTGTCTTGGCCAAAACGCTATCGTCAGGCCTTCGTCTTCGAGGTGACCGCTACCGACCGCGCGCTGCCGCCAGTGACTCCCGACGCAAAATCATCCTGATGCCGCGAACCTATCGTCAAAATGCGAAACTCGAGAGACTTGGAATGAATCTACTATTGCTAAATGAATGTAAAGGACACGAACGCTTATGGAAACGACAGGAACCAAACGGCCGTTAAAAATGCAGACAGATACACATTTCGTGTAGAAAACGTTTTTAGTACACTCGAATAAAAAATATTCACAGAAAAGATTCCGTTATTATTCTTAAAAACTAAGGAAACACGAATGGTCTCATCAAACCGCGACTAATTAAATGAAGCACACAACTTGGCGTTGAGAAACAAGAGCCAACAGATGCAGACGACACCGTGCGCTTCCGTTCGGAAAGCCGATCGCAGCGCCAGTCCTAGCGCGGCGGCTGCACTGGTTCTGCGCCGCCGCTGCACGACTCCTGCACTTGTCTGAACTCGGACAGAACTAGTTCAGAACTTTCTGGCCGAATCGAACAGACCTATAATTCGTCCCGTGGAGTTCAGCCTTAAGGCGGCGGTCCCACGGCGGCCATCTTGAACAAGCCATTAGTTCAACCACTAGATGGCGGCACTCATCCGTGTGGCCTAGAGTTCCTGTATATAGCTACCTACGGTAGCAGAGTTGCGCATTCAGTCTCGGCGGGCGGCCGTAGCGCCGGCTTTCCTGCACACCCTGGATGCTTTGCTCCTCACGTGACTAAATTTGGCGAATAGCGGCGCCGCGCGCGCCGCCGCGCATGGAAAACAGGAGAGGAGGAGAAGGAGGGCGAAAGCAGGGGAACATACGCCGGGGCGCGAGGAGCGACGGCGGTGCGACCGTAAAGGTGGCTTTCTTGCACGGCGCCGGATGCTTTGCTCCTCACGTGATGGATCTCGGCGAATAGCGGCGTGGCGGCGCGGGGAAAACAAATGCGCAACTCTGGCTCCCGTAGGGAGCCTATACAAGGTATATGTACATGGGTAGCGAAGCTTCGGCCAAAAAGCGGTTCAAAACAAATCGCCAGCGACATCAACCTGGAGGGTCACGTGAATGATGCGATTGAAGCGCGACTAGGAGAGGTGGGGACAAACATTAATAAAAGTAATTAGTTTAGGACTAGAAGTATAATCATTTGTATTTTTAAACAAGCTAAATATAATTATTAGATATTATCAATCATATTTGGCGCGCTACAAAATTTAAAACAGTCTTTGTTTTTGATAATATTATGCACACGACTTTAATGCACACTTCTTATTAGCGTCCTCTGTACGCCACAATCAAAAAGGCCGGCTAGCAATAGCGATATCTGCAGTTTCTTGTAGACCTCGTGGCGCGCGGAAAGACAAGAGGCTGCTGACGTCCGTCTGCTTGCTTGTGTTTGGGCCTCCATGCACGTGCTCTTCGCTTTTGATTGTTTTAGCGGCAGTTAACACCGTTTGGGAAGTTTTGTTGTTTGCTCGGGCGTGACTAGCCCAGTTACTTGCGTGGGAACTCGGCAGTCGTGCGCTTGGGCCTTGGACTCTGCGTCCAAGGGGCTCAACGTCCTTTACGACGATGATCACAGCGCGATACGCAAAGAACCGGTGCTCCGTGGAAGTGTGTGAAAGCGACACCCGCACGGCTGGCATCTCGCTGCACCGGTTTCCCCTCGACTCTCGAAGGTGAGACTTATACTGTCAGTAACATGCCCCCTTGTTCGGTCTTCTCTTAACTCTTGTTAGTTTTACCTAAAACTATTAGGGTTGTCTGGATGTGCACAAGAAACTACACCTGAAGGCGTAATATGTTATACTAGGAATGTTTTAACTTCGAAATCACTCTGACTTGGCAGCGTTGTGTACCGACATTAAAAAAGTGCCCACGATATTCAAATTTACCTGTACCGGCCTGGCTCCGAGGAGCCTAGTGTCGTGATCATCGGCGTGGTTACCAGTGGTACAACACAGATATATAGTAGGGCATCTGTGCGTAAGACTCGTGTTTTACTCTTCATGATGTACACAAGCGTGTATGTCATGCATTTTTTAATGTCCTTGCTCTGCTCTGATTTGCTTTGGTTTGTGGGCATTTTGGCTACATTTTCTTTTCGTAAGTATTCACGGCACCCACATAGCACCATTCCTTATCTGCAGGCGCGAAGCCTGGGTTCGGTTCTGCAACAACCGAGTCTACAGTAGAAGACTCCATGGCAGCTACGAGCCAGGGTAGTTTGCTCTTTACATTTCGAGGAGTCAGCTTTCCTGCAACCTTGACACCTCCGTCACAATGCATTGCCAAGTGTGCTTTCCACAAAAGGTAAGCGGACCAATAAACCTTCCGTGCACTTTGTGACTAAGCATGGTTAACCAGCTCTTAGAAAAATAGTTACAACTTGGGGCTGAAATATTGCTTCTGTGGGCTCATAACATTTTTATATTATTTGCAGAGACGACACATGGCGACATTTCTAGCAAAAGCTCTCCAGGTTCAGCAGTTGTGCATGGTGAGCTTTTACACTGTAACTAACATAAATTGGCAGCAACTGCCAGCACCACTGCATTACCTCATGGTCTTCATGACCTGAGCATTTTGCAATAGAACTAGGTGAGATTACCTGGAAAAAGCTGGTAGAACATGGTCAGAGGTACTGCTAGAAGTTCATTTCAGGCCCGCTTATAATGACATGTTTTATTTGAGGTGACATAAACAACGTCAATATCGGTCCACAGAGCATCTTTTGCCATGCCGACACCCAGTCTTCCAAAATAAAGCTGCCCATGAAGGAAAGTGATTTACATTTTGTGTTAAAATATGCAAATTCACCATAAATTTGCAGAGGTGAGTTCGCCACCCTCATCGAGCTACACATACTTCGGCAGTTCAGACTCACGGAACGTCTGTGGTCACCCTGACGACCAGTCTCCCGAAATGGAACTTTCGTGGGAACAAGGCGATTTTCCTTTTCGTGTGTTAGAATAGACACATAGGAAGGAACTCAACTACTATTCCATGACTAACTTCACGCTAATTTGCAGAGAGGAGTTCGCCAGCCTCATCGAGCTGCACATACTCCGGCCGCTCAGACTGTTGGAGTTCCTGTGGTCACCCAGACAACCAGTCTTCTAAAATAAACCTGTCATGGAACGAAGGTGAATTTCCTTTTTATGCGTTCAAATAGGGAAATAAGGGAGAACTTTCACCTCTTCTCCTTTGCTAAGTTCACATTAAATTTGCAGAGCGGATTTCTGTGGCTTCATTGGACCACTCATACTCGTGCACCTTACTAGAGAACAGTCCACTAGGGGCCCATAATAAGTGGTGTCCGAATATTGTTTGTGCTATCCTTTTATTCCCATTCTTTTTTTGTGAGCTTGCTTTCTTAACTGGCAGAAACAGCGCAACTTGACGAAGGACAAGAAACAAGTGTACAGACAGGCGCTGTAAAAGTACACAGAGAGGCACTGTTTCTGCCAGCTAAGATGAACAACCAACTCGCCCAACTTTCCACTCTGTTGAACTTGCTTTCTTACTTACAGATTTTGTAAAAGCCTTTCTTTCTTTTTTTTTTTTTTTTTTGCAGCTGATCACAGCTACGCTCTACATCAAGATGCTGCTCCTGCTCAAGAGTCCAGCGGGGACGTGGCTGACATGGAGATTTTGGTTTCTTCAACGTCGCCTAGAGTCAAACTGCCCTGGTTCGCGCAGAAAAAAAAAGCTGAACTATTTGATACAGCAGCAAAGTGTAAAGCTAGGCAGCAAGTGCACAGGCTGCGTACGTGAGACCACCCAGAGTACTTTTTAAAGCAGTGTAGGCACGTTCTATTCGAACCTTTCATTTTCTTTGGTTTCTTGAGGAGTAATGTAGTATTCTAACTGATTCACATATATAGCGTTTAAAGCTGTGAATCAAAGCTGGCTTATGAATTGCAGCATACCACAAGGCTTCAAGATTGTTTACTCCATACCACAATTGTTGCGTTGCAGTGTAGCAGCACCAGCAGATGCAAGTTAAAATATTTTCAGCATTATGGTACCTTGCCCAAGGACTGCGTAGACAAGTGTAGTTTTTTTCTGTGTATTACAGTGGGGACCACAGTTGTCCTCGGAACACCGTGAAACATCTGAGTTATTAGTGGCTGCCTATAAACTGTCAATGTCCTCACAACATCCAGCCGATTGTACATTGTCTTATTGTGTTATAATGTGGCTTGTGTACCGATCTACTAGTTTTCTTCCACCATGACATTTTCAAAATAGTGGATACCGATTGTATGATTCTAGTGAGTAATCTGATTGAATGATTGTAAGTGAATAAAATAAGTAAAACGCGACTGTTAATGCGACGTTGGACTTGCATTAGAGTTACTGTAGTGTATTCCATACGCTTGATTCACTCTTTTTTGTGATATTACATCATTCACTTTAAGGTTTCTCACATATTTCCGAGGGATCCTGAAGGAACAAAGAGCAATACACTGCAGCTCGAGTTTAACCACAGTGCAAAGACACGATAGTGTGATGAAATGAAACTACTCTCATAGCAGGTCGGCTAACAAAGTCGGCTCCAGAAAAAAAACATTTCGAACAAAATATAAGAGCCAGGGCAAATAAGGGCGTAAACGATCCAGTATAGAGTAAACATCCCAAGAAAAACACGAGACTGCAGGTAAAAAGAACGACACAAACACTAAAAAGTGTCAAACAAAGCTCAAACACGGAGCTATGCTTGAGACGTTTTAGTGTATATGTCGTTCATTTTACCTGTAGCATTTGGAATTCTTTTGTTTAATTTTCGCGCCAAACCGCACGCACGCATGACGTCACGTTTTTTTTTCCGGAAGTGTCGTCATTTCCTGTTTATTTATTGTTCCGCCGGAAGTGTCCCCACGGCTCATAGATGGCGCTAGAGCAGCCCCATGGGCCGCCATTTTTTCAACATGTGGGCTTCTATGGAAGCTTCGCTACCCATGTACATATACCTTGGCCTATACAGGAACTCTAGTGTGGCCAGAAAACAGCTCGTGGCAGGGATGTTCCTCCTCTGCTCTTAATTTCCTCCTTTCTGCTGCTCGCCCGTGCACGTTCAGCGCTCAGCGCGTGCTCCCGCTGACACAAATGCCAGCAAACGTGCCAGTGGTGCTAGCGGTGCCCAGTTCGCACAGAAGCGGAGCCCAGCTATAAAAAAAAGCTGGGCTCCGCTCATCGACCCGATCGAGAGTGCCTAGCTCGAGATCGAGAGGCTCACAAGCCAATAGCTATCGTTTTAACTATTTAAGAATTAAAAACATAGTCAATCAATCAGTGAAGAATGTTATCAAACGTTAAAGAACATATATAAGACATGCCATGTCAGCATTTCGTTAATGAAAGATCTTTTGCACGACAAAAACGTTTAAATTCATTTTCGCTGTAAGTCAGAGCGCAGCCGACATAACAGGACAATGAGGCCAATCAAGCAGAACCAAAAAACACTATGTCACGGAGCTCAACATCCTACAGTGCGTTTGTTGTCACCGGTCAAAGCAATCAAGCGCAAACCATGCACTATGGCCTTGCGCTTTTAGTATGCGTGTTTGTGCTTGTGTATCTTATAGTCTTTGACTGCATTTTGATCTATAATAAAACAAGCAATAGCAGACTTTTTTTTTTTTTCAAGGCGGGTGTTCAGAAGGCCGCTTTATATAACTCCTCATTTTGATGGTAGTTTGATTAAACTGGAATACCAATTATCTGACCTTATAAATAACCACCCTAATATTGTTGAAATAGTACGCCGAGGTCGAAGACTCTGCATGTTCAAGAAAAGAGTAAAAGTGTATTTTGTAGCCCAAGTGGCTTAAATTTTGTTAGGCGAGTGGGTAGCATATTTCAAAGTGCATTTTATGGTGCTTTTGATATTTTTGCATTATTATTTAGGTCTATTTATAATTTGATGTTGAAAAAAAATATACCAACTTCTTACATGTATCTTTATCTATATATATATTCTGTTTGATTGCAACAGATATGAAGTATTTTACAGTAACGCTGACATTGTATGTTAATTAATGTGATCTCAATGATGTCGATGGGAAAGATTTCCATTTGAAACGTTTGATGACGTTGATATTAATTATGATAACTACGATGTTTAGCTGATGTCAATTTTATTATTTTATGCATAATTGATTTTTATACTGACACTGGTCCTGTACACCGTTGAATGCTGTAAAAAGGGGCTGATGGCCTGGTCAGAAGACTTTTAATGCGAGAAAAGTATTTGCCCCACCACGCAAAAATCCGGCGGCGGCGGCGGCGGCGGCGGCATGCGATGGTACCAAAAATGGCCGACGGCGCAAAGAGTAAAAACACGTCAGAAATGCCCGGATTGACGTCAAAATTTTCACGAAGGTTCCTATAAATAAAGTAAATGAACGACTTTCGAAACAAACTTTAGTACATTTCGGTCTGGATGGGAATCGTATCCGGGCCTCCGGGGTGCGAGACGGGCACGCTTCCCCGACTCCACGGCGGCTCCAAGGTCCTGGCTGACTAAGGTGTGCCTAGTGCGTGCGTCATTGCACACGTCCCGTCGCAACCATCTGGCTGACTAAAGGTGTGTCCAAGTGCGTGCGTCATTGGGCACGTGACGGTGCAGCCAATGGGGAGAAGGTGGCGCCACGTCATGAGTGTATAACATGGGCGCGCTGTTTCCCGCGCGTCACACACTGAATCAGCAAAAATAACGCATGTCGAAAAAATAAATCGAAAACTTTTCACCAAAAGGACTGCAATGCTTTCATATTCCCACACGTTAGCAATCAAAAGTGTCTGTGCGGAATTTTCTTTTGTATTCTTTTGCCGCAGCCCCTCAGACACATGTTTGTCTGGAAATAAGGATTATTATTATTATTAACTCACGCACACAATATTTATTTTTATTTTTACAACATGGTCACAGGAGAACCGCCAAGTGGTCTGGACCATCTAAAGTTCAGTGTGTCTTCACGTTCCTATAGCCGTCTGCACGTTCACGTTCAAATGGAAAAACACCGTAGACCGTCTTCTCTTTTCAAATGACAACGAACCGAAGCAGGCACGTAGCCAGGGGGGGGGGGGGGGGGGGGGGGGTGCATGGGGCCCGGCCTTTCCCTGAAATCTTCCATTTTGCTGAGACCTCCTCTCCCCCCACCTCATACAGCATTTTGTCATGGGCGCCCCCCCCCCCCCCCCTCCCCCCCCGAAACAAAATCCTGGCTACGTGCCTGAACCGAAGACCACATGAAGTGGTGACAACTTAGCCATTTTTCCGCCCAATCGTTTTTTTATGCATTTTGAAGTGCGCGCAATCCGGTGTCACTCAGCTTGAGCCCGTAGCTTTGGCTAGCGTATAGACGCCATTTTACCGCCCAAATCACGCACCGAGTGCGCGAGAGCGTCACGCGCTGGCACATTCAGAGCAACAATGGATGTCTTCACCCTGAGACAGACAGACATGTAGGCAACCTAGGCTAGAGTGAACAGGCATGATCTCTTACGGCCATTGCACCGGGAGTAGTTGCTCCCTGCGGCGGCAGCTTGGAGGGGTCGCTGTAACCCTATACCGCTCCGACAGTGGTTTAATTCCTTCTGAGAGGCACGTCCTCCTCACCGTGTTGTCCTCTTTGCTCGGGGGTTGAGTTGGATAAGTTTTTAGAGTAATTGGACCTACAGGTCGTGAGGCCAGCTGCCTTCAGGGACTTATGCGGAACACGTCTTTCTCTTCGTCTCCTTAAGAAACAAGTTTGTATAGACAAGAATTTAATTATTGTAAGCCGAAACTTATTTCAATCTGCTCACTACAGTTATTTCAAGCAAGTATAATTGCACACATTTTCAATCGCATTGGTCGGGGAACAGTTGTTCAGGATGGCTCAGGCGGCGTTGGGCATGGTTGTGTGGTCGCACCCCTACGCGGCTAAAGAAGTTCCATTGCTCCTCGGCGAGAGTGAAGGCCACAAGGAAACCGCTCTCTAGCCCGGTCATGGAAGAACATGGCAGGGCAGCACTGAGCATCTCGCTTGATTTTATTTCGCAATACTCATTGCGGGGACTCAGATAAACGAAAGAGAAGCGCGAGGAAACTTCACGAGTTGTGATCCTGGACCGTCTTGCTAGAACAGCGTCTCAGCTGAGACTGAGTGAAAGAAAGCACTGCAAAAGGTTGGTCGCACGACTGTCTCTAGACGCGGCTTGAGTCCCGCTTAGCTCGAGCGCTGGTTTTGGAATTGCTTTCTTTCCCAAAGTCTCAGCTGAGACGCTGTTTCTAGCAAGTCTGACCTGGCTGCTTATAATTAGTTGCAAAGGACAAGAGTCGTGGTTGGTGTAAACGCAAAGTGGAAGCCTAGAGTCGTTGCATTATTAAACCAACACCATGAAAGTTGATCGTCTGACATTGTTCTTATTTGAAAAAATGAAATAAAAATTAATCCAAAGAAAGACGACCGTAGTGTGGGTTTCGCACATGTGCAACGCTTTTGATAGGGCACTGCATGGAAAGGGGGTTCATTAGACCCTCTTCCCGAGCCTCAGATTTGAACCACGATGACTGGCTGTTTGTTGCCTTAGTATGAGGACCAGTCACTGCGGTTAACACATAACACTCTCCGTATGTTTTCTACAAGTAGAGTAGTCAATCCCCGCCCCTGCCCGTTTCGATCTGGATGAGCATCGTACCGGCGTGCGGTCGTGTATCACTACTGCGTGACGCACGTTAAAGACCCCAGGCTAGCGGCTGTACTGCACTGGCTAAATTGCTCATCTACAGCTTGGAGACTCGTCGCCCTTGGAGGCAGACCAAGTTCTAGGCTGTATAAACATACACACAACCCAATTTTTTTTTTACAAGTAGAGTAACGTTAAAACTGAAAATCTAAAATTCCTGCACGATGGCGAACAAAACAGAACCAGAGCGGTTGGAAAGCTGGAACCTTAAAAAAGAAAAATGTAGGGTAAAAATCTTGGAGTGAAGGAAAAGAAATTCCCCTTTGTCGTCACCATCATATGGAGCTCAATATTCGCACCTTTCGTGGTGTCGGAACATGGCAGGGGGCATTGAATAGCTTATTGATAGGCTCTAGATGTTTTCGAGAACTTGCTCGTGACCCTTGTTTTTTTCTTCTTTTTCTTGCAAGATTATTTACTCATTGCAAGAAAGAGGAAGTAGCGCGAGGAAATATTTGAGAAAAGAATCCTCTGCGTCAGGGACAGAATCCCCCCAGCGCCACTTTTCCTGAACTTCTCAACCTCGAATTTCAGCCACCTTTCAAAAGATGGCGCAAGTGCGCGTCGTCTGCTACAACATAGGTTCTTTTTATTATTTAGGACAATTAGTATGATTTAAAAAAAAATTACAATCATAGAAAGTGATTTTAATTAGAACGAAAAAAGCCCTAATTAAAGAATCGTTGCTTAAATAGCTGCCCTCTTCTTTGAAATCGGTTTCTTGCGTACAGATTCGAGCTTCAAAATAGTCCCATGATTTAAACATATTTTAAACAAATCTGAATATGAGTACGAAAAAATCACGCTTCTAGTGAACCAGCTGAGTTCCTCTAGCATACAATTTAAAAAAAAATTAGGTCAGATGCCAGAACGCTGTCTGAGAAAACAAAGAACGCGTTAAGGGAATTCTTAGAAATTTTACCATAATCAAGTTGTGTTTACAAGAAAACGGCTGGCGTTGCACTTCTAATATTTTGTATTCTGAGTTCCTATGTTTACCACAAGCATGCCCTTAAATGTTGTTGCTCCGTTATGATGTAAAACTGAGTTACGAGACTTCAAAATCACATAAAAAAGGCTCTTTTTGAATAAATATTAAAAAATGTGAGCGTGCTAATTAACAAAAACACGTATGCACGGAACTAGACGAGTCCTTCTTCTATTCAATAAAAAAATAAGAACGCGTCTTGGATGCATTGCATGTCTAGAAACTTGGAATGCATAGAGGTATGTCTTTGAAAATATCAAAACTTGCACTTTTTGTTTTTTTATTGTGCGTTAAGTTTTGAAAAATGCGTATCATATTTTGCACTAGGAGAGTGATGATGAATTGACGATTTATTTGCAAAAAGAACGAAATACGTAACACGCGCACAGACGCGACATTTGCACAGCAAACAGGAGCGTTAGCAGAGCTGCCACCGGTATTATAGTTGGGGCCGTGGGACCGCCGCCTTAAAGGGACACTGACAGGGCATTTATGCTCGCCGAGATTTTTAGTCGTACATGACATATGAGGGCCCAACTACCCAGAACAAAATTTGCGGCTCGAAATTCGGTTTCTTTCCGCCCGAAAACCGCCGATCAAGAACTAGCCGGTTCGAGTCTCGCTCACTCTCTTTTCCTAAGGTATCGATGCGATTACCAAATTTAATCGAAGTCGTGGGTCATTGAAGGCACACAGTCAATATTAAAAATAGAAATAAATATGAAACCCATTTTTTCTGGCTTCTAAAAAGCTGCAATAACGTTGATTAAAAAAAAAGGTGCACACACAACCGGAAGCCTCTGTGCGTTCACTGCGTAGATAGTTCTCAACATGGCGTCGTCAGCGTCGTATCGCGTATCGTGGGACTGGGACTAGCGTGCTGGACGGCGATGGCAGGGGACGACGGGCGTGGGACCTCTACTTCGTTCGCGGTACCGGCGAATCTTTCTTCCTTCGAAAGAGAAATCTTGGATAGAACAAAACAATTAGGATTCGTCGTCGTCTGCTGCGCGGCAGGAGAAAAAAAAAAAAAAGGAGGAAAAAAAAAAAAGCGCGGTCGGGTGTAGCCACGTGACTTCCGCCACTCCCGCTATCCTCTCCACTTCTCCGTTTCGGTTTCGGTTTCGCGCAGTTGCGTTTTTTGGCTTTATTAAAAAAATACGCTACTCTGTTGCAAAATATTAATTGGGTAGTCCTCCGACACCATAATAAAGCGCCTGGCAAAAAATGAAAAAAATTTTTTGGGGGGTGTCAGTGTCCCTTTAAGGAGTATTCACTGGGCGCCATATCTGTGGGTGATGTCTAGAGCGCATGCTCTGAACGAGCCCACAATAATAGGTTGCTAAGACCGCCAATCTTGAGGGTGCAGAATGCACGTTACACAAGAACTGTGGAAGCTCGCCATCAGCACGCGCTCAGCCGTCATGCACTAAATTTCATAATCGATTACGTCACAAATAAAAAGAAGCGAAGAGGTGAGAAGGGGGAGAGAAAAACGCCAAAGATAAAAAGGCGGGCGCGCGCGTGGGGGAATCTTTTTTTCGCGTTGTATTTTTTTCCGTGTCTATGACTACAACTTGCATCGTTTTAGACAAAAAAAATGCTACGTTTGCGTCCCAAAGGTCGTTTTTTTTTTTTCGTCTAAAAGGATGCAAGTTGTGCCCCTAAAGGCGATGCTTTAGCATCCCCCAAGTTTTTTGTTAGGCCTTTGATCCGTTGCAGCATGATGGCTGAGGCAGATGGGAGTTCTACACTCTAAAAAAAGGGTATCATCTTACCCCCTTTTGTCCTATTCAATGCACCCCAAAACTTCATTTCGACGTACAGCGGCCTATAGTCGAACAGACGGCCCCAAATTTTACGAGGGGCTTGATAACGGTGCGATATAACTTTTTAAATAGCTAAAGTACGTATCAAAGACCAGATAAAGAAAACACTGAGTTTTTGCAGTAGGGCCAAAAAAAACCGATTTTTTTTTTTTTTTGTAGTCAGTAACACTTACATTAGCTATTTTAATAAGTTGTATCACACGGCTATCAAGCCCCTCGTAAAATTAGGGGCCGTCTGTTCGACCATAGGAGGCTATGGTTCGACTATAGAGCGCTGTACGTCGAATTGAAGTTTGGGGGTGTATTATATGGAACAAAGGGTGTAACAATACACCCTTTTACACCTTTTCTTTTTGGAGTGTATGGTGAGCAGACCGTGCTCTTTTATGGCCGCGTCGAGGCTTCCTGGGCTGCTGCTGTCCGTTTCTGCTTGCGGCTTCTGTGAGTGAACGTCCGCTATGTGAATCTCATTTCCGAGAATGTGGGATATTGTGATGTCAAACTTAAGCAGCCTCATTCGCAGACATTGTAAACGTGGACTCAGCTCTTTCAATCACTTTGACAACAAAGGTAGTATGAGATGCTTGTGGTCGGTATCTATGTGGTTCAGCTCGAGGCTGGTGCGTTACTTCTCTCAACTAGACGTCCTCGAGTGCAACATGGCTTTGTGTACCTGAGTGGTTCTTTTTCGCCTGACTGGCAGGCTGACGCAGAGTGTCATTTCTCGCCACACCCGTTGCCGTTGAGTAGTAGAGCCGCGCCACTTGCAGGATAGAGAACTCCTCGGTACCGTTGACTGTTGAGAAACGGTTGCTTCTTGTTGCTTTTGACTCGCTGCGCAAAAGTGTGGACCCCGCCAACGCTCGCGTTTGACTGCGCTAGTGATCCCAGTTCCTTTAGCTGCTGCTTCACTGTCTCTGAATTGCGCGCCGTGGAGATGGCGGTTTCGGGCAGGAAAGCCGGCTCTTTAGCCGGCTTTCCTGCACGGCCCTGGATGCTTTGCTCGTCATGTGACTGAATTCAGTGAATAGCGGCGCCGTGAGTGCCACCGTGAATGGAAAACAGAAAAGGAGGAGAAGGAGGCGAAAGCAGGGGAACATAGTACGTTCCCCTGCTTTCGCCTCCTTCTCCTTCGCCGGGGCGCGTGCAACGTCGGCGGAGCGACCGTAGCGGTGGCTTTCCCTCACGGCGATGGATGCTTCGCTCCTCACGTGATCGATCTCGGCGAATAGCCGAGATCAATGATGCTCTCGGCTGTATGGAAGTAAAGCCAATAAACTCATTTGAATTTTGAACCATTTAGCGGCGTGGCGCCGCGGAGAAAACAAATGCGCAACTCTACTCCCCCTTCGGGGGAGCATATCGAGAACGAAGGGCGAGGGTAAGACGGACCGGGGAGGATGAAGCAGACCGAACGCTAAAGAGAGAAGGAGGTTTCCCCCTCTCTTCTCCAGGGTTCAGTCTGCTTCCCCCTCCCCGGCCCGTCTTACCCTCGCCCTTCGTTCTTGAGTTGCAACGAATCTCTGTTTCAAAAGTAACGCAATGTCCGTCGATGCACGAGGCACGTGCAACGTGCAGCCCTTGGGAAGATCATGGCGGCAAGGCGCAGCACCAAGGAGGTTATAAGGGGCAGGAGGTGGCGTCCGTATTCTCCATATATGGAGCGAAGTGTACCGGAAGTTGGCGTGGCAAACAGCCCTCGTTGCCATGGTATTTCCGTGGCAACGCTGTTGTTTGCCCCAATATTTCGTGGCAGCGATGGCGGCGTCCACTGAATCGGTGTCGAACAGGCGAGATTTGGAGCCCAACACTTGCCTGACCAGTAGGAAGTCGGCGTGTAGCGGGCGCTCTCGACACCGCGCGACCGCGCCTGGAGCGTTTTCTCGAACGAGTCGTCGTAGCGCGGCTTTGGAAAGCGATCGCGTGTCCGTCGTCATACGCACGAACGCTGAGAATGGCATCGCAGGTTGAGAAAGCCGTACAAACCCTGCTTCCAGAAGGTGTTGGTTTCCCTCCGCCGTGATGAGAATGCGGGTTCGCATCGAAACATTTTTTGGTTCGCCGATCGAATTGAAAGCCAGCCGCGACAGCGAGCAGACCGCAGGCACGGAGCAGACGTAGTTTAAGCCTAACGACCGAGCGGAGAGCCGTTGGGAGAGCAGACGATGGGAGCCTGGTTGAATTTATTTTGGATGAGGGCGCGTCGGTGCGCGAGGCAGTCTGGGATTGGGTTCTTTTTCCGGCGTCGCTGGATATGACGTCATGCCGGGTCCTGCCCTATTTAAACGTCCTTGCGCAGCACTGAGCTAGATCTCAGACGCCATGAATTTCCCAGAAGTGGCGCGCTGCACGTGCCTCGAGCATTTCTACAACAATGAATGGCGCCACTTTTCCCAGGATAGAGGGGCTTTAGGCAGAGCCGTTTATTGAGAGAGTTTGGCCATACATTGGTTTGAATAGGCGAGCATCTCGGGCCAACCACAGGCCGCGAAACAGCCCCTAGCGGTGGTCGCGTGCTCTAAATTTGTGCCACGACTATACTTCGTTTCACCTTATGTGCGAGCGAAGGCAAAACTGGAAGCGCGAGCACGGAAGCTCCGTGCGTTCAGGCTTTGCTCGAGCGCGCGAGCTGGGGAGAAATGCAAAAAGCGCTGGTCTCGCGCTTCTAGCTTTGGCTTCGCTCGCAGGTAAAGTGAAACGAAGTATAATTTGAGCCGTGCCGAGCGGAACTCCGCGTCTCAAGACGCTCGCGCACCCCACCCTTTGCACTGCTTTCTTTCAGCCATGGTCTCAGGACGCTGTTCTAGCAGTGCAGACAAAGGCATGGGCACGAGCGCGTGGCTTTGGAAAGTGCCTCCTATGCACGAGGTCTCGTACAAACAATAGCGTTTCGCTGAGCTAGGCTCACGCGCCTGTGCCTTTGTCTTCACTGTCGACATTTGTGAGATGGAGTAGAGGTCTCCTGATTGGTCGACGCTGTGTCACAAATTTAGTTTACGCTCTAAGCGTGGGGGGAATATTCGGCGCTGGCGGCGGCCTTTGCTCCGCCTATTGTCCAAACTCTCCTAATATACGGCTCTGGCTTTAGGTATCTCCAGAGCCGTGTATTGGGAGAGTTCGGCCAATAGGCGGAGCAAAGGCCGCCGCCAGCGCCGAATATTCCCCCCACGCTTAGAGCGTAAACTAAATTTGTGACACAGCGTCGACCAATCAGGAGACCTCTACTCCATCTCACAAATGTCTGCAGTGAAGACAAAGGCACAGGCGCGTGAGCCTAGCTCAGCGAAACGCTTTTGTTTGTACGAGACCTCGTGCATAGGAGGCACTTTCCAAAGCCACGCGCTCGTGCCCATGCCTTTGTCTGCACTGCTCTCTCAATAAACGGCTCTGGGTATCCCCAGAGCCGCTTATTGAGAGAGTTTGGCCATACATTGGTTTGAATAGGCGAGCATCTCGTTGCCAACCACAGGCCGCGAAACAGCCCCTAGCGGTGGTCGTGTGCTCTAAATTTGTGACACGACTATACTTCGTTTCACCTTATGTGCGAGCGAAGGCAAAACTGGAAGCGCGAGCACGGAAGCTCCGTGCGTTCAGGCTTTGCTCGAGCGCGCGAGCTGGGGAGAAATGCAAAAAGCGCTGGTCTCGCGCTTCTAGCTTTGGCTTCGCTCGCAGATAAAGTGAAACGAAGTATAATTTGAGCCGTGCCGAGCGGAACTCCGCGTCTCAAGACGCTCGCGCACCCCACCCTTTGCACTGCTTTCTTTCAAATTTCTTTGGGTGGGGGGGGGGGGGGGGGGGGTTCTGGAACACGGAGGCCATCTTGAATGGCCGTTTTTTGTATTTACTTTTTTTAAAAACAGAAGCATGTGATCGGCCTATAATTAACAACAGCGAGCAACGAAATGTTTCACATGCTATCACAGCGGGAGTGAATTGTTTCAAAGCTTACTTTCAGCTTACAGCCAAAATTTATTTATTTGCCCAAACTCCGCCCCAGTAAACATGACGGGTGAGAGGGAACCGGGTGTAAGAGAATAGGAAAAATATATACAGCCATATACTTCACCCAGCTCCCTAACCGCAGCCCCGCGCATCCTCCGCAGGGTCCGGTGACACTCGTCATTCTCTTTCCATCCTCTTTTCACCGCGCGAAACACCCCATACCCCCGGCAGGCCCCCCAAAGCCCCTCAGGCGTCGCACGCTCGCGGTGTTCTGGGAAGTTGGACTAACGAACAGAGAACGATACGAGCTTCCCTCAAACGTACGTGTTTATTGCTCGAGCGAACATTTCCTCTGTGTCACCTTACGATGGACCGCAGAGGGCGCTACGAGCCATCCCAGCCAATCCAGCTCCGAGTGTCACCTTACCCTCTGTGGTGTGCTATGCAAAGCTCAAGGTCATGTGATTCTCTCTCAGCCCTCGATTGGCGAAGACGGTCTCTAGCATTCGCTACGGTCCACTGTGCAGTGGAACGGAGCCTGGTATGAGGATGGGGAAGCGAGGCTCCCGGGGATCTTCTGCCGAGGGGGACGGCACCCAGGCACTTGGATGAGAGGGGAAAACAGGAGGGCGCTATCGGAGTGGTTCTGAAAAGACCGGTCGTGGGGCCGGGTGTGTTGCGGTTTTCGGGGCGCGGCGAAGACGCGCTGGAATTCACGCGCCTCTGGTTAGCAGTAATGCTGCGTTGTATATACAGGCACACGTGCACCCCTAACAGCATCGCTGAAACTCCAGGGGGTCCCCCACTGGGTCTCCCGATCCAGTGACTTTAGCGAAATCGAGGCCACCCCTGGCCTCTTTCGAAATGCGCCCAATCGCTCCTCCCCTCCCCAGCCGACAGTGAAAGGGGGGGGGGGGGGGGGGGGGGGGGGGGCTCGAACCCCGAAACCCTCCCCCTGGGTACGGCCCTGGTCCAAACTCTCCTAATATACGGCTCTGGGTATCTCCTGACCACAGCGCCACTTTTGTCCTCATGAGGTGGCGGCTCGTGGAACTACCCAAGAACGCACGTGGCCTCCGAGATCTTTCGCGCGTTGGCTAAATGGAATGCAGAGCGCTCCAATGAAACAAACATTCCAGTTGCATTTCATTTTGTTCTGTCGTGCATGGACTCACCAAAAATAGCTTTTATGTGTTTGTTTTTGTTCCGAAAAATGATGAAATGCTTTCTTAAAAGACTGCAGCAATTCCCTTCGCCATAAAACACAATAAACAATAAAACGCAGCAATTTAGCAGCCACCAGGACCACCAGTGTCCAGAATTGCGCCTACGCAGGTTGCCAGAGCCCACTGACGAGAAACCCCACAGACCCACATCCCAGCGCAGTCGGGCAACACTGAAGCACTCTCTCAAAACTCTCTCTCAAATCTGAGGTTCAGTCAGGATTAGAAATTCGACAAAGAAGCGTAGGCAGATTGGCGCTGGGAGCACATGGAAAAACACCAAATGAGGGAGTACAAGGGGACATGGGATGGTCGTCTTTTGAGAGCAGGGAGGCAATTAGTAAGTTGAAATTTGAACAAAGGTTGACCGAAATGGATGATACGCGGTGGGCACGGAAGGTATTCAAGTATTTATACATGAAAAGTCTAAACACAAAATGGACAAACCGAACCCGAAAGCTTACATTTAAATACCTACACACTGGTGATGAGGCTGAACAGACTACTTCAGTGAAAAAGGGGGTGAAAGAGGCAGAGAGGAAAATGTGGGAGGGGAGAATGCAGGAGAAATCAGCTTTAACAGTGTACAGGTCACGAAAGCAGGACATAAGAAAGGAAAAACTGTTTGACAATTCACTGGGAAGTGCTTTGCTGTTCGAGGCAAGAACGGGAGTTTTGAGGACGAGGACGTATAGGGCTAAATTTCAGGAGACAGACACATTATGTGCCGCCTGCCATAATGATAGCGAGACACTAGAGCACTTGGTTTTGAAGTGCACAGGGCTTCGCCCTGCTCTCCCTGAGGGGGTGACTGATTTGGCCGGGGCTCAGGGTTTCACAGGCGACGATGGAAGGACGGAGGAGAAAAGGATTACAGTGACAAAGAGACGATTAGAAGATTGGTGGAAATTATCTAGGGAAAATTAAATGTTGGGCAACTAACTAGCACAGCTGGGGACAGGCGGGACAGAGGAAAATTGGGACTCCCTCCCGCGTGGCTCCGGCCCAAAGTCTCAACCCTGTCTCCCAGTGGGTCCGGTGCTGGGGTAACGCCGACAAGGTTGACCAGAGGAAAATTGGCGACTCCCTCGCCGGGGGGAAGAGGCAGGGGGGTGATGTTTTATAGTTTTTTTGCCCGATCCCCCGAAGGTCATCCTGGTGATATCCCACACTGCCTGGTGATAGTTAGGGGGAGAAAAATTGGTCTTAAAAGGGTGGGAAGAATCACGTTTTTGTCTTTTTAGACTTAGGCTAGATGGCGCAAGCTACCGCCCGTTATAAAGGGTATAGCCATTAACATCCATCCATCCATCCACCAGGGACGCGCGCTGTAAATCGTTTTGTACGAGGCTTCCGCCAAAACGATCTATAACTTCGAGAATAAAAAATTCTTATGCCTTGTTTTAAAGGGGCACTGACACGTCAAAATCATATTTTTTTTATTATCCGAAATGATTGAAAACGGTGCCGGGACATTACCCTCAAAATTCGAAACTTGGGAATTCAGTATTTGTGAATTAAACAAACAATTTCCAAATGCCGAGTTTGAAGTTCCCGCACGATCCCCGCCAGTGCAGTCAGTCAAATTTTGCGGTCTCCTGCGACTCGACTTTCTCTCGGACCTCCGCTGACCCGATGCGAGGAGGAGGCGAGCTGGCGTGCGGGAAAAAACCGGTTTCTTCGCCGACTCGCCGATCTGCTCGAGCGCCGTCAAGTTTTCTGAGAGAGGACACAAATCTAGGAGGGGACATCTCACCGAACTCTGATTTTTGGTATTTCAAAAAGAGGGGCCGTAGTGCGTTCGCAATTGCGTTAAAAAACATGTTTTACGATTGCCGTTATTAAATGTTATAGAAATGTCGCCTACAAAGCTTCTAAATTTCCTGATTTTTGACGTCACCGATCAAAAGAAGCGAGGAGGTAGCGGCGGGAGATTTAAACGCCAAAACTAAAAAGGCGCGCGCGCGCGCGGGGAAATTTTTTTTCGCGATGCGGTTTTTATTGCGTGTCTATGACTACAACTTGCGTCGTTTTAGACAATAAAAAAAATACGACCTTTGGGGTGTCAGTGCCCTTTTAAAGGGATACTTCAACGAAATTTGAAATATTCCCGTCGTGTTCAAAAATAGGTTGAATATGATCCACAATATCCGTAAATGACAATCACACGTTTGTATTTTGATCCTGGTGGCTGTATTTTTCGTTATAAATGGCCCACTCTGGCAAGCGCTCGGAGAAGGCCCAGCTTAGAGCACGTGACATCCAACGCAATCGTGACGTAGGTCGTCTCGAGACGAGAAAAGCTACGGCGAGGCTGACGCCGAGAGGATGGCCTAGTCGTTCCAGCCACCGAAACGGCTGCTTTTGTACAAATTTTGAGTGACGGGTTAATCTTCTATAATCTTGTAGGGGGACAATAGCGACTTCTGCGACACACAAAAGGGATTCTCGGGAAGAGGGGAGTTCCTCCTTCCCCCCTTTTCTCGTCGTGGCCGGAGGCGAGACAACCTCCGTCACTAGCTGTCAAGGTTCCTAGACGAGCATTACAAACGAGGCGTTAGCGACATCCACCAGGTGCTCTTTGCTAATCGTTTAATTCGTTTTAAAATTTCTTTTCGAGACTTTTTTAACAAGATATTGGTATGTTCCATGTGATACTGCTCTTTTGAACAGATATAGACCAAAAAACGAGCGCCGAAATTTCGTTGTAGTATCCCTTTAAGGAAGCTCCTCCCACCTATTTCCACTTTGGCAGAGCAAGTGCTGGAGAGGAGGTCGCCTCCTCTCCAGCTTTCACTCTGCTAAAGTGGAAAGAGGTGTACTAAAATATTAAGGTGGGCTAGTTTGATACGCATAAAGAATAAATAGTGCCAAGGACACACATGGACAAGAGCACGAAGATGGGCACTTCCCCTAAACTCTCAACTTGTCACCGACTATAGGCCCTCTCAAGTTTTGAGCAGCACTCCAGGCGAGCAAAATAGAATATTTGGCTCGCGTTTTGAACATGCGTCAATACGCTTCCCCACTAGAGTTTTTTTCTACTCCCTTCTAAGTGCCAGCGTAGCAGAGGCTAGACGAGCGAGCTGCGAGCTTTCAGCGTCCCTGTCAAGCACGCGCGCTCGTGCAGTGCGGGCATCTTTCAGGAGGACGTGCTTTTGCGAGTAGCTTCGCTATCACGTAAAGTGAAACATACGTGCTCAAGGAAGCTATGAAAGAAAGCGAAGATGAAAGGAATGTTTAATGGGACGCTGCGGCCGCGAGCTGCATAATTCTTTTTTAATTTTTTTTTTATTTTTTAGAGGTTTTTTTATTGCGCATCTTCAGATACTTGCATTCGATCGTGGCACGTGCAAAATCGAACGTTACAGAGCCACCTGGATGGTTCAGCCATCATAACATGGGCGCGTCTTGCGGATGCGCTCGTACCCCCTGCCCCAGAGCAACGCGTCTATAGTTCAAATCTGGATATTAATGCAAAAAGTTCATACTCCCACTTACAAGGACGATAAGTAGTTGCTGGCACACTCTAGCCTCATTCGTCAGTTCATACTGAAGATGCCACCTGCATAGGTGGCAAAGCATTATCTTTTTGTTATGTCTTTGTTGCATTAATCTAAGTAAACTTTTGGAACGTTTCTATTAATGGGTTGTCAAAATTTCACCGGATCTCCATCTTGGAAAAGTCATCTATTCAGTAGCCAAGCTTCACATCATGAAACAGTGATAATACTTTATTCAAACTAAAGGAACAACAAGTAGAACCAGACAGATGCATTTCAGCCAACTACCTGGCACAGAACAAAATGATTAAACAGAAATAACGTAACAACGAACAAACATGGTTCCTTTAGAAATATTCAGGCTCCCCCACCTCGCTGGAAAGAAATGAAAAAGGTGAATTGCGAGGTTTCATTTGTAACAATGAGCCTCGTAATATTTAGGTTGCTGACACTACAGAACCACACCGTCGGGCAGCCTCACCCTCTTAAAGAATTGCACTTGAAATAATAGTATCACAGTTTTTTTGAGCAGAGGTTGCCAACCGAGAAGGAAAAAAAACAGAGTTCAAGTAAACCAAATCGCACCTTCCTCAGGTTCCATTAACGGTGTTGTTCCCAATGTTTGTGGAATGTTGTCCGGCACCTTGAGTCTGTGGCCAACAAGTTTAAAATTCCAGCATAGTCACTTTCAGGAAGGCTGCGACGGCCCGGTGAAGAGTGATGGCGTCGCTTCGGCGAGCCAAGGCCGTAGGCAAGCCCACGTCATTTCCCAAAGCCGATCCTGCGATGCCCGATCCCTCGCCTCGCAAGACGAATTGGCCAAGGCGCAATCTTCCAGGTAGTAGCCACTAACCCCTTCCATTGCCGGAGACAGCGCGGCGTAAAGAGTTGTCTCAGCTCCCTCCGTGGGTGTCTGGAAATGGAGCGAAAATGTTTAGCGAGAGGGTCAAAGTGACGAGAGTGATAATTTCACGAATGTTGCTCATTTTCGCGGTACTATCGAGCCTACTTCTTGTGCAGAAGTAGAAGACAAATGTACCAGAGCTGTAAGTCGGCACTTTTTGTTTGTTTCTTTTGTGGATCTCCCCTCCGTGCCCTCATCCTTTTGACCCGTCGCTTTCTGCTACGGCCACGACCATTCGTGAATCCCAGTCTCGTCATCCCTTTTCATACCCACAGAGCAACAAAGTCGATTCGACGGGTTGCACCATCTTGTGCGAGATATTTTAAACTCCGAGTGCCTCGCCGAACAGGGACGTGGCGCTCGCGTCTAATCGTTCGGAAGTTTGGATTTCCCAATGCGCTGCTCTTTTTGGCCGTCGGCCATGCTGACTATTGGCGACAAGATGTATCTGTGGCACCACCTCGCGGACACGCTCCAGTGATGCAGCGAGAGTGATTTAAGTGGACGATGCGCCAAGTAAATACACGGAGTGGTCGTGTTAGTTCGCTTCTACGTCAATTAATAACTCTTCATTTATTTTAAAAAGCACGTACGACATGTCTGCAGGAGTTTTTTCCAACTGAATTACAGTGCCTCCGAGCCACTTTTAATAGATAAAATCTTTAAAATGTTCGAAAAACAAGCCTGGACCTTGACATGACAGCCTGCACGGAGTGCGTCGCTGCGTCCAATTTCTTTTTTGTTCGATCCGAGGAGAATACTGTTGAAAATTTGTTTTGCCATCACCATAGTGAAGTGCTGTCATCTTAGCAGTGCACGCACGCCCTGTTGTGATGCGTGGTGCAGCGTACGTCTTGGCTAATATAAAGCTTGCCACTGTCGACGCTTCCATCGACGCCCAAGCGTGTACAAAAGGGGCTCGGCATTCCAAGCCGGAGTCAGTCTTGCCCCAGCGCTCGATCCTGCTGTTTCGCTGACATCGACGCCTGCGACGCTAACTTACTTCTATTTTGTTTTGGGCACAAGTTCGCCCCATTAAACATTTAGTTTTTTCAGTTATTCTTTGCCTCATCATTTGTCATTCGTGACATTTTGGGGGAAAAGCTTTTTTTGAAGTGGGCTCCTCCTCTTCCAAATCGAATGTGTGGCAAAGCAGTTTGCGACATCGCGACTTCTGCTCGAAGGAGAAGCTGAAATTCCCGTAAATTTTTTAATAAGGTACCACGAACGATCGTAAACCACAATAGGTGTATAACTTATTTTGGAAATGCCGAACTGTCACCGACTTCCTAGATCTTACTCACAGGTGTCAATTGCAGAAGTGGTTTCGAATGTTTTGCGTTGAACAGTGAATAAGCAGGCATTTAAGTGAAATGAAATTGGCAGTCAGCCACCACCTCTTCCAGCCAGTTGTTTTGGGGAAACATGTTTATTAATTTGCAAAATAGAAACAAAAACAAAAAAAAAAACGGAAAAATAAGAGATTAGCACTCACAGAACACATTGGAACCAAAGGGGTACACAAAGTCACTTTCACTGAAGTATTTACTACACAAGCAATAGGTTTTCGAGTTTGGCATGCCCATTTGCACCTTGATGATCGAGCTATTCCTTCCTCAGATTCTTCTCGTTTGAATAAAATTAAAAAAAAAAAAAAAATGCCCTGTTCTCCATGGTAGGTGTTGTGCCAAAGTAAAGTGCTGCATATTTTATGTTTATCGTCCAGCACTTCAGTGCTGGGGCTTCAACACTTCGGGACTAAAAGTGTTTGCTTAGTACGGCTATGCGTGCCACGTCTTTAACCTACGATAAAATGTCATCCCACAAGTCTAACTCCATAAGAAAAATAAAAATAATGTGTGAAACACGTGAAGAACAGATGAAGCGAGCTGACAAGCCGGGGAATCTGCTGCATCTCCTACCCTCTTTGTCCCAAGCAATGATGATGATAGCTAGAGAAGTGCCCCCTGTAGGTCGCGCACACTGCCAACAGACTTCGAGGGCTGGGACTCCAATCACCCAATTCTTACTCCTGGCTTTTTTTTTTTTTTTTTTGTGTGTGTGTGGGTTGTACACATTGAAGGTCAGGGATCATAGTGCCTGCTTCTAGTAATCTGGTCTATTCTGCTTGAGCGGAATGCATAGCGCTCACCCTAAAGAAGAGTCCAGACACGAGGGGTGACCAGGTGACCATCTGGTAAAGGTCGGTGTCCACGATCCCTGGGTGCACGCAGTTGACCGACACCGGGAGACCCCCGCTGCGCAGATGCCTGGCCAGCGACTCCGTGAACATCACCTGAGCGAGCTTGGACTGCGCGTAGCCGTGGTACGGAGAGTACCACCGCCTGCAAATGGGAGGCAAAGTCAGACACGACGTGAGCGTAGCACTGAAGTTTTGGGGTGTTTGCATCCTAAAGAAATAGACGTAAAATATTTTACTGCACCTTTTTTTACTCTGCAGAAGGCTCGTGGCATCACTAATTATGAAATGCAATGAAGAATACTGCGTTTTCAGGTCTACAAATCACACCGCTGTATAAGTCGCACTTCCATTTTCACGAAAAAGTCTATATTGCCGCGTGCGTTGTCCAGTAGACAGCACACTTCGCTATCAAGCGAACATTCCAGGTTTAAAACCTGTACATGGCTAGTTTCTTTTTTTTATTTTTCTCTTTTTTTAAGTTGCACTGTCTCGTAGGACTGGTCTAGCGCTGCAGCCACAAAGCTCTGCCACCACGCTACAAACAGTCTTCGGACTGCCGGAAGAGCAGGTCATCAGAGAATGCTCTGCTGCTCCTCCTTTCTTGTAAATGTCGATACGGCATACATCTTCCACAGTTAAGGACCAAACTCGTAAAAAAGAAGCTGTGAAAGTTGCACCATTGTATAAAATACACTAACAAAGTTTGGGGGGAAAAAACTGGACTTATACACTGGAAGATTTAGTATGCCAATATGCTATAGACATAATCGATTATCCCACCATTCAGTTTCGACTGCTGGGACCTGGGATTTTGGGACGACGTGGCACACCAGGGAGCACAACTATGGGACGAGGCCGTATGTGCCCTACATCTGCCGGAATGAGAGCAGACGACAATGCTGTCACCACGTCACACTCGTAGGGCTCACGTGATCACCACCATAGTTGTGCTCCCTGGCCCGTGACACTGTCCAAAGATCCTGGCTGGCCATGAACAATAATTGCCGGATGCTGAAATTCCTGAACTGACGTTAAAAGGCACCAACTTTCCTCACACAGAACAGGAAAGGTCCTTTCATCATAAGCAACACAGATGACCAGAAAGGCAGCCACTGAATG
The DNA here is from genome assembly GCA_013358835.2 of Ixodes persulcatus. Taxonomy (NCBI): domain Eukaryota; kingdom Metazoa; phylum Arthropoda; class Arachnida; order Ixodida; family Ixodidae; genus Ixodes; species Ixodes persulcatus. The sequence continues at coordinate 152,037 of JABSTQ010011432.1, read as the reverse complement.
TGCATCCGTTTATCTTAATCCTGTCATCTCTGCTGCCAGCATCAATCACACGGGAGGGAAGTTTCTCTTGCGCCAAATTCATACTTCCTCTCCCCAAAGCAATCAATAAGCTGTTGCGTGTCGACGATGCGTTTATCTCGTCCGATTTGCCGACGAAATGCCTATCAGTTCCAACAACTGCAGCATCGCGTCGTCGAGGGGCCAAGTGGGAGATGACCAAATGCTTGACAAGGTGCTAGCTTCAATTTTAAACCCAAAGTCCACACTTGCCAAAAATTGAATTAATAAACAAATGCTCTATTCGATGTTGATTTTGTCCCCAGATTGAATACTGCATTGTGGGGAGGCCTTTGCCAAAATTAAACAATGTGTAGAGTTCAGGACTAAAGAAACAAAAACATATGGACACACTTTGCTGTTTGTGCAACAGACAGAAATGCAACTGCAAATGGGTGGCAATCTTGTAAAAGATATATATGCGATTGATGAGGATGCACATAGAAGCTCTCTCAGAGACATGAAGGCTCCTTCTATCGCCAACAGATTGTGCAAACAAGCGATGTGAAAATACTGGCGGTTTCCTTTGTGCCCGTCCGTAGCACAAATCTAACAGAGATCTCTTGCAGTCGTGCGTTAAGTTTGACTAGAACTCTAAGGAAACTATATAAAAAAGATGTCTTTAAAAAAGATTTTGGCATCCTTTTCAGCCCATCTTTGCAATTTCGTATGCTGAACAAGTGAAGCTGCCCAGGCATAGTCCAAAATTGCATAGCACCAAATTTGCTAGACAGAATTATAAACTGGAAGATACGGTTTCGAGATAGGTCAAACCTGCCAGTCAAAGTGATAGTTCTTTGCAGCTAACACCAAGACGACCGTGAGGCTCACTCAAATAATGTATATGCCACAAAGCGCCGTTACATGACACGTCTCACAGGCACTCCTCAAGGAAAGTCTTATAGTGGTTCCTGGCTCCAACAGGCTGTGTGCACAGCTCAAAAAGTGTTGGCACCCAGAGGTCATCATTTTAGGTTGCCCTCACTTACCCCCACCCTCACAGCCACACTCATCTAAGGCCCTCCCTCACCCTCAGCCCCTCACTAACCCTCATCCTCACACTCCCTTTTGGCCCTTCACTCACCCTCACTGAACCTCACGCACTCATACCCCTCACGACCCCACTCACCCTCACACTCATGAATTTTCTTGGTTCAGAAACTCACTCACCCTCACCTCACCTGTGAAGATGGGGGTGAATGAGTGTGAGTGAAGGCCCTCATGAGTGAGGTTTGCCGAGGTATGCTGGCACCACTCTAGCGACCCTCCAAAATTTGCCACCGCCCAAATTCTGCCACCCTGGGGAGCTGTCTACTCTGCCTACCGATAAATCCGCCCCTGATGGTCTGGGTCTCGTGAGGGTAATCAGAGGAAGCCTACTTGCTGTGGAGGTCGTCGAAGCTGATGCTGGCAGCCTTGTGGACGCAGGAAGTGACGTTGACTATCCTCGCCATCTTGCGGGCGGTTCCCGCAGACGCGAGTCGAGGAAGCAGCAGGGCAGTCAGGAGGCAGTGGCCGAGGTAGTTCACGCTGAGGTGCGACTCAAACCCGTCTTCGGTTTGAGAGTATGGAACCATCATGACCCCGGCTGAAGGCGAGGAGAGGAGCAATCACTACACTTAGGAACAAGCAGTCTGGCATGCAGAAGGAACTTTGGCAGACAATGCCCGAAACATGCCCTTCCAGTCACTCAAGGATGCAAGTGAGTTTCAGAAATATAACTCGACAATCACCACGAATAACTGGGGTTGGCAGCCAATGTGTACGAGCACACAGGCACCCATAGCTTCGAATGCAATAGGTCACGAAAACTTGTATACCCTGGGCTGGGAATTCGGCTTTAATTTCCTGGTGCGCTGCTTCGGTTAAAGCGCTGCAATGATATTCGGACTTTGGCCAATTTCCTAAGGAAATTAATCTGGGTCGTCTATGCACAGAACGGAAAACTATATATTCTTACAAGCGCTAGTTTTTATTAAAAAAAAAAGAAAACAAATTGAAGGTTTTCAAAGTGCCTTTCAACTCTCGCATCGTCTTTCGAGTGCCATACTCTGGAGGACCACCTGGTGTCCCGTTGGGTTCTCTCTTCAAACACCCCGGCCGCTTCCTCTGCGATTGTCGACTTTTCAAGGATTAGCTTCATCGAGGTCGAGGTGAGCGATCAACACAAAAGATGGTTCGCCACGGGGCTGACGCCGAGTGTAGCAGCGGAGGGGGACAGGTTTTGCAGACTTCCGCGTGTCCACTAGAGACATGTCACCAAAGTTCCCGTAACCACCACACACAGCTGCTGATTGTCAAATAATTCGTATTATCCTTTACGATTTTGCTGCGGAATGGCAGTTTTTCGGGGGCAAGGCAATGCTTGTGCCTAGATAAACAATATAAGAAATACGAACTGCAGATTCTTTAAACATTAAAATTATTGCACAACCCCTTAAAATTGCTTCGCCTACACCTCAAAGTGGCACGTAATCGACCGGCTTCTTGCATAGTGGTCGGTCGGGTCATTAGGGCCGTGCAAACAGAATCGACCGGCTCCCAAGCCTCCAGGACATGCAAGCCCATGGTCGCTTTGAAGCTCTACGCCTACCAGACTAGGATTGCAGCAACGGAAAGGGCTGCCACATAGTGGCGTTGTTTGGCACTCATAGGTGTCACAGTACCTTGCCACTTACCATTACAGATGAGCAGGTCTACTGTGGCAGTGCGAGCGATAACCTCTTCGGCAAAGAACTTCACGGACGACATGCATCTGAGGTCTAGTGGCAGAAACTCCACTGTCAAGGAAGGCAACGACATCAATGAAGCGCAGCTTGCGCAGTCTCGAGACAGCTCCAAAATATGACGCACCTTGGCCGTTTGGGTGCTTCTCGAACAGGCGTTGCTTAGCCATTGCAGCTCGTTTAGGTGAAGAGCTACCTGAAGAAAAACAATGCTTGGAGTTGGGCAAATAGCTAAACAAGGACAGGAAGGAGAAGGACACAGAAACATCTTTGGTTTGAGAGTACGGGACCATCATAAACCCAGCTGTAGTTGCTGACAGGATACAAACAGCAGGGAGGTCTTTCAGTTGTCCCACCTCTAGCGCAAGCTTCCTACCTCTCAGGATGCTTCAGCGTCTCATGAGCTTCAAGCATGCATGCACGGCCAAGGCACAGCACAAGGCAACGAGAGCACGCCAGAGGCCAAGCATTAAAAAGAGATGCCCTGCCATGTTTTAGAGCAGAGCTCTTAGGCGCCCGTTTCTGGCTTGAGAGGCGTAGCCGTGCATTGCATTATTTTGCCGCCCCTGCCTCCTTCCCCAACCCTGCTCCTTATGGTTAGTGACCATAGGAAGCAGGGGGGGGGTTAAAAAATAGCTAGATTTTAAGCTAGAATTCCCAAAATAACTAAATTCGAAGCTAGCTTAAAAAAAAAAAAAAAGAGCCAATTATTTAGGGGAGAGGCCACAACTAAATTCTGCCACCCTAGGCAGCTGCCTACTCTGCCCATTGGTAATTCCGCCCCTGACTACGAAGTAACGCTGGAGCATTACTCCTGAAAAACTCACCGAAAGACAACACAACCGGTTGTCTTGTTGCAAGATTGTACTGCCTTCTACGACTAACTGGCTATACTCAAGATTTTTGTTCCCAAACGTTCGAAGTACCACTGAGGGGAACTAGGCATCTAGTGGATTTAAAACGTCAGAAATAGACCTTGTTACGAGACTTTGTAAAAATTCCATCACAGTACAAGAAGTTTCAGTTTTCCTCAGCGTGCAATCTGGTCACCTGGTTTGGTAACTGCTTGACCTTATAGATTGCAAATGTCAACTACAGTGAACAGACGCTATGTGCAAGTTCAGCGGCAGCTAGTCGAAATTCAACGAGGCACATATTCGCAACTTTCACGGCCTAGAGGGGACGCGCTAGTTCCTATTAAAATGGCCGTCATCTGGATGATCGTCGTAGAGTAGCGGGACAAGGTTGGGTCTGCGACATGCAAGTGGTTCTAATTTTGCGAAATACGAGCGATATCAGAGGCGTAGCTAATACTTCAACATCAGGAAGGGGTGAGCAAGCACCTCCGTTTGGAAAGCAGTCATCCAGAAGCTAGGGAGCACGATGCTCACAGCACGGTACCACCATCGCCGATAGTTGCGAATACTCGAGACCGGGGTTTTCTAAAGGTCAACACAACCACAGAGAAGTCTCAAACTACAGCTGAATTTGAATGGACAGGATAACAAATTCCCATTGGGCAGGAGCTGTAGGCGGAACTGTACTTGGAAAAAAAAGACTTCATCATCATCATCCTCGTTTATTTTCCTCGAGGGCCCGTGGGGCATTATACAAGGGGGTGGCGATAGAACGAGGAAAAAGATAGAACAGTAAACACAATTATAACACTGTAAGCTAGCTAGGTAGGATAGATAAAGAGAGGGAAATGGCTTCAACAAATTTAGTAGTATCATTAATAGAAACAACGTTGTGAGGTAGTGGTAGTGTGGTAGTGTGGAAGTCTGGTGAAAAACAGTTGATGATTGAATTGGACGTAATTTACATAGGTGATCTAGACGCGGGAAAATACGATGGGGAGGTGATAGCGGTGATTCTTTGAGGTGGTTATTGCGATAAAAAATTCGATGGAGGAGAGAAAGGTGTGATACTCGGCGGCAAAGGGAAAGTGAATGAAGGTTAGCCGATTGGCATAATCCTGATATGCTGGTATATGACGAGTTGTTGTTATAAGTAAAACGAAGAGCTCTGTTTTGGACGGATTCTAGATTATTTGCGAGGTAGGACTGCCATGGAGACCATAGAGATGAGGCGTATTCTAACTTCTATCTTATAAGAGTAGTATATGCTAGTCGTTTTACGGAGGGTGTAGCAAGTTCGAGGTTACGGCGCCAATATCCGAGAGAACGGTTAGTATCAGAAATAACAGAAGTTACGTGAGTAGTCCATGATAGGTCAGAGGTGAGATGAACACCCAAGTATTTATAAGATGAGCATGCTATAACTTGAGTGTTAGTGAGGTAATACGAAAATGATGTGGCACGCGAACTGCGGGAAAATGATAGGGATCAACATTTATTCAAGTTTAACGTCATCTGCCATTTTTCACACCAATGAATTACAGACTTAAAGGGGCCCTGCAAGGACTTTTTTACTTGTTTTTCATTTGCACCGAACGTGAGCACACTGAACGTAGTAACTTAATGAAACTTTTCTTTTTTCGAATTTCGCTTTATTTTAAGTTATAGGAAAATTAAAATTACAAATACAAGCAAAAAATAACCTCCTTCATGACGTCCCTGGTCGCTTGAGTGGCCGTAAACTAGAGGAGGGGTAGTGAGCTCAGCAAGCGCTCACGGCTGCCGCACTTTGTGTTGACGGCTCGAGAGGGCGCCATAAAGCATGTTCTGGATAGGCTGTATGAAGCGGGCAGCCAGGCCGGCTCGCATTGCATTTGCTGCGCAACGAAATACTAATTCGTCATGACACTTCATTGGCCATAAACGATAGCAAACACGGGGTAAAGATCAGTTCAGAAGGGGAGCCACTTCGCGCTGCCATAACGCCAAACCTCAAGCCAACCTGCTCCGAAGGCCTTCGGAACGCTCGAAACCGGTCAGATCCTCGACCGCAGCGCCGCCGCATACATCCGGGACCTTTCTATGCTCGCCGCTCGTCGGTGCCTGATCCCACTACACCTTTCTAGTATGCGCCGCCTTTTCCATCACTTGGAGGCGGGTATGTCGACGGGTCATTTCTTGTTTCCAGTACTTTATAAACTGCCTTTGTTTCTTTTCTGATCTAAAATACTGAACAAAAACTACTTTCATAAATAATTGAAACGGTTCGCGCCACTTATATTTTGTATTTCGACTAAAAAGAAGCTTTTAGAGGCCAGGACCAAAAACGTCACGGGGGCCAAGTGCAGTTCTCTGGGGGACACCTGACATTACGGCAGTGGTGGGAGATTTTATGTTGTTAACGGAGGATTATTGCTTACGGTTAATTAGGAATTCAGAAATCCACTTAACAACAGAGGGGTGAATATCAAAATCGTTAAGCTTTGTTAAAAGACGTTGGTGTGGAACTTTGTCGTATGCTTTGGAGAAGTCAATGAAAATGGCGTCGGTCTATTTATGAAAAAACAGTGAGTGCGCAGGCGAGCTGGTGGATGTTGATCATGATGTAGAAAACCCGAGACTGTAGTAAAAGCAGGGAAACTTGGTCGAAGAAAAAAGAGAGGGGAAAAGAATGTCTCAGACGTTCTTTTCCCCTGTCTTTCTTCTTCGACCAAGTTTCCCTGCTTTTACCACAGTCTCGGGTTTTCTACGTCATGGTCTATTTACGACTATTTAAAGGCTCGTTCTGTCTATTAAAATTAAGCTTCGTTTGTGTCGTTCCTCAGAAAAACTCCGTCCAGAGTAAATTCACCATGTTTAACGCATACCAGCTAGTTCCTCGTTATTTGTTCAAACTTTTAGATTAACCGAGCAAACGCACCTACCAACAATCACCCGGACACCCAAAGCGAGCAAACTTTGAGTCGTTTCGAAACCTAAACCCTTTGATCCACCTGTGATGACCGCAGTTGCACTCTTTACGGGAAAATCTGCAAGGAATGTGATTTTTGCATCAGTCAGGCGATAGAATCCGGCACGCATACTATCGGAACAGAGGGAAATGTGAACGTTGGTACATATTCGACCATAGAATCAAAGGGCTGTCATCAAACTCACTATATGCGTTTTCACCTCAAGAAAAACGCAAGTTTAGTGCATTGTTTATATGCTGTGCGAAGTAGTTCTTACAAGATTTTGTTGTTTGAGAAAGAAGCTATGCACATTTGAAACCTGTTTGTCTTGATAAGATATATCCAATCTAAACTGCACCTACGGTATTTTCAGTCATGGGCACGCTACCAGTAAAAAGTAACAGTGTTACAGTTACCTAGGGGGAAAAAGTAACTCTGTTACAGTTACTGGTTTCAAAAAGTAACGTGTTACAGTTACAGTTACTGAAAAAACAGTAACGCCGTTACTTTCTCGTTACAGTACAAAAATTGGACTCAAGGAATCACAAACCAAAACAATATTATTTTATTTGTTACACTATAGTGAAAAAAAGGTAAACCCTGAGAAATTAGAAATATTTATACCTAAACGGTGTTTCTTTTTTGCGTCATTCGCCGTTTCAGCATTTTGAGGTACATAATTCATTTGCAATACCGTTTTTCAAAATTGTCATCGGCCGGCGTCAGTGAACGTTTTGGTTTATTTTTCACTCCGAAACAAACGAGGAGAGAGATGGTCACATAATTACCTTATGGGATATATTCGGAAGCAGGCCTAAACATAGCAGGTCAAACAGCTTCGGAATAAAGGGGGAAAAGAGACAATTAGCTTCTTGTGCTTTACCAGTGCACGACGACCACCACGGCGTCTATGTCCAAAACGCCAACTGTGGAAGTCGCGTTCACTCGAGTGGCTCCGAAGAGAATGAATAAGTTAAAGAAGCGCCAGCTTTCTGCACAATATGGGGACGGCTTTCTTGAAAACTAACTAGGGACGAGGAAACGGCGAACGGCTAGGTGTAAAAACGACAGCACGGACATATCCCAGACACAGCCCAGACGGAATACTCGGAGACATCGCACGACCACCGACACCCGCAGATGGTCCCCACGAGAGAAGATGAGCCCAAGTCGGTGAAAGAGACATTGTTTGCCGCCCCTACCACCGCGGGCGCCGCTTCCTTTATCTCCCGGTTTCGTGCTGACTCGTCCGTCGTCCATTCTCGGTCGTACTCGTCCATTCTCGGTCGTACGCTAAACAAGGCAATTTTTTGTTTGTTTAATGCGCGACCACACTTCTTATTATTTTCTTTGTCAGCGAGGAGTTCGGAGAAAAATACTTCAAGATGGCAATTTCTCCGTCTCCGCGGCAGTGGGTTCTAATTTATATAGTACAAAAAAAAAAAGTAACTGTAACGGCCTAAACAGTTAAAGTTACCCAATAAAAAAGTAACAGTGCTACAGTTACAAGTTACCAGTACTAAAGGGTAATGCGTTACAGGTAAAAGTTACCGGAAAAAGTAACTAGTTACCGGTAACGCGTTACTAGTAACTAGTTACTGCCCAAGACTGGGTATTTTCACATGACGTCAATCTGCCATTTTGTTGTTAGTTTGTTTTTTCAAACAAATTTACTAATTTCAAGGATTACATCGCAACCTGTCGAGAAGATGTCAGCGACTGGTAAGACTTATAAGCTTCTGTGCTCTACGCATTTGAGGGGTCATGTAAATCCTTGGAATGCTCTCCTTCAGCACATGCCAGACAGCTCCCAACAATAAAATGGTGGGTAAGATTACGTCGGTGAAAACACCCTAATTTTTAATTATCCACATAAAGAGGACATAATGCTCCGTGAGGAGCCAGACTCTTTTCTACTAAGGTTTTCTTGAGGTGAAAACGAATATAGTGTGGTCGACTGCTGAGCGCAAGTTCGTCTCCTTCTTGAGCAGGGGGTTGCGGTGACGTCAGAAGGCCGAGCTCCGATTGGCTCCGATTGGAAGGATAGTGGGTAGAACTGAAGGCAGCTACATCGAGGTCTACCCACTATCCCTCCATCAGAGCCAATCAGAGCTCGGCGTTCTGATGTCACCGCAAACCCCTGCGTAAGAAGAGACGAACTTGCGCTCCGCATAAAGTTTGCTGCCCTGCCAATACCCTTTCGAAGTAAAATCCCCAATAGCGCCGATGTTGTGTCCGCGCAAACAGTGTCGCGCAATGAACTTTCACGTGGCTCACAAGCGCGCACGTTTGAAAACGGTACTTACAGGTTAACTGCGCGTTCGGAATGAACCATCCCTTTGCTCTGAGTGCCACTTCCCATAGAAAATACGCCGCCGCTACCAGATGTATCCAAACGAAGCTCTTGAGGTGAAACACCGTTAGTTGCACAAGACGAAGCATGACGGCTGCTTGCGGCTCTCTCCTTCGGCGGAGCACTAAGAATCGTGGTGAACTTGTTCGGGAAACATGAGCGGAGTGCATACAAAATATGAAAAGTGTCTGATTATGCCCCGATGATTAATCACATACACATGAGTTGAAGCCACGAGAAGCCACCAAGGCCATAGCGTGCTTTAATTTGAACTACGCCGCAAAGCAGACAACATTCACCGACCGCGCTCGCGATTGTAGCGCCCCAATTGTCATCGTAAAGCACAGTATAATTAGGATAATTTATGATCGGCGGGATCGGCGTAATAATATACAAAATTTTATTTTAAAAAAAATTTGAACTCTAAACCACTGGACGAGAACCCTCTATGAAAAACTGGAATAAGAGCTAACGAACTAACGAATGTTGCGCCAATTTTCTGCCCTCTACGTGATTAAAATTTGAAAACAAAAATAAAGACAAATTTCTAGATAAAGTGGTTGCAAACAAAGAGGGTGTATTACTTTTTGCAATTTTAAAGGTAAAACGATTTGCGGTTTCTTGTTTTGTTTAACGTAGGAAGCCAATCCAAGCACCCCATTAAGCCAATTAAGCCGTCACTGGCTTCAGCTCCTTCAGCTTTTCCATCTCGTGATCTCGCTCATCCGCGCTTCAGGCTGAGAGTTGTGACCATTTTCTGGATGATTTTGGTTCTCCGACCAACAAGGTCGTACAAAAAACGACGCTGCGGCGACTCCTCAGCTCGGCGCTCCGCGCTGGTAGCCTACCAAGGCACCTCGCAGCTCCAAAACGCCTGCAATGCGGATGGCTGCCATAACAAGATGGCAGCCCGGACGGGATTGAGTGTAAGCGTTTTCAAATCAATACTTCTAACCATTACGATCTCGCGGCTTTGTTATTGGTCTCAGTCATAAGAAGAGAAGATTGAGCTTGCGCATGAGTATGCTTCACTCTCGTGAGGGGAACTCGCACGTGTTTGCTTGCTGCTTTGACGCTGATACTGTGCCGGCTTCCACTCATTCGATCAGCTGGATCAGGTGTTTTCAGTAGAGGGAGGCACTGACTTGTGCCCGGCCAGTTTACTCTGGTCGCTGTGCGCTTTTAGTTTCAGCCGTTCTTGAAACTTCGATCAAACGTGCAAGAGCTGCGTTCGACGTTCAAGACACGTGCGACATTCCTTTTAGTTCTATGCTTGCTCATCTCACTGATAACTTTTGTTTTTCATTATTTGTTATTGTTTGGGTATAATTATGGCCTGTGCTTGTTGCCTAGGGCGTTATTCACGCGTGCACCGCGTGTCTGCAACAGTATTTATTAAAGAAAAAAAAGCGTTGCGTGCAATGTCGTGTATGCGATAAAATCTAAAGAAGCAGTTTTCAATGTCAAGCCAGTCGCGAAACATTTCGAGAGAGCTGTTGGAAAAATCAAAAAATTTTTGTATTCTCATTATTGTGCATGTTGAGGATCGTGTCTCATATGTTGCGTTCGTTCCCGTGTGTAGTTTTTTACAGTTTATTCCAGGGGTGTGCCGCTGTTTAAAAGGGTTCAAGTTTCTGGTGTCCGTGTATATTTTCTTAATGGCAGATTGTTTTCAAATCACATTTACAGCTAGAATGCAGAATCAGCCGAGATTCGCGGTTCGGTCCGAACCACGGCTGGACAGCAAGTGGCTCCACCGAGACTTACAGGCCAGTGGTTGTCCCCTTACTCACCCTCATGATTTGATGTTTTTCTTTCCGTCATCTTAGCCACCTCGGTGTCTCCGAGGTAATTTTCCAGCTGCGGTGCCTGGAATCAGTCTTTGATGGGCGTGTTTGTTAAGTGTCCTCTCCTGCACATACATCCAAGTGGTCCAGCAACAAATGACAACACACAAGCCGGCGCCATTTGTTGAAAGATATCATGCTTTTGGTTCTTCATTAATAGGCTAGGTGGCGCAAGCTACCGCCCTAGGAACAAAGAGTCCCTAGTGGCACGTCGACAGGCACAGATGGTATCCCAATCAAGCTGGTGAAGAATTTGGGTCCTAAATCTAAGGCCAAAACTAAGGGAGGTAGTGATCACTATGGTAACAAAAGGAAATATTCCAGATGAATGGAGGCTTAGTAGGATGAGTATGATATATAAGGGAAAGGGAGATAAGTCTGACATTAGGAATTATCGTCCCATAACCGTGACACCAGTTATTTACAGGTTGATAATGCAGATTATAAAGAACAGACTGGAGGAATGGGTAGATTGCGAGGGCATACTGGGCGAGTTACAGAACGGGTTTCGGAAACAAAGAAGGTTGGAAGACAATATATTTTCTCTAACGCAGTGTATAGAAATAGCGCAAAAAGAAAACAGACAGCTCTGGCTGGCATTTCTGGATATCAAGGGTGCCTATGACAATGTGAACCAAAAAACCTGTGGGACATAGTGGAGAGCCTTAAACCTAGATGAAGGACTAACAGCAATATTAAGGAACATTTACAAAGTTAATAAGGTGAGTATAACATGGGAAGGAAAGGCAATGGGGAAAATAGAGATAGGACGAGGCCTTAGGCAGGGGTGCCCGTTATCGCCTTTGCTGTTTATGTTGTATCTGAGAGGATTGGAGGATAGACTAGAGAAGAGTGGGCTTGGATTTGACCTTTCGTACAGTAAGCTAGCCAAACAATTCAGCAATCCTTACCGGGACTGATATATGCGGATGATACGTACTAATGGCTAACAACAGATAGATTTGCAGGAATTAATGAGCATCTGTGGTAGGGAAGGGAGAGGAATAGAACCGATCTCACCAGAGGTTGCGACCACGCCACCGCTGCCCGCGGTGCATGCTTGGTACCTGTAGTTCTCCCAGTTTCCGGCCGCGTCAATGAGCATTGTATGCCCGCCCGGCGTTTGGAACCTTTTCGGGTTAGCACGAGACGTTTAGCCAGGTGTTTACTCATATTTCAATGGGTGGCTTCACACCCGTTGTATGCCACGGTGCTACAAGAACAGCACCAGGCCACAAAGGCCTCGGATATCATGTCTTCCCGAAAGAAAGCAGCACGCAAGAAAGGTAAAACAGAGCCGGACAGAGCGGCAGGAAAAATAGTGTTCCATTTGTTTCGCGATTTGCTTGCATAATTTATATCCACCTATTGCACGTCAGCTAAAAAAAGTTAAGATTAAAGGGCACGAGACACACAGCGTCCGAAGTGTTCCGTACGTTGGAATATCTCTGAGCATTCGCTCCACCGAGACTTACAGGCCAGTGGTTGTCCCCTTACTCACCCTCATGATTTGATGTTTTTCTTTCCGTCATCTTAGCCACCTCGGTGTCTCCGAGGTAATTTTCCAGCTGCGGTGCCTGGATTCGGTCTTTGATGGGCGTGTTTGTTAAGTGTCCTCTCCTGCACATACATCCAAAGTGGTCCAGCAACAAATGACAACACACAAGCCGGCGCCATTTGTTGAAAGATATCATGCTTTTGGTTCTTCATTAATAGGCTAGGTGGCGCAAGCTTCCGTCCTAGGAACAAAGAGTCCCTAGTGGCACGTCAACAGGCACAGATGGTATCCCAATCAAGCTGGTGAAGAATTTGGGTCCTAAATCTAAGGCAAAACTAAGGGAGGTAGTGAGCACTATGGTAACAAAAGGAAATATTCCAGATGAATGGAGGCTTAGTAGGATGAGTATGATATATAAGGGAAAGGGAGATAAGTCTGACATTAGGAATTATCGTCCCATAACCGTGACACCAGTTATTTACAGGTTGGTAATGCAGATTATAAAGAACAGACTGGAGGAATGGGTAGATTGCGAGGGCATACTGGGCGAGTTACAGAACGGGTTTCGGAAACAAAGAAGGTTGGAAGACAATATATTTTCTCTAACACAGTGTATAGAAATAGCGCAAAAAGAAAACAGACAGCTCTGGCTGGCATTTCTGGATATCAAGGGTGCCTATGACAATGTGAACCAAAAAACCTGTGGGACATAGTGGAGAGCTTAACCTAGATGAAGGACTAACAGCAATATTAAGGAACATTTACAAAGTTAATAAGGTGATTATAACATGGGAAGGAAAGGCAATGGGGAAAATAGAGATAGGACGAGGCCTTAGGCAGGGGTGCCCGTTATCGCCTTTGCTGTTTATGTTGTATCTGAGAGGATTGGAGGATAGACTAGAGAAGAGTGGGCTTGGATTTGACCTTTCGTACAGTAAGCTAGGCCAAACAATTCAGCAATCCTTACCGGGACTGATATATGCGGATGATATCGTACTAATGGCTAACAACAGGATAGATTTGCAGGAATTAATGAGCATCTGTGGTAGGGAAGGAGAGGAATTAGGTTTAGAATTCAGTAGTGAAAAATCAGCAGTCATGATTTTTAACAATGATGATGTTGAGAGACTGAAGATACAGAATATTACAGTTGAGAGAGCTAGTAAATACAAGTATCTAGGAGTATGGATATGTGGTGGTGCAGAATATCTCAGTGAGCATGAAAAGTATATAATAGGTAAGGGCAACAGAAATGCGGCTGTAATGAAAATAGAGCACTTTGGAATTACAACAGGTATGAGGTGGTGAGAGAGATTTGGAAAGGGGTCATGGTGCCTGGCTTGACTTTTGGAAACGCAGTGCTATGCACAAAATCCGAAGTGCATGCAAGACTAGAAATAAAACAGCGTGGAGTAGGTAGGCTGGCTTTGGGGGCACATTGCAAAACACCAAACCAGGGAGTACAAGGAGACATGGGAGGGGCGTCATTTGAGGGCAGGGAAGCTGTGAGCAAGATAGAATTTGAGGATCGGTTGAGGCAAATGGGTGGGGAGCAATGGGCACGAAAGGTTTTCAGTTATTTATACATGAGGAGTATAGACACAAAATGGAGACAGCGCACTAGGAAATTAAGAGGAAAGTTTTTAGGCTATAGTGGGGTTACGGAAGAGCAGGTCTCAGTTAAGAAGAAAGTTAAGGCCACAGAAAGAGATCGGTGGCTAGAGGGAATGCAGACAAAGAAGGCTCTGGAAGGCTATAGATTAAACAAAACAGTTATTGCCAAAGAAAGCATTTATGACAATTCTAGGGGAAGCTCATTGTTGTTTGAGGCAAGGACAGGTGTTTTGCGAACCAGAACATACAGAGCGAAGTACCAGGAAATGGACACAGTGTGCGCTGCTTGTGGAGAGGAGGACGAGACGGCTGAGCACTTGATACTCTACTGTAAAGGGCTTCACCCTATGCATACCGAAGACAACATAGATTTAATAAGGTCATTGGGTTTTAGAGACAGCGAAGGAAAAGTGGATTTCAAGACAGTAGAGATTACCAAGCAAAGATTAAGTGAATGGTGGCAGAAAGCGAGAGAAAACTAGGCATTTTCTTATTAACTGATGGCAAGGGGGATTTATAGCCTCACTTTCTTTTCAGTACGGAGTGAATATAGTTTTCACATTTAAATATTCTAAGTTTAAAGGGTAAGACAAAATGGCTAGGTGGCGTAAGCTACCGCCCGATCCAAAGGGCTCAGCCGTATTCATCCATCCATCCATCAAGGGTACAGCCGTTAGCATCCATTTGTCCGGCCTATCACGCTGTCGGAAGACGCAATCCTGATGGTTCGTGCTAGAAGTTTGTGTAAAAAGTGTGAGCAAGTGTGAGTGTCGCTGTCGTCGTGGAGTCCTAACTCCCGGCTGCCAAAGCTTCCGTGGGCTGGCTGGAGAAGCTGGAAAGCAGTGCAATGGGTGTCTGCTGCATCCACCACCGCTGCCGTGATACTGCGACGCTTCTATTACATCGTTGAGCGGAAATTGAGGGACCACTTTCGAGGATGCAGTAAATACACTGGTCAAAGATGCGCTCCAGGCACTTTAGTGGCGGCCTACGAATCGTCGGGTGGCGGGTTCAAATCCCGGCCATTTGCAATGTGACAAAAGCTTATTGCAGAGAAGGTGCCACACCACCGAGACGTCGGTTGCACCTCGAAAGATTCCCAGGAGGTCAAAATTAATCCTCGGTTCCTCGCTGTGGCTTGCCCCTTCGTGCACGAACGACGTCTTCCACGTCGTTCGTGCACCTTTGCAGTTGATTGTTTCACGGGGAATTTGAGCGATATAGATTGTAAGAAACCCGTCGATGTTGCTCTGTAACTGCCAACTTGCTGTAATTCCGACAATTTGCTCGTCGGGTTGAAAGAATAGTTGCCTTTCCGCCACCCATGTTGTAACCGTACCTTTTTTCTAGCCACTGTGAAAGTACAACGACCGATGCTCCGTCCTAGATGCTCAAGTCAATGAGGCATTATGGCATATAATCATAAAAAGGGACATTTGCTCTTCCATTAAGGTTGCGAAAAACTGGCACCACTCAAACATTGTGATCTTGATTTTATGACACAATCTTATAACTGGAAAGGCAATGGATGGAATATGCCTGAGTGGAACATGGCCTACTTGGGATATTGCTAACAAACTTAGCATTGCCTTTACGATGCTTGTTTAAGCCAGCTTTTCTTAATTGTCATTTTTGGCCCTTTCTTTTTTTGCTTCCTGAATAGAAGTAAATGAGTCAATTTGTTACCTAGATGAGAAGCCTATTAGAGTAGCTTACTTTTGCAAGTTAATCACCATTGCTTGGAAGGCGCAGAGAGGGCTGAAGAATCGAGGATTTGAAGCTTTCTTTTTGAACCCGCGTCTAACGCTTTCCCGTGTTGTGATTTTATCATGAATAGAGATTGCGCTCTTGTTTGCAGTGCGTCTTTTCTTACGAGGGACTTGCACAGTCTTGGAACGAACTAGTCAAGGATGGAGAACTGCAAGCCGTGAGCGAGGATGCAACGTCCCAGGCAAGAGGTAATGTGCCACGCGGTGCCTGAACATTCAAGCTACTGCAACTGGAACTGTTACGCTGGTTCTTAGAAGCCGCCTCGGTGGGTCCGAGGCGAAGCGCCGGCCTACGAATTCGCAGGTGACAGGTTCGAATCCCGGTCGAGGTGCCCGCAATCTGACTGAGGCTTATTGCAGAGAAGGTGCCGTGTAACCGAGCTTTCGGTTGCACATCAAAAGATATCCAGGTGGTCCAAATTAATCCTTAGTCCCCCGCTGGGGCGTGCCAGATGCCCCAGCGGGGTACTATTTATCACATGACTGGCCGCTACTTGTCACATGGTGCTTACGCTCTTCCGGAAGCTTCCTACGATCTATAAAATTTACTTATTCATCTTCGTTTGAAGTGCAACCAAAAACGAAGATGAATAAGTAACTTTTAAAGCCCAAAGGAAGCTCCTGAAAAAGCGCAAAGCAGACGTGATAGACCTTTGCGCCGGTCAGATGACGGCGGCAGTGCCCCGGAGCAGACAAACATGCGCAGTAGCGGCGTGGAGAAATGCGTTGAACCGGCGGCGCGCGACTTTGAGGCGGCAGTGGCTCCATGCAACGGCGCATAGGACTATCACGTGACCCGCAGTGGCTCCCGCAGGCGCCAACTACAAATTTGTTTTGCAACAAAAATAAGCTCTAAATTTTTTTTTCTCCTTTGTAAATTTGTTTTTTAACATACTTTTTTCATCTATGCTGTTTAAAAAAAAGTTTTTTTTCCTGTGCATGTGTCCTTTAGGCACGCATGTAGCATGGCGTTTCAATTATTTCCAAATAGTACGACCCCTACTTTTCGAGTTCGGATAGCACATTGAATCGTCTATCTTTCGATGGGGTTTGATAAAAAAAACAGATGTATCTACCGTAAAGTTCCGAAAGAACGCCCACCCAAAATGAAGAGATAAATGGTGAAAAACATGGGGTGGGCCAAGTTTCGGGACCAATGCCAAAAACCACAAAAAGGTGGCGGCATTTGACAGATCAGCGGTGCATCCGCGTTTATTCATCACTCGTCATCGCTAAATCCATCGAAAGACGCATCGCTGTCGCTGTCAAAGACGAGTTGCACTGCTTCGTCCACCATGCTCTCCCGAGCTTCGGGTCCCATCGCTGGTTCGTCGCTTACGGAGGCCAGGCGGTGGTTCAACTCCCCGTCTCCCGAGCCGTCGAGGCGTGTTGAGATGCCGCAGCGCTTGAACGACGTCAGGACGGCCTCCTCCGATAGAGACGCCCTAGCCTCGGACACAAAGCTGATGACATCCTGGCGCGACGGCATCTTGAGGTTTCCTTTGGCGGTGACAGCCCCTTCCCACAAGAAGGAAGACCAACGAGTCCTGAGAGCACATTTGAAAGGCTTCATCCAGCACACGTCTGCTGGCTGGAGGATAGACGTGCAACCACCTGGAATGAATACGTCTGTTTCCTTCCCGTCGAGGACCTCCCGCGCTGCCTCTGTCTTGTGAGTGGGCACCTGATCCAGGACGAGCCTCACGTCGTCTTTGTTCGCACCCCACACCCTCCGCACCCATTCGAGGAAGACCGGTGTGGTCATCCATCCGTTCCCTGAGCAGGTCGCTCGCACGTTTTCTGAAAGAGTAAAGCTATACGCACTCCGGAGTGCACTTCGGACGGAAATGGCGGACGGAAATGGCTATACGCACACCGCTAAACTCGTATAAAACGAATGGTCACAACGAGTTTTCTAAGCGATGGCATAGCATAGGGGTTAAGGTGTCCGCTTTATACGCAAGTGGACGCGGGTTCGATCCGCGGTGGGCCTACTTTTTTTTTTCTTTTTTTCTCGAACATTTTGTTTTGTCGAGGTATTTGGCGATATTTACGACATGTGTTTGTTCCGATGAACACTAAAAGAAACCGAATGTTGTCGACGAAACTTCGCAGAACTAAATGATATAAGACTCCCTTTCCGGAGGTGCGATCGGGGACAGCGGGGCTTGGGTTGCCGGCTGGACGCTGCGAAGCGGAGTGTACTGGTTAAGTTTTGTAATTCAGCCGCACACTGTCGCCGCGAAGCGGCGTGAACGCAGGCGGGGGGCTGGCTTAACACGCTCCCCAGTGATACACGCGCCATTCGAAAAGGTTGGCCCGAGCGGCATGAGCTCTCCGCGTAGTGCGTATAGCCATTTCCGTCCGAAGTGCACTCCGGAGTGTGTATAGCTTTACTCTTTCTGAAAGGAGCCGAGATTCGGTTTCATTCCAAAGTCCGGCACCAAAGCAGTCGCAAACACAAAAGAAAGCATCGCTGCGTAGTCGGCGTAGTATCGACGGTATTGACGAAAAAACAAAAGCGACGAGCCCATGCAGCGTTCTCTACTAGAAACGCACAAATACACGCGGAAGGCGCTTTCTATATCATTCACAAAGCGGCGCTGCTCTAAAACCTTTTTTTTTTTTTTTGCGAACGGCGTGATTGCATGTTTACAACTTATTTTTGTGCTGAAGTTTGTTTAAACCATCAAACCAGTAGTAACATAAACCGTACGCGGAAATTGAGACAATACCTGGGACGCCTGGGATTTGAAGTGCGAACAGTGCCCTTGGAGGGATCTGGCCCGTCAGTTCCTTGAGCACGACGAGAGCCGGGAGTTTTATGTCTGCAGCTGTTGCACAGAGTGCAACCGTCAGTCCACGACGGGCACAGCCTGTGTTCACGATGCGGATGTTTGATTCGCTGGCAACGTTGTTCATCCGCTTGGCTGAGCAGTCCATGCATACCATTGTTTGTTCCATGTTGGCTATACTAAAGTTGGAGTAACTGTGCTCCAGGCGCAGGCTTCCCACAGCCCGCCGGAAGACGGAGATGGCCTCAGCGTAGTCAGCCCGCAACTTCTGACTCTCGTTCGTCCCCACTTGCATCGACACATTGAAGCAGGCTTTTCAGCGGGCCAGGTAGTGGTTCGAAGCTTCGAAGTTGACCAGGTTAATCTGAATTGCCAACTTGCGCGCATGCTCTTGAAGGACCGAGCGGGCGGCGGGGCGAGCTCACCGCTCGCCCCGCCGCCCGCTCGGTGTCCAAGAAGTCCATGAGTGCTTCATCGAGCTCTTCGCTGGAGACCGGCCGTCCGTTGTTTATGGCTCTCTTGAATTTGTTTTTGCCGTGGCACCGCTGTAAAAGGGACTGGTAGTTGCTGCTCCATTCGCGAACACCCTTCCTGTCCAGCTCAAAATGTCTTGCAGTTTTGCTTACGTTGTCTCCATTCTTCTTGTGCCACAGGACAACTTCCACCTTTCTCTGGATCGTGTAGCTATTCATCATGGTCGATGCTGGAAGTGAAGGCAGGTGAAGAGCTGTGGAGCACGCAGAGGAATGACTGTCTACTGGTGTGGAGTTTGTTCGCTTGAGCTGTTCCTTCTTTCCCTTTGCATCCGGACGTCTGGAATGATTCACTTCTAGTTCGCCCTTTTCTTCCCCATCTAACCGGACGACATCTTCTCTTTTGTTAGAAATCGGATCACTGGCGGGTTTGCGGGTGAGTCATCCAAGGTTTTTCCAGAGGTATGTTCGCGGCGGGAGCTTCCCGGGCTTTCGAACGCGTCGAAGCTACCGCAATTTTTAGGGGGTGGGCGATGTTTGAGAACTTTATTAAAATATATATTTCGCTCAAAAAGATGGGTGGGCGAGGTTTCGGGCGGGGGCGTTCTCTCGGAACTTTACGGTAGTTACTTTTTCCATAGTAACTTTGCCAAACGCACATTCATTTTTTAGGCTCTTTGAGTGATCCGATTGGTTGACACCTAACGTCGGCAGTGCATCTCCAGTGCTTCAATTTGTGTTTAGGAAAAAGTTTCCCATAGCGTGACAAAAGATTCCAGACCCGGTAATCCAAGGGCCGTGCATGTGAACGTGGCAAACCCTTTCCGAGCGCATGCTGAACCTTCGCTATCACCGGATTTATGCCAAGTGATCTGCAGTCTTCTGTTAAAGGTTCTCAAGCTTTGCTTCGAGCCAGAAAAAGCTCCTTGAGCGCTATTCACACGGAATAGAAATCCGCGGAGGAATACGCTTGACGTCGATGGCAGGCGCAGTTCCCTTCTCGGCTTGGTCATTCGCACCAACCAGGAGCCGGGGAAAGGATGTCCAGTTTAGTGGTTTCCACTCTTGACGCCACTGCAGCACTTTTACTGCTGCTCATATCAATTCACTCTGGGACAGCCTGTTCTGCCCCGTTTTCACGCAGTTAATGTAATAAATCTAGAGGAAAAGGTTTGCCGTGTTCACACGCATTTCGGCCGCCTGGAAACAATGGGGCATACAGGCAGACATTGGTGATCCCAGAGGCCTTGGCACACTCCGAGTGCTGGCGAGGCTTTAATAGACACAAAGAATTGGCAAAATATCACGTACCAAGTAGATATTCGAGCTTTTTAGCTTTATTTTTTACAGAAAACACGGGTGTCTGGCGTGGCGTAAAAGAAAAGCTACAGTTAAGAAGCAACTGCACAACTTTAGCGCTTCATGGCTAAATGAACAAGCCTTAACGTATCGTCTGCTTCCTTTCTCCGTTTTTTGGTCGCTCTCTACCTCATTCTTGCTCTCGGTCCATCGATGTCAAAGCCCAAGATTTGAATGCACTTGAGTGCCCTCTTAAGCCGGTTCACCCTCTATTTGCGTGCAAAATTGAACTCGGATAATTGAAGCGAAGATGGACTTACGGCAGCCATTTGCGTTGAACTCTAGGTACCTTCAGTTTCTTGTTCCCACAGAGCCAGTCACATGACCCGAAAATTCATCTTGAGGCTGTTTTAACCGTCGCGAGAAATACCCACATTCACCAGCAAACCAGCCCTGGATTCTCGTGCGGCAGCTTTTGGTTTGCGAAATTCGCAAAGATAAATCGCGGGCATTGGGGATTGGACGTACCGTTGCTTAGGTGCCGACCAGTTACGAACCGTCTTAATTTTTCTTTCTCCTCGTCGGCGCTCCGCAGAGCGCGTCGGACTGTGCACGTGCGTGCCCCAGACGGGGGCCTCGGCGTGCCCGTGTCCATCGTGCCCGCCCTCGGCCGACAGGGAAGCCTCGGAGCGGGACCGGGACCCAGCCCTTACCTCCCGGACCCTCATCGACGCCTGGGCATGGGGTCCGCAGCCTTGTGAGTCGGCTCATTCCCCCGGGAAGAAGACGGCGGCCGGGACTAATTATACACCCTTACACTAAATTTGATAACTGTACACGAAATAGTTTGGTTGATGTAAAATATTTTCGACACATTGTGAGGCAGTAACAAAGTAAAGGAGTTCAATGTTTGAATGCATTTTTCTCAGTTCCACTTTTTGCAGCAGATTTCACACGAAGGAATCTTTTGTTCGAAGGTAAAAGTATTCTGATACCACAATCAAGATGTTTCTGAACTGAAATTTACTGGGAAATTAGACTATCTACTTTATTTTGTTTTAAATTGAAGTCCTCATTGAGAAAAAAAACTATGTTTTTAAAAATTTAAAAAGGACAGAGATGCATTTCATATTTTGAGGTAATAACCCCTCCTGAAATATTTACATTTGAGTTACAAAAACTAGGTAGCCCAAAGTCCCACATCCCCCACTTTATATTTGAGCATTCAAAAGGATGCTTAATAGCCTCATTTTCATATCATAGATTTCCTAACGAAGAGTGGCGCATCTTCTTATGCAGGTATGTAAAATTGTCCTAGAGAGCTGGAAGTTTGCACATTGAGTAGTTCAGAAGTTAAATCTCTAACCAGTGTTCCCCCGTGGCAGGGCCAGCTTCGGGGATTTTGTGTCCGCGGCACCTTAGCCTCGACGACGTCCCAGCGTCACGTGACATAGACGTCACGCGAGGAAAACCCCCTCTTACCCGTGTCCTAGTCACGAGCTTCCCTCCGAAGTGCCAATTGGCTCGCTGGGACCGTAGCCTTTTCTGCCGAGCTACGGCGAGGTGGACTGAGGGCTTGGTGGACGTGGCCTTTGCAGCACTGGACCAGCTGAAGGCGTGCCTGAAGACGCTGGTTTCGGAGCAGTACCAGCTCAGCTCGGAAGCGGCCGCCTCCACGCTTTCCTCTGTGCGCCTCAAGCAACAGCTGGCGGTGGCCAAGCGCTACTACGTGGCTCTGGTAAGGCGGCGGAGGGGAGGGGCCACGCTGCTGCCGCGCTCTCCCAGCCTCCAGAGTGGCAACTTGCAGAGTCCCGACGTCCGAGGGTGAGGGGTCGATCCTTGCTTTACCACACACTTGCGCTCCTAGTTTCTTCCGAGTGGGTGCATCCTCAAGCTTTCTTCTAGGAAGCGAGGGGCTTTTAGAACACGTCAGAGTTTCCCGGAATAGTTTCATTATAGTTTGACTCAGTTTTGAGGCCTGGTTAGAGCCGTCTGATCTTGCGTATTGGTCTATCTGGTCTATACGTCTAAGCTCATTACAACAGACCTGGTTACGACAGACATTTGGATATAACATAGCGATTTGTGAAGTTCGGTTGGTTTTCCTCTGCATAGCATTGGCTCAACTTCATATCTGCATACATCATACTCCTTTTACGACAGACAGAAATCTTGGTCAAAATCAAGGTCTGTTATACCGAGCTTAGACTTTAGTTTGTGAGGGGTTAAGGACGCATTAGAAGCTCCTTCTTTGGCGTGCGCTCGTTGCCGTTTGTACGGCTTTGGCTGCGCATATGCTTACCGTGAAATTCCGAGCGAACGCCCACGTTTGAAGGATCGCCCACCCCCCCTTTTTGTCCAACATCTGTTGGGAACGGTATTCCGATACATCGCCCTCCCCCCGATTCCCGCCGGACGTCACGCGATGTCCGACGGGAATCGCGTGTCAACGGCGCGATCTGCGGTCCCGCGTTTTTGTCTGCGATCTGAGCGCGTGAAATGCGTGAAATGTAAATCTGCTGCGTTTGCGATCTGTGCTATCCGTTCCCGAGTTTTTAGCGGATACCCGTGTTTTTGCCCGCGATATCGATTCCTAGCTGTAACACGCGCGAGTTGTTCCGCGTGTATTATTGCATTGTGAAATGCGATTCTGCTGCGGCCGCGATCTGCTTGATTTGTTTCCGTGACATGCGGGTTTGCAGTGGATTCCCGCGTTTTCGTCCGCGATCTGCGTACGCAATATCGGTTTCCGCTTTATCCGTTCCCGTGAGATGCGAGTTCTCGGCGGGTTTCCGCGGGTTCTTCGCGCTGTCAAACGTGAATCTGCTGCGTCTGCAACCTGCGGTATCCTTTCCCGTGACACAGGAGTTCGTAGTGAATTCCGGCGTGTTTATCGAATCGTGAAACGCGAATTCGCCGTGTCCGTGATCTGCAGTATCAGTTCCCGCGTCACGCGGTTTGTAGCGGGTGCCCCGGTTCTTATCATTATTTCTGATAAAATTTTGCTGAGGCATCCCCAAAGATAGCCCACCCCATGTTTTTCCCCATTTATCTCTTCATTTTGGGTGGGCGTTCGCTCGTAATTTTACGGTAAGTGTTATCGAGGGCAGAAAGCTTGTGGTACAAGCGGAGCACCTGCTGCATTCTTAACCCGCCTCTGACTGCGGCATTAAAAACGAAGCCTGTAGGCTTGTAGACTGTTTTGTCGTAAGAGCGTCGAGAAGGGAAACATGCATTTCTCAAGAGCCTGTGTTGCAGAACATCTCAACGCTGTAAGACAGTCTTTTGATTTGCTAGTAATTGTGGTTTCTTTCTGATGTTTACTGGAAGTGTGCTCAATAATTGATTTTCAAGTAAAGAAAAAAACAGTTTAAAAAGAAAAAGAAAGGCGGGAACCCAATTAGTTTTTTGTTTCTATTTTTGCTACGAGGCAACTTTTTTCTCACTTGCACAACATTCTTTCGGAGCTTTGCGGTGTGTATGCATCTTTGCAACGTGTCTCTTCCACTCAACGATTTGAACGATGCGTCCATTTTTCGTTGTAAAACGGCGTACAATAAAACCGAGACCGAAGGACCACATTTAGGACGGACATGCGCTCAGTCGCCACTCAGTTGTTTTGTGTCATTTCTTTGGTCTCTGTTTTTTGTGTCTTCTGTTGTATGTAACGAACAAGTAGCAACCAGCCCAGTTTTTAACACTCGCTTGACCGCCTTTTCCACAGGGCCAAGATGCCGTGCGAGCAGCCGATGCAGGCGCTGGCCCGCGTCGGCTCTCGTGCCGCCCTCAGCTTCGCCTTCGCCTTCCTCAAGCGGGCCTGGCGCTCCGGCGAGGATTCGGACCTCTGCGGAGAGCTGCTCCGGGAGTCCCTGGAGGCGCTCCGGGCGATGCCGGAGGCGTCCCTCTTTCACGAGGAGGCCGTTTCTCCCGTCTGGTTGGAGGTGGTTGACCGGGCCGACAACTTCCTGCGCTCCGTGGTGCTCGGGTGCGTTTTCCGGACGAGTTGCCGCCGCCGGTGTCTGCGAAAGAGAATCTCCTTGTGCAACGGAGGAGCAATCGAGCCGGTCGTGGAATCTTCTAAGCGATGCGGCATGAGGGTCTGGGGCATTGCATCCGGGACCCTCGAGCAGTTTTAAAGCGATGGCTTTCTATGAGAACCTTGCACGAACCTTGCTTGCTCTTGCTGGTGTTAATCGCACCGCTACGAGGCCGTCGGAGAGAGTGTCGGCAGCTGAGCGCAGCTGTTGGTTTGATGTCATGGCACACTTTACCAATAGCATTGCACCATGTGGAGCGGGGGGAGTGATGCATTTACCCCTCCTCCTTTTTAAAAAATCAAGTTTTGCACGTTGTTTATATGAGTTTTGGGCAGTAACTATAGTCCGTTGCAACCTAAGAACGAAGGGCGAGGGTAAGACGGGCCGGGGAGGAGGAAGCAGACGGAACGCTAAAGAGAGAAGGAGGTTTCCCCCTCTCTTCTCCAGCATTCCGTCTGCTTCCTCCTCCCCGGCCCGTCCTACCCTCGCCCCTCGTTCTTAGGTTGCAACGGACTATAGTTACTAGTAACACGTTACCGGTAACTAGTTACTTTTTTTCAGTAACTTGTAGCTGTTACTCATTACTGCTTAGTGAAAATAACTTGAACAAAGTATAATTTGGGGTTTCTTAGTTCATCACAAAGCAGTGATTACATGGCTGTGCCCCTGTACCGTGCCCACTCAAATAAAAATTGTTGAAAGCGGGGATCAAACTCAGGAACGATCCCCGAGTTCTACAGTTCTGTTTAGTCATTTAAAAGATTATTTTCGATTCTTAAAAAAAAAAAAAGAGAGAAGTTGTTAATCTTTGGTTAGAGCAGACCAAGAAACCTGTTATATAATAGTAGTCTTTATTTTTATGTGTCCACAATGCCAAAGCGTTATTTTTTATAACCACGGTGGCCTATCTTAACCCCTAGTGAGCCGTGTCATTCTTACCAATGTTTGGCGTCGTGCATTTTCTTCGGCGTGGGTCCCCGAGCTTGTTGGCTATCGGAACGCAGAGACATCAACGTTGGGGTCGGCCACTCTCGCGGCTGCGGGCAAGTTCCGGTGCCGGATCAGCAGCTGGCACTGTCGCTCTTGCTGGAGCTGTCCATTCAGCGGGGCACCCTCAGCCACCTCCTCGGCGGCGTCCTGCTCCTGCTGCAGTTGTGGGACAGCGGGAAGTACGAACTTGACAACAGGTACGTCCCGGTTTGGGTGAAGAGTCGATTTGGTGTGAGACTGGGGTCCTTGCAGGGTCTGACATAGTCCCACAAACATTTCGGGGAGTTTGTAACGCCATGTGCGATGAACCTGGCAGTTTGAAGCTTTAGGTCCACAGCACTCGAGTGGATTGGAAAGCCTTCTTTTTTTCCAGAAGGCCCAATAAGTCAAAACATTGACTGAATTGTAGTAGTAGCATGTCTGTTATCTTGGTTAAACGGACAGTAGAGGGCGGAATCTACCAACGCCTAAACCCTCGGTGCATCGTCCTTTATAACTGATTGGCAAGGAGGTTTCTCCGAGCCACCGCCAGAGGTTGCCGAAGCACCGTCTATTGGTGAAATGAAAAGATTCAGAGGGAGGGGTCGCAAGGGCTGTCTAAAGTAAATAAAAAAAAGATAGAAAGGCAGTTTTGAAACCGCTTGAATTGACCAAGTCATAAAACAAAGTCTGAGCAGAAGTGTACTGTCATGCCTGAGGGTAATCAGCTTGAAAGGGACGAGGCAATGGAATATATAGGAACAAGAATGAGTTCAAGCAGCACAGATACATAGGAAGCGCCTCACCAGTGGAGTTCAAGTACTGAAGTTGAGGGGCTATGGGACAAAAAGATGGGAAAGGGCAGAATGGAGGGTTCCAACGGGTACATCAACAGGTACAGATGGTATACCAGTAGAGTTGATAAAACAGTTAGGACCCAAATTTAAGGAAGTGTTAAGGAAAGAGGGGAACTGCCCCGTAACAGTGGAGGCTAAGCAGAGGGAGTTTCATGTACGGGGAAAGGGGAACAAAGCTGACACAAGTAACAATCGTCCCGTGACAGTAACGCACTAGTCTACAGGTTGACAGTGCAGGTTATCAAGGAGAGATTCCAGGCATGAGCAGAAAATGAAATTTGGGATAGGAGAGCTACAAAATGGGTTCCGAAAAGAAAGGAGGCTGGAGGACAATTTATTTTCATTAACATAGTGTATCGAGGTAGCAGGAAAGGAATGTAGACCACTCTGGTTAGCATTCTTAGAGATAAAGGGGACTTATGACAATGCCATGCGAGGCAATTCGGGGAAGATATGGATGACGGAATATGGACATTTCTAAGGGCTATTTAGAAAGACAACATGGTACTAATAACATGGGGAAGAAAGAGAACAAAGCCAGTAGAGATAAAATGGGGTCTTAGATTGTTGTTCATGTTGCGTCTCCAAGGCTTAGAGGAAAAGCTAGAAAAAAGCAATTGTGGGTTTAACCTTTCGTACGACAGGCGGAGGTCAAAAGATCAGTCATTGCCAGGTCTGATGTAGTATGTATTCTAAGGATATAGTGTTAATGGCCGATAGCAACATAGAGCTTCAGTCCCTAATGAATATATGTGGTGCAGGGGGCCGCAAGTTAGGCTTAGAATTTAGTAGTGACAAATCAGCGGTCATGGTGTTCAGTGGCAACAGAATTGTGGAGCTAAAGATACAAGGATTAGAGGCCAAGCAAATCTATAAATACAATTATCGGGAGTATTGATTAACGGGTGCAGAATACCTTCATGAACTTGCAAAATGTGTAACTGGTTAGGGCAATTGGAATGCAGCTGGAGTAAAAGATAGAGCTCTGTGGAAGAACTATAACAGGTATGAGGTGGTGAGGAAGATCTGAAAAGAAATTATGGTTCCGAGCCTGACTTTTGCAAATGCAGTTTTCTGCATAAAACTGGACGTCCGGACAAGGCTAGAAATAAAGCAACGTGGAGTAGGTAAAATGACTCTGGGAGCACACGGTAATGAAACACCGAACTAAGGTGAATGACATTCGATCAAAATGACATTTACTTTCCCGTCTGACAGGGGTATTAGGTGTACGGGGCGATAGGGGATGGTCCTCATTCGAGAGCAGGGAAGCTAGCAGCAAGACAGAAATAGATGCAGAGCGATGGACACAAAGAGTTCTTAGCCATTTACACATGACAGGTGTCAGTACAAAATGGAGAAAGCGGACTAGAAAACTTAGATATGGGCAATAGTAGGGAGGTGGATGAGAAACAAAAAGTTAAAAATAAGGTTGAAGAAACTGAGAGGTAACTATGGGAAGCAGGCATGCAGACGAAATCGGCCTTGGAAATTTACAGATCGTTTAAGGACATTCCTAAGGAGCCCATCTTGGACAGTTCTAGGGGAAGCTCCTTGTTGTTTGGGGCGAGGGTAGGAGTGTTGCGGACTAAGGCGTATAGAGCTAGATATCAGGAAGTAGATACGGTGTGTGGAGCTTGTGGAGAGGAGGAGGAGACGGCTGAGCAGTTGTTACTCTGAGGGGCTTCACCCTGTAGTGGCTGAAGAGGTGACTAATCTAACAAATGCACCGAGGTTTGTGAGGGAAGAGTAGACATCGGGAAGGTGGAGATAACCAGGAAGAGATTATCTGACTGGTGGTCGAGGGAAGAAGGCATATTTTCTTATTTCCTTCCAGGCGACCCGTAGGGTGTGTGCACCCGGTTGCATAGAGGCGCCTCCATCGTACTGATTGCAGCTTTTAAAAAGAAATCTCTAGATATATACCTTTATGTTAAATAAATGTTAGAAGAAAAAAAATACACTGACTAGGTGGCACAAGTTGCCGCCCAATTCAAAGGGCAAACACAGGTTAGGAGGTGACTTCGCTCTCCCAACTAGCCCCGCGAGCATGAAGCCAGGGATACATGTGCCGTCTTGAAATCACGGAGCGCCGCAAAGCATCGGTCAAAAAAATTATATTCAAAGTTTTCGCTTATTTCAATTTGAGTGACTTATAAATGTCCAAACAGTTTTTTCGTTTGTGTATGATAACTCGTTCCTGGTGGCAACGACAAAATTGTTGACTTCTATCCGATGTAGTATAACGCACCACTTGTGGCAAAGGGAAAGTAAATTGGGCAAGAGAATGCTAATCTCTCCCCTTTTGATTTTGCAGGACAGTCTCTCATGGAACCAGCGTGCCCCTGGTGACACTGCTGCGAAGATTCCAGGACATTGGCTGCCTGCGACAGAAGCCAGGAGAAGGCTGTACTCTGAGTGATGTGAGCGATCCTAACTGACAGGGCTGTCTTGAAATGTTGTTTCTTGGCAACCTGCACCGAGAAAGAAACATACTTTTGGAGCATTTGGAAACGACAGTTGGAGCGGATGTGTTTTTAAGGAGACAAGAGTGTGGTTTTTGGAGAACCGTTGTACAAACTGTGTTTTTACCCAAGCACAAGGTACAAATTAATGGGTACTCGGGGCAGCTATTGCAGTATGTACACTACCGTAAAATCCCGTAAGGGCACGCACCCAAAATGAAGAGTTAAATAGTGAAGAACATGAGGTGGGCTATCTTTGGAGATGAGACAGCAAAACTTTGGCAAAAATTAATGATAAACACAGGGGCACTCACTACAAACCACGTGACACTGGGTCTGATACCGCAGATCGTGGACACGGTAATTTCACGTTTCACAACGCGATAAACACGCGGGAATTCAGTACAAACTCCTGTGCTATGAGAAAGGATACTGCAGAGTGCGGATGCCGCGGATTCGTGTTTTATGGTGCGATAAACACGGTAACCGGCTACAAACTTATGTGCCACGGGAACCGATATCGCGCGTGTAGATCGTGGACAAAAATGCTGGAACCCGCTACGAACTCGCATGTCACGAGAACCGACAATTGCGCAAGCAAATTGCGGACAAAAACATGGGAACCCGCAGCAAACTCTCTTGTCAGACATACCAACACCGCAGCTTCAGGTAAGGCCAGCTGAACTAAAATTTTGAAGTGTTTGAAGTATGAACCAACTAGCTCAACTTAAGCCTGTTACAACACTGCAGATCGCGCAGTTGATGTGATTCCCGTCGACGATAATCAAGATGGGCGATGTTTTGGAATTTTTATGCTACGGATATTTAACCAGAAAAACGGGATGGCCGATCTCTCGGGGAAGATTGCCCTTACGAGATTTTACGCTATGCTGGTGAGTCGATCGAAATACGTCTCTCTGCGCACAAGAGAGGAGCTGCGAAAATATCTTTAGAAAAGTGAGAGGGATGGATAACGACATTCATTTAACTCGACAAACAACATCTCGGCCACGAGCTGTTTGTTGATCGCAGTGCCACTGGTAGATTTTAAGTATTTTCTATCCACTTCCTCGAACACCTCTTCGTCATTCATTAAAAAAAGCAATGGATCTCCGACAGTCTCGGGTATGCATAAACAGCTTCGTCTGTTTATGCATACCCGCCACGACGTGGCCGTCCTCCAATGGGAACTCAGTATCGTGGCGTCGCCGCACTCCTCCTTGAAAGGCGCAGACGATCTTGCTCGCCTTGTACAGACGGCATCCCGTTACAGTCGCCGACAGGACAAGGACGTGGGGACATTTCTTTGGGATGGCCAGCCTCCATCACGCAGCTTGAAGCCTCGTCGAAGGTAGCAAGCTGGCGCCGGGCGCGGGTCGACCAAAGAACTTCCTTGCTGTTCCCATCCTCTTGGCAGGCTATAGTCCCATTCCCGCTTCGCCTAACCTCGACGTGTCTGCCGCGTCTGCTCGCGCAGGAGGGGGTTCCCGTGGTCAGTCCCACGGAGTGCCTGCTGAGTCTCCTGACGCTGCCGGAGGACGAATCCCTCTCGGTGGACCTTCAGCAGTGTGCCATGGTCGTGATGTGCCACCTGGATCGCCTGGCTGCACCCTACCTGCCGCAGAGTCCTGCCGGCACGGGCTCGGCGGTGAGCCCCCTCTTCTCGTTCGTGTCTTGGATCTCGCCTCGATTACTCCCGGTATACGGTGCCTAAAGGGAGTCTCCGACCGGTGCGTTTACCGCGTCCCCAAACGCGAGGCCAGATTCACGAAGAGCTTCTTGGGTTACGACAACTTGGCTAGGGAGTTTAAGTTAAGAACATCATAAGAAGAGGAGAAATGTAAGAAGAGGAGAAATTGGTACTCACGAATGCGTTTTTAAGTGAGAGGAGGTGTCTCGCAAGCTCTCGATCCCCGCGAGAGGGGGCTGTTGCTATGGCGACAATGTCTTCGGCAACACCGGCAACCGATCAAAGAGCTCTGTTATTGCAATTCCCGTCTTTTTGCATTTTTATTTTTCGAGAATAAAATGCTTTTTGTACGTTCTCTTCTCAGAAAGGAACAAAAACGGTGTTGTGCGATGTCTAGGGGAGAGGGGCCCTTTCTGCGGACGTTGCAATACCTTTCAAGCGGTTGTCGATAATGCCCGCTTCTACTTCAGAGCACCGCCGGGAGCTCCGCTCAAGACGTGCTGGCCTGGAGCTGGTCTTCTTGGGAGGGTGCCGAGCCGGTCAGTTTGGGCAACCTGGCCGACCTGTCGGTGGTCCAGATGCGCTTCTTCAGGGATGGCCTCCTCGTCCTGAGCAGTTCGGGCAGGCTGTTTGCTCTGCAGCAGGACAACTGCGTAAGTCTCACTCTTTCGGCTCGGTCCGCTGCGCTTTGCGCAACATTATCGCAGGCAGCGTCGGCTCGACGTTGCCCCATTTCTGGCTCGTGCAGAAACCGGCCTAAAGGTCCGTTCGCACACTTGCGTCTGCTTACGGCCGAGCTCTTGGTAGACGACACTGGCACCATTTTTGAAGTGACCCTGGAACTGCATTTGACCAGAGCGAAAGTTTTGCGCTATTCGTGAGATGAAATGTGCATACTACCTACCTATGAGAAGCGGTATTGTCCAGTTAGTAGCCAAGAAAGAAAGAATGATGGGCGAAAAAAGGCGGACTGAAATGCCTAGTGTCCCTTGCTACCCGACAGATGCGTGTTTTCTCGTCGTAGAAAAGTGCCGAGTTGGACCAGTTGTATTGAGACAAGGAAAACCAGTGCACAAAGGACAGCAGAAGAGAAACACATAGAACGCACAAGCGCCGACTTGCAACTGATATTTATTAGGGGAAGAGGAAAATGATGTTCATAGATAAAAAAGAAAAGGACAAAGCGCAATACATTCACACTATGAATATTTACAAAAATAGTAGAACCCCGTTATAGTTACCCTGCATATAGTAAAACTTTAGTTATAGACAAGAATAGTAGAACCCCATTATAGTAACTCTGCATATAGTAAAACTTTATAGTTATAGTATACAAGGAAGCGTTAGTCCCAACCGAATTCCCATTTCCTCTATGGCTCTTAATTTTGATGTAGTAAACCGTCAACACTCAAAGTACCGATTATAGTAAGACAGAGCAGCACGGATAAAAATGATTTTTTCGCAACAGCACAATTTGTTGGTGAGATCGGTGTAGATCAGCTCGTAGAAACTCTAAAAGTGTGCATGAACTACAAAAACGCTACGGGCTACAGTGTTACGTCGTACGACGACGGCTCCCTGGGTGGTGCTGCGGTCGCTCATGACTGTTTCCACTCTCGGGCGCCCGTGATCGTGCGCCATATCAAAACGATAGGCCTAGCAGAACTGAGAAGGCACTGCTTTTTTTGGGTGTTTTGGACTGAACTGTGCATCACAACCGATCTGCATCGTACTTGAGCTACGCTCATTCAAAAAGCGGGTAACGACCGAACGCAAAAGGAAACTGCGGATGAATTCGGCTTTTTTGTGGCAGCGGTGTTGGCCTTGATGGAAAACAGGAAGCGTATTTAGGACATAATTGCCGACTAGAAACAGTGGAAACTGCAAAAGGCTCCGAAGCTCCAAAAAGGAGAACGTTGACGCAGCGCTGCTTATATGGTTTCGACGAGCATACACCGCCAACGTGCCAGTCAGTGGACCTGTTACGAGAGAAAGACTTTGAGGCATCGAACGGATGGTCTGAACATTTCAAGGCGGGGAACTGGATTAGTTTTCATTGGAAGTTGGGTGACAAAGGCACAGTTTCTGACGCGTATGTTGAATAATGAATTGAGCAAGTGCTGCCCAGAGGAAGAACCCGAACCCACCCCTACAGCTCTTGTTGGCTTAGGACAGTTGGGAGGACTCTAAATGCAGCAGATGCTGACAGGCACACGTGACGGGCCTCAAAAGCTTCCTTGTGAAGTATAAAGTACCTACAAGACAAGCGGATATAAACGAGTTGTTTACTGCAACATAAGCGGTATTTTTATAGTTCTGGTGTTTGTTTTAGAGCGCAGCTCTTGGGTGCCCGTTTCCGGCTTGAGCGGCGTCGCCGTCGGCGTAACCGCGCGGTGCATCGTGGGTAAATTTCCCCGCTAAATTTAGCGGAAAATTTTCCCCGCTAAATTTAGCGGAAAAATTTTCCCGCTAAATCTAGCGGAAAATGTTCCCGCTAAATCTAGCGGAAAATTTTCCCCGCTACATTTAGCGGAAAAGTTTTCTCGCTAAATCTAGCGGAAACTTTTCCCCGCTAAATCTAACGGAAAATTTTCCCCGCTAAATTTAGTGGAAAATTTTCCCCGCTAAATTTAGCGGAAAAATTTCTGCTCTAAATCTAGCAGAAAATTTTCCCCGCTAAATTTAGCGGAAAATTTTCAAAGCTAAATTTAGCGGAAAATTTTCCCCGCTAAATTTAGCAGAAAATTCCTCCCCCCCCCCCCCCCCCCCCCCGTGCCTTCCCCTGCTCCTGAAGAGCTGCGCTCTAATTCGGCGTTACAGGGAGTTGTAAACGGCTTTCATTTTTTTGTCTAATGTTTTATTAATTTCCACTCCCTTTTTTATAGCTTCAATAACAAAGTTTTTAAGGTGCTCCCGATATAGTATAATTACTGCCCGGTCCCAACAAGTTTACTATAAAGGGCTTCTACTGTAACAAGAAACTTCTTATTTATTTGTTTATTTATTACCTTATTTATGATACGAAATAATAAGTTTCTTATTATTTTTGTAAATACTCACGGTGTAAATTTATTGTGCTTCGTCGTTTTCCTTTCTTTTTTATTTATGAACGTCATTTTCCTCCTCCTCTCATAAATATCTGTTGCGAGTGGGTGCTTGTGTGTTCTATATGTTCCTCTCCCGTTGTTCTTTGTGGACTGTTTTTCATTGTGTCGTCTCTCGTCGTAAGAGATCCCGAGAGGTTTAAAGGCGCACGGTAGTAAGCTGTCGCAATAGGACCTTTTTACAGCGGAGCTGTTAAGGGCTAGGTTCCCCAGGATCGTGTCCGGTATGTCGACACAAACCTACCTGGACAGCTGCCGCCATCTATAAGCGACGGCGGCAAGCACACGACAAGTATGGTTTCCGCCGTCGCATGTAGATGGCGGCAACCTTTCCAGCTATCATAGATGAATTGATAGTTGGGCACGTTGGTGGGAATTCATCGTAGGAAACAGCACTAAAAACGGACGACGACGAAGAAGAAGCACACGTAACGAGCGCGGCGCTCGTCACGTTTGTTTCTTCGTCCTCGTCTGTTTTACGCGCTGTTTCCTACGCTCTTATCAGTTTCGGTTTGGACTCACGATGGGTCGGCCGCACGCCCTTTCGGGGGAAGGAGACAAACTGCGGAAGGAGCGGCGACATACGCAGCAGCGCGAATGGGTCCGCAACTGCCGCAAAGCCACTGTCGCTTCGACTTCCACTGCGTTCAGTGCTTCACATTCCCTTGCCAAAGAAGAGCACATCGCTCGCCTGGAAAGCCGCCGCCGAGAACAGAACCAGCGATGTAAAGGGCGCCGGCGGGCCATTGCCACGGACGGCGATCGTGCCACGGAGGCCAAGCGCAAGCACGAGGCCCGGCGACGACTGCACTCCACGCCGGCTGAACAGTTCCTGGGTGCAACGGCGAGGTTCCGGAGGGAGTTCGTGGAGAACCCGTTTGGCGTCAAGTGCGCCGTGTGCGACCAACTCTGGTTCGCCGGAGACGTATCCACGATCGGCGGCATGTCGGACAAGTAGAAGCGGGAATCGGGCGCGTGCGCGTTGCGGCAGTGTATCAAGTACAGCTCCGCTAGTCTTCCTTCTTCACGAGAGTGGAAAGGCTGAACGTTTTTTTGAGTAACGGGCGCCATCTGGGGGTTGTCCGCGAACCACGAATGAAGGGCAGCCCAAGGTGCCTCCGCCCGTCAGAAACACGTTGACATCGTGCTGTCGTGTCGGTTTTTGGCGCTTTTTATAGCGGAGCTGTTAAGGGCTAGCTTCCCCAAGATCGTGTTCCCCGCAAAGAAATGAAGACACCGAACTCTGGACACCTACCGCCATCTATGAGCGACAGCGGCAAGCCACGTATCTGGTTGCCGCCGTCGCTCATAGATGGCGGCAGCCTTTCCACTCTGGCTTGCCGACTTGCGGCCGGCCATTACTTTCCATTGCACAGCTCTGCTGGTCTTCCTTCTTCACCAGAGTGGAAAAGCTGAAAGTTTTATACCTCATACTATCGACACTAAAAAAAAACGAAGCGTCGAAAAAGACTAAATACGCGCAAAGATAGATGCCGACAATGTTGGTCGTGCGGGACGGTGCCCCGCAAAAATGGCGACAGCGGGAAGGTAGGCCTAGCGAGAGAGTGTATGCATGCCCAGAAGCTTATTTATTGGCTTTTGCACTTTTTCTGTATTTCAGAATGGCGTACACCACATACCGTGGATCTTTTCTAAATACAGTAGAACCTCGATAATTCGATCTCGGTTTATTCGGAATCCCGGATAATTCACAAAATTTCCACGGTCCCGTGGCTTCTCATGAAAATATGACCGGATAATCTGAGCGCTCCGCGTGTGCCTACCCGGTTAATTCGCCGATTTGGTCTTCCAGGTTCCATTTTTAGTTGCTAGGTGGCGCCAGTTGGCATCCAGATTCGGCAGCAAAAACAAAGATGGCGCGCGTCTTCGCTGATCTATGCGCTTAGTAGTCCCTTTGTTTTCTTGAGCTTGGCGTTAGCTATGGTGGCTATGGTGTCAGTGATCGGTATTCTTGGCGCCGCGTCGCTGTGTTTCAGGCCGTTACTAAACCGCGTGTAAGCGATTTTGCGAGCAAGGAGACGAGCGACGGCGACATGGGCGAAAGTCAGCGACAAGCGACGGAGATTTCTCACTGTCGCCCGTCGCGTTGCTCATCGCCTTGGTCGCTCGCTCCCGTCGCTTTCATGCGGTTTGCCTCGTCGCGCTGATTGACCAAGCAACAGCGAAGAGGGTCGTCGTCGCTTGTCTCGTTGCTCGCAAAATCGCTTACATACGACCGGCCGTGGAGTAGGAGGATACCGCTAATGCTAGTGCCAGTATTGTCCCTGGGATTGACGATGAGGGAGAAGAGCTTTGCTCCCGCATTTAGGACAGTGACGGTGAGTCGGTCGGCGTAAGTTTCACAGACTACTTCAACATGGAAGAGAAGGAGTAAACCTGCTACGCGGATCTTGAAAGCGAAATCACCGAGTGTGACGGCAGAGATTGATGACAATGATGAGCCGCCGCGGGCCCCTGCTCTAGGGGAAGTTATACAGTCGCTGAATATCGCAGTGCAACGGCGGTGATTCTGAGATGTTGCGCCTAGTTAGCCTTCTTAAAAATATGACGATCGCTGCCGCTAATTACAGAACGTCGCAGTCCCATATCGCCGACTACTTCATATTCTCTCATCGTGACTACTCGTTTTGAATAAAATGTTTCCTTCAAGATTCGAGGCTTCGCGTACAATTTTTAGTCGTTTTTGGATAATTCGCAAATCCGCTTAATTCGCAAATTTTTCGCAGTCCGACCGACTTCGAATTAACGAGGTTCTACTGCATTGCTCGTAATTTAGACGCCATTCTCTGTTTTCTAATGCAAGTGTGTGTGTGTGGATAATATTTCCTATGATTCGAAAGATTTTGGCAGCCGGAATTACGATAGAATTAAACTCCCACAGACACTAGATTTCCAACAAATGGAATTTTAATGCTAGTAAATTCTGCTAAACCCAGTTTTACGTCCAATTATGAACCGTGGAAGAGACCCTCCAAATTTTGCTAAAACTAAACTTTTGAAATCGGGATTTTTAACCTTATCGAGAGGTGCTCGGTGTGGTGTTGCAGGGTCCGCGCATGATCGAGGGCTTTGACGGACGCGAAGTGGTGGAGGTCTCGAGTCACCCACTGGCAGATGGCTTTCTGGCACTGACCGCCGACGGGGAAGTGTTCTCCTGCGGCGACGGCGGCTGCTTCCTGCACGGAGACGAAGGGTGAGTTTCGCTAAGAGTGACGAATTGTGTCGCGATCTCGCGTTTCGTGTGCAAGCTGTCTCTCGTAATCATGCCCTCAACTGGAGGCAGTAGGGGCCATTAGTGTTTACCTCCAAGCCGATCCACACTTGCGACGCAAGATTGCATCATCGGACATTGAATGAGTTGGCCATTTGCATAATAGTGGTTTAGATGTGACACAGTGCCTGACACTCGATACTGCACGAAGAAAAGATTATGGGCTGCAGTAGATGCATAAGAAAGACTGTCAAGAGCTTTTATGCCACACTCTGGTACCTTCTGACGCTTTTAAAAGTTTAGTGTAACTGGGTTTTGAACATTAATTTATGCAGGCTATACTCGTTGTCACCCCAAGAACCGCAATAAAGAATGTCCCGCTCCTACTAATTTACCCCCTTTATGTTAGTGATGGGCCAAACTTTTGCCGAACCGAAAGTTCGGAGCCGAACTTTTGCCGAACTTTTCTAAAGATTCGGCAGATTCAGCAAAAATACATTGTTACCAGACTGAATGTTGATATTTAGTTTTTTCTCGCGAAAAAAGGTTTTATGCATAGTTATAACATAGTTATTACAAAATGAGGTGATATTCTACAAGATAATTGTATCGGTGTCGTTTTTGTGTGCTTACTGGCAATCTAAGTGACTCCTTCCAGAAGTGGTGTGACAGCGAGGTTGGGTAGAAGCGAGCGTGACGCAGTCACGAATCACGCTATGAGTGTTTCGGTTTTGAGCTTTGAGGCATCATCGGAGCAAGCCTGCATGTGTGTGTACAGAGCGCGACACTGTTAGCGCGAACGAGCGATCGCCGGTTTTTCTAATTTGTCTCTTTGAAACCAAGGGATGTCATCCAAGTTATTATTGCTACGGAAAGAGCTCATTTAGTTTTATAATATAAGCGATAAGATTTCGTACTCGCTAATACTATTTAGAAGTAAAATGCAAAAATGCGCCGATATCGTGTTCGCGCTAACAATGTCGCGATGTGTACATCGTTAAGATAATCGCAATAACGCTGCGTTTTTGCTTTCTCTGGGAGTCGCCGTTTTGTGCGCGAAAACGAATGCAACGGTTGCTGAGTCTTTACCAGAAGAGATAATAATATTGTAAACATGCATGTTTTTTTTTTCGATTTGAGTCACTTGACGTCAGCTTTGCATGAAAGTGTGCGTCCCATAATCGCAGCGTCTCGTTTTTAATTTTTAAAATGCCAGTTTCTGGTGTTAGGACACACACAAACGTTTCGGAAGATGGGGAATGTCGGATGTGCAACGTTGACTATTTTAGTTCTGTGTTTAGTTTTATGCAGATACATGGAAATCGCGAAATAACACTGATTGAAAAAGCAATATTATTTTGTTTTCGAGCACACTACTCCTGAGCCGAAAACAGAATTGTTATAATTGCGAGGAGTGCTTTAAAGTAATTGTCGGCCAATGTTTGAATGTTTCAGAATGCACCGCATCATTTGTCCCCTGCGCAGGGGACTGCGTAAATTGCTGGTCGATCTTCTATTCTCGAAGCAGAAAATATTGAAGAGAACCACACTCGCTCACAAACGCACAGTTACCGTGTTGTCTACTCCACACCGTGCTGTAACCGCTGGTTGTACTACACTGCACGATGGTAACCGCTCGACTGCATGGCATCCATTTGCAATCCATGGCCCCGTCGCGTTTTCGCGCGTGCGTAGACATATGCCGAATTTTTGCCGAATCTTCGCTGAACTTTCCTTCAAAAGTTCGGCATTTGCCAAACTTTGCCGAATCTGAAGTTCGGCAAATTCGGTCCATCACTACTTTATGTGGAGAATTAAGATATACTTAAGTGCATTTCAGATTAGTCATGTTTTCTTTTACCAAGACGTACACATTTCTTATGCCAAAATCATTGTTTTTTCCTCGGACTACGAGATCTTGCAAGCATTGCTTCCCACAGTGTATGAAAAATCCACAAAACTTCCTTTTTTTTAATCTGACGAGTATAAGTGTAAATGTTGAGCTGTCGTGCACATTTGGATTGATCTTGCAGTTCGAAGGAAACACCGGTCTTGATCAACGCACTAAGTGGAAAAGGAGTGAAGGGAATCTCTTGTGGCATCAGGCAGTGTGCAGCCTTCACCGCCGGCGGTCAGCTGTACGTCTGGGCGAAGGGGTGTCGCAGCTGTTGGGGCCACGGTAAGTTGCCTTCGCCACCGACTTGACGGGAACGGCGGGTCGTCTGCTTTGAGTGCCCGGCCTCCACCCGGTGCCTTTCGCCCCGTTTTGGCTGCGTGTGCACGCTCGAAGATCGCGAGATGCGGAAATGTGATCAAAGGCGGGAAGCTCGCACCGGAGGGCGGGACAACTGAAGGACCTCCCCGCCGTTCCCGTTGCGCCAGTGACTATAGTCTCGTTTTCTCTTTTTTTGTACTGCGACTATCGGGATGTCAATGATGAGTGAGGTTTCCTTACGGCTGTCTCGTTAACAGGCAACAGCGAAGACCACAACATTGCAGTTCACCTGGCACCGCTAAGGGGACATAAGGTGGTGGGCGTGGCATGCGGAACCGGAGAGTCCGGAGCTGTTTTTGCAGTCACAGATGCTGGTACGTGGAGAAGCATTGCTTGGTTTTGAAGGTTTTGCGCGGGAACCCTGCACGGACCTTGCTTGTTGGTCGCGCCTGTAGCGAGGCCTTGGAAGAGAGTGTCAACAATGAAGCGCAGGTGTGAGTTCAACTTAATAGTGTACGCGCCCAGTGGTGTAGTATCGCGCAAAGTGGAGGGTAAGCGGTGTGCCAATACTCCCCTTTCTCTACCCCCTCCACTGCATAGAAACAGTGCTATGTAGCAGGGTAGGAACAGTGTACTAGAATATCCTGCTATGCATAAAAGCATTTCATGGTCAAATTGTATGCATGGCACCATTTCAGAGAAAAGGATGGAATGCCCCCAAAGAAGAGGTGCATGGGTGGAGGAGTCCTCTATACAGGGACGGGACAGCTGCACAAATTGTGTCATTTTCATACATTTATAATTTCCCGTGCCTGGCAGTGTCAAAAACGTGAAATCAACTAAACTTGCACCATGCTACACCAAAAATCACGGTAACGCTAGATTTAGCAGAAAGTGAAAGCTCTGTTGACAACCACGGCTATTCCATTACCAGCTGGCACAGGGCGCCACCCAATTCCTTGGTTCAGTCGTATCTGTCCATTCATCCATCCGATGGATCATACATGCTACGATGTATGTATAATGCAACTTAGCATGTATTATTAATGTTCCGGAGTCGTGCCCCTTCATTTTTAGTCGAAATTTGTTCTTAAAATAAAATCTATTTCTGCGTGCAATTTCAAGTATTTCGCAGTAAAATTTTATTCCATAGTTTTCAACACTGGTAATACAAACCTAGTTTGCTTGAATTGTAACTCACGGTACAACTGGCTAAGATGCTTTCTTAAAATCATGTCACAGTTACTCCGAAGGTGGTTCGAAATTCAGATTTTTAATGCGAAAGCATTAACTATCCCATGGAGCGCAGCCGGCAATGTCTGTAACTGCGAAAGAAATGCCCATTCTCTTATTGGCTGAGTGAAATGGCTCCTAGATAGCCATTGGTGGCCGCTCCACGAGAGCGCGCGCTCGGCCACCACTCTCGTGTCTGGTGTTGCCAGAGGGGGTTGGGTTGGGGGTTGGGGGGGGGGGGGGGGTGGCTACGGCTGCTTCTGCTTTTCTCGGCGCCGAGGAACATGGCGCACCTGAGGCGTCTATATCGGCGGCGGCTACGCAACCTCGGCAGTGTAGCAAAACGTGGCCATTCACGCCAGTACACTACGGACAAACTAAGGGAGTGGAAGAACGACATTCAGGCTTTTGCATTCACAACTCATCAGAAGTGCTTCCTCGGAATTTTAGCTATTTATCCTTAGTGCTCCAAAATTAGGATTTTTCTGCTGCTCAGTTGCTTTAGAGGCAGATTTTCGGCTCCTAAACTGCTCAGAAATGGAGATTTTTCTGCTCCAGAAATTGCTCCTAAACCAGTTTGATCTGTGTCAACCCTGTTTATGCATTCACAGTTCCTTCACCATATGCAACATTGCATGTTATTCCGATAGGAAGTGCTGCTCTATGAAAATTCCACCAAGAATGATAGCACCTTCGTTACATTTGATGAAGTGCCTCAGCCAGATGATTTTTTACTTACCCACTCGAAGGAACCCTTTGTTGATGAAACGACCTCAAGTTTCGGTGGCTTAGTGCCTTTGATAGATTTAGCCACGCAGGCTTGGAAAGCTTCACTTTTCGGAAACTAAAGTTTGAGATGTGACGCTTCTGGAATTGGGAAAGTGATTCAGAAGCTACAGTGGGGTAACACCATTCAAAAGACTTACTTAGTCCCTCAACCGTTTTGGACGACCCAGGCTCGTTCAGCGCTTTGTTTGCGGTGCTGCCAAGAGATGGCAGCGCATGTTTTTAAATTGTACACGTTTTTAGAAAGGGCTCTTGTGCTGGGGACATGTGCAGCCCGGGCCACAGGGACGATAAAAATTTTTAAAAAAGCAGTTTATGGCTAAAAACTGCTAAAAAAAAACAAAAACTGCTAAGGGTTTTTTTTTGTTGTTTTTCCTGTTTTGTCCTGGACAGGCCTCGTGTTCTCACTGGGACATAGGGAGGACAGCAAACCGGGCCAGGGTGACTCTGAAGACCTGAAGGGCTCGCTTCGGCTCGTCGACAGCCTGCAAGGCGTGGAAGTTGCTCGCGTGCTGTGCTGCACGCACTACAACTTGGCCCTGTCACGTGCTGGCACCGTTTACATGTGGTGAGCAGATCTTGGCTAATTTCGCTTACATCTGCGCACATTCACCAATCACTCTAGGCTGGTTCGCACATTTGTGCC
This sequence comes from Ixodes persulcatus, assembly GCA_013358835.2. Classification (NCBI taxonomy): domain Eukaryota; kingdom Metazoa; phylum Arthropoda; class Arachnida; order Ixodida; family Ixodidae; genus Ixodes; species Ixodes persulcatus. Next base: position 110,564 of record JABSTQ010011432.1, on the reverse strand, counting down.
TGAAGGTCTTGCTTTACGACGGCCTGTGATTGCTTACGACGGGAGAGCAGACTGGTGCTACCTATCAGGTAGCCCTGGAAACACTTTCAATTGGTGAATAACTAGACAAGGTTTTTCAGTATTTGCGAGATCAAATGTAATTGCTATCCACGATAAATGCTCGCTTATATCATTTTTGGAACTATTTCGAGCCCATGGTAAAAGAATGAGGTTTAAAGAATGGAGGAAATGTATACGCAGATTGGGCGTGTTCCAGGGGATGGATGGCGCCCATGCGTTTGCTCGACGAAGTGTTTATGGCCGGTTTCAACCGAGTCGATCGCACCTCAAGAGTGCCTCGAGGTGCTTCACGATTGTAATCGACACTCGACGGGAGGTCAATCGAGCAAAAGTGGGTGACGCTATTTTCTTTTTTTGCAGGGGCATGGGCAAGCAGCACGACCTAGAAGGTCGGGTCAAGGTCGTCGGGGGTCTCGAAGGTCGCAGGGTCGTCGAACTCTCGGTGGGGTCGTCGCACTGTGTGGCAGTCACGCAGGACGGACAGCTGTACGTGTGGAGCTGTGGCGACTCGGCAGGCCGCGCTCCAACCGCGGAGGCCAAGCGTTTCCCCGTCGTGCCCCCCGCTGGAAAGACGCTCGCGGGCATTGCATGCGGTTACCTTCAGGTAAGGAAAAAATAGACTGGTGGAAGTGCTGACTCTACACCGCTTCCGCGTGTCTTCCTCCACCGGTTTCTCGCATTCATACACCTCTAAAGATATTCATACCTGTTTTTAGTAGTTTTCTGTCCTCAGGGAAAAAATATAGGAGGCGTCTTGTTCGCCTACAATGTGCCAAGAAGTAAAAGCGATGGCACATCCGTGCAATGCGAGCAAAATGCTGTCGTCACATACCCGAGGACGGTACATGACGACACCATTTTGCCCGCATTGTGCGGGCAAAATGCTGCGGTACTGCGGCTATCGTTTTTGTCTTTTTCCACATTGACGGGAAAACCTGCACCGACGCAAGCAAAAGTGCAGGTTCTCTCCGGAGGGAGTAAAGTTGATGTTGAGCGATGAGCGGAGAGGGGGACGCATGCAGAGAAATGAGGCGAAGCTTTGCGGGGAAGGCGGGTGCAAAGCCACAAGATTTGGCAAAACATATTTTATGTTTCAAGTTGGATTCGAGAAGTAGAGATGTTATAGTGCAATCGAACCCGGTGAAAGTTTCTAAAGCCCTCCAATATTACGCGCAGCAACTGGATACTGCCAAAGTGGGTTTTCATATAATGTGAGTAATGTTTGGAAGCGCCTTGTCATCGTTGCAATGTCGGCGGGGCTCTCCTCTCTTCCCTCTTTGAGTGGCACAGCCAATGGGAACACCCGAGTCCTCTCTCCTTGCTGCGACGACAGACAACAATAAACGCCGACACCAAAATCCCTGCAAAGTGCCACCCCTAAAGTTATTGCTTTAAAAGACACAACTCCTTTGAAATTCTGTTTCCCAAGTTTGGGTTGTTTGCACTGTGATATGGGCAACTCAAGGTTTGGTGGCGATTGTAACTAACCCCTGTGATAGCTTACAAGACAAGAAAACAAAGTTCTCTTTTTTGTTTTAATTGTATGACATTCATGGTGTGGCCTAGCGCAGCTGATTCGGGCACAAAAAGCTGAGGAACAAAATCAAATAATTTTTTCTGAGTTTCCAAGTCTCACATTGGAAGGAAATTTATGGTAAGCCTGTTATGTTGGTATGGGAATTTTAGGTACGGATACAGTAAATACGCCAAGGGTGCTCCAAATGCATAGCATTCGTAGGCTCTGACTTCATGGTGTCATGTGACATCACAGTGTCACATGACATCACGGTGTCACGTGACACCGTGTTGCCAAGGGTGTTCCAAATGCATAGCATCCATAGGTCATCTGTGACTTCATGGTGTCATGTGATGTCAAGTGTCATGTGATGTCATGGTGTCACGTGACATCACAGTGTCCTGTGACTTCATGGTGTCATGTGACGTCACGGTGTCATGTGACGTCACGGTGTCACGTGACGTCATGGTGGCATGTGACATCACAGTGTGATGTGACGTCATTGTGTCGTGCGACGTCATGTGTTGCATGACGTCCATTGTGCCGATGATGACACATGAACACCGTGGCATCATCACAGTATTCTCGTAATCCTGTCACGACAAACGTTAAAAAAAAATTAGCTGCATGTCTGGTCATTTTGCCAAACGCGTTTAAATGCGGTAGCAAAGACGTGTTTAAATGCCTTTAGCATTGTTGACAAAAAGTGTTTTGAAACAAAATAAAATTTGATTAAATTACAATGTTTCACAAGTATTTCAACCTTAGGATTGTTACTGTGGTGAATACCGTTGAGTAACAAACAAGCGCCCACTTAACATTTTGAGATAATCGCAAAAAAAAGGGGGATGGGTGCTTGTCCGGTCATCAATTTTACATATAAATGTATTGTGCGTGTTTTCTTGGATCTTACCCATTTGAAAATGGGCGCTTAGTGTAGAATGGGTGGATGCGCGGTGTTCTATGCTAGGCAATTTTACAGCATGCAAACACAGTGTGCCAATCGTCGGTGACACTGCAGTGGCTGTCGTGGTTGTTGTCGCTGCTTTTGTTGCTTTCGACGGTGTTGCCACTGTCTTTTGATTTGAACGTGATACAGAGCAACAGTTTATGTATTAAAAAGTAAGCTGCAAGACCCATGTCCTGGAAACGCCTCGTGCGAAGATGCAATCAATGGGGTCGTTTCCGCTCCTGGTCGTCAGGACTGATCTTGATTCGGGCGCCCGCGTTTTGGTGGCAACGTGAAGGCTAGAGGCTAAATGGCGCTCGCAGAGAGAGAAGCTGAGTTTTGTATGAAAACAGATTACGTCACACCTTTGTCTCTTTGTGACACTGTGCGCTTTTCCCTTACGGCACCACTCGAACACAAAGCCTTTGCGCTGAATTTCGTGGGTCACTAATAGAGGGGAAGTGCGTTTTTGAGTCCTTTTTATTCCTCATTCCTCACACTCTTTCTACACATCCCGTTTCTGCTTCTCTCTTTCTTGCCCTTTTCACGCCTTTCCGCTTCATGCGCTCTTTCACACCACCTGCTTTTGCTCCTCCCGTTCCTGCGTGCTGGATCTGTAGCTCAGTCGGCAGCGCAGTTGGCTTCCACGCCGGTGACCGGTGTCCGATCCCTGTCATCGGTTGCCGGTTTTTTCAAGATCGTTTAGCGGTTACGGACCGACCGATCGACACATTTCGTGCTTACGCGACTCTTGAGGTTGGTTGGCCCTATAAAGATACTGCTTTATAAATATCATGGGAACACTGTGACGTCATCAGCGTGACATCTCTATCGAGGCCAACTGCCATGGACACAAAAACGCCAGGAGCTGGCCCGATTAATGCCACGCGTTTAAAAACACTGATGTAGCAAAGATATTTTCTTTAGAGAGACCATGCCGTTCAATTTTGCCAATGTTCCTGGGTTTGTCGTGCAGATGTATGGATGGACAGCCGTGGATCGTGGCTCGTTGCATCTGCGGGAACCGTTCGTGGTGGACGTGTGCCCCACGACGGTGGAGCATGTGGATGAGCTGCTGACTTGGGCCTGCGAGGGAATCGACGTGGCGTGGCCGCCTCCGCCCCAAGAGAAGGAGTGCATTGCTACAGCCGCCCTCAACCTCCTCAGGCTGCAGGTTAGCGACAACCTGTTGTTTGACCACCCACCGCGGTCGCCGACACGACGAGAAGTGCAGAGAGGAGTTTCAATCGTCCCACTTTTGGCACGAGCTTCGTAGCCCCGAGCGTGCACTTGCAGCCAAAGCACGGCGAAGGGCAACCAGCGTCTGCTGGAGGATGGGCATTCGAAAGGCACTCTCTGCACGATTCATTACATGCGCATTATTCTCTGTAGGCTTCTGATGTGCATTATTGCATCACTCGGGGGCTTAACCGCTGCGCCGATTGTGCCATTCCACTTTCATTGCACCATCTTGCTCCCAAGCGCAAATTTCGCCCAAAACAAAACAAAAAAGTTTTTTTTTTTTAAGTTATATTTATTGGAGTACTACTCTTCTTTACTGGCCACAGTGGTTTACCATGTTGTGTTCGTTTAGATAATTCTGAACCAATGTTATGGAACCATCATACCATTGTGGTCGTGTTAAAGTCAAAGCAGGTGACTTTCGTTTGATGAAAACAGGCGCCAAGTGCCTTATTTTTATCTAACGAGGATGATCACGATTTATTCCGGACCAGGTAAATTGACTCAGAGTTCCGTTTCGTTTCATGGTGATGAGCTGTCGTAAGGGAGAACTGCGCGAGTAGGTGGTTTAAGTCATCCGTTTCGAGCGGGAGGAAAAGGAAATGTGTTTATTGTTGAATATGAATATGAACAACACTTAAAATAAAAGTTGCATGTTTATTTCGGTCCCCGTGCCAGTGCCTTTGAAGCACTTGTTGGGGCGCGTTACTATGTGCCGTCCGTGCCACAGTTCAGCCAACAACAGCGTGTACGTGTCTGATCTCCAGAAATGGGACATGCATTGGTGGCTTTGTCATCAATTCGTCGATTACTTTTTTTTTTCTCAGTGGCGCTGAACATGGTTGCGTGTATTCGAAATATTGCACGCAAGAAATAGTATATACCGTTAAGTTCCGCCCCCGAGAAATCGCCCATCCCGTTTTTTGGGGTGTATATCTATAACAGGGGCGGCCAAGCTGCGGCTCGCCAGCCGCATGCAGCTCTTCGCGTGTTGAAGTGCGGCTCCCTCCCCTACAACCCCCCCTCCCCCGTCTCCCTCCCGGTCACACGAGCACTTCCCCAAAAAGAGAAATGGAGCGCGCTTTAAATCAAAAGACAGGTTGCGATTTGGTAGCCTCGTGCTACTGCTGCCTTACGTACAGTTGGACTGCTTTTGACTCGGATAGATTGAAAGCATTTCGATTTTCGTTTATTATGCTCTCAACAAAAGTTTGCCCCCCCCCCCCCCTTGCGGCTCTTGGAAGTTTCATGGATTTGTTTGCGGCTCTTAGGCCGGATCAGCCTGGCCACCCCTGATCTATAAGATAAAAAAATTGACCGCATCTCCACGTGGTGAATGATGTTGCTTGGGGCGAAGCTCTGGTGGTGCTTGTCTGCGTAGACGCCGAGCCGCAGCATGCCGAGCCTTTTCATTCATGTCAGTAGGAGAATGTGTGGTTTTCTTCTTTTTCTTTTTTTAAGCAGACAGTTGGGATGGCATCTCAGAACCCCCTACTCTTTTTTTTCTTTTTTCTCTTTGAGCCTTTTCATTCATGTCAGTAGGAGAATGTGTGGTTTTCTTCTTTTTCTTTTTTTAAGCAGACAGATGGGATGGCATCTCAGAACCCCCTACTCTTTTTTTTCTTCTTTTTCTTTGAGCCTTTTCATTCATGTCAGTAGGAGAATTTGTGGTTTTCTTCTTTTTCTTTTTTTAAGCAGACAGATGGGATGGCATCTCAGAACCCCCTACTCTTTTGTTTCTTCTTTTTCTTTTTTCATAATTTTTTTTCCAATTTTTTTTTTCCCTACACGAGCACGTGGGCATGTGCTCACATGCTCGTGAGCATGTGATCTCACGAGCAGAAGCACGAGCACCCGACGCCGGGCCTACGGCGGACGGCGGACGGACATGGCTAGCCCCTAAGGAGCTTCGCCCCTAAAATTTCGAAACATTCCCCCCCCCGCCCATACCGATCCCCGCCGGATATTGGTCAAGCAATGTCCGATAAGAATCCCATCAACCGTAGAATCTGCTGTATTGATACATGTGACAAGCATGTTCGCCGCGGGTTCGCTCCTGCTTATTGCACCGTGACACGGGAACCTCTAGCGTCCGCAATCTGCGGTACCGTACTTACTCGCATAATGAATGCACTTTTTTTCCCGAAAAATTGACACATATTTGGGGGGGGCGTTCATTACACGGGGTAAAATTTTTGCATTTACACACTTCGTGCAAATGTCATATTAGGCGCCACTATGACACGGCAAGGTACTATCGTGGGCACTGTTAGCTATAACGCGGCAGCGGCGGCCGTCCCGTACCCCCAGCGCCGCATAGCAGGCGCCGTCCGGAACTCCGCGCATAGGCCGTGTGGCGCACTCGCTCTTCCCGTTTGCGAGCACACCCTCGCTTTGTCGTCTGCTAGGCGCGGAGCAGGCGATGCCACAGTGCTGCTCGTCTGGTACCCTCACCATAGCGAACTGTTCTCAAACTCATTTTCAACCGGAGATTTTTATTGGGGCAGATTGCAGAGTCATTGAAGCATTATTCCTGTCTACGTTTTTTTTTGTTTTCTTTTTTTGCTTCTTCAGAAGCAGGCATGCGGAATGCATCTTTAACAATATACGTTCGCAAACCAGTATGAGCGCAGCAGGTGTGATACAGAAATAGACCGTTATTCTCTGTTTCACCTTAAGGGGGGACATGGGCCTAAGTTTCAAAAGTTTTTGAAAAAATTCATTTTTCAATTTTGAGGTTTTCAGTTTTAGAAACTAATTATACACCCTTACACTAAATTTCATAACCATGTGCCAAATAGTTACATTGATATAAAATATTTTCAAGAGATTGTGAGGCAGTAACAAAGTAAAGAAGTTCAATGTTTGAATGCATTTTTCTCAGTCTCGCTTTTTGCTGCAAATTTCATATGAAGGAATCTAATGTTCGAAGGTAAAATTATTTTGATACCACAATCAAGATGTTTCTGCACTAAAATTTACCGGGGAATCAGGCTATCTACTTTATTTTGTTTTAAATTAAAGTCCTCATTGAGAAAAAACTATGTTTTCAAAAATTTACATAGGACAGATGTGCATCTCATATTCTGAGGTAATCACACTTGCTGAAATATTTACATTTGATTTATAAAAACTAGATAGCCCGAAGTCCCACATCTCCCACTTTATATTCAAGCAGTTAAAATGATGCTTAATAGCTTCATTTACATATCGTACATTTCTTAACGAAGAGTGACACATCTTTTTATGCAGGTATGTAAAGTTGTCTTAGAGAGCTGAAAGTTTGCACAGTACACCTACATCTGAAGTTAAATCTACCCTGCAAATTTCATTCTAATCGCATGAGTAGTTCAGAAGTTCAACCTCTAGCCAGTGTCCCCCCTTAAGTCCGAGCGCAGCGTACGTTAAGTCCGACCGCAGCGTACGCTACAAAACGACAGAGCCAATGAAATAGCGGCAAAGGTGCAACGTCACGGAGTGCATCACCGGAAAACCAAATAAGGTGCAAAAAGTGCGCTTTTGTTGCTGCTTGGTTGGCCCTATCGTCTTGTAGCGTCCGCTGCGCTTAGACCTAACGTGAAACGGCGCATAACTGCAAGTTTGTCCCATAAAAAAATGTAATCCACCGTTATATTACATTTAGTGGCGATGATTATCCTTAGCCAGCGGAGTCAGGGAATCAACCGTGGGCACCTCTTACACGGCGGTTCGCTGAAGCGTGTTCAGCGAAAATTGGCGAGCGCTGTGGCGTCGTCTGCTCTTTGCCTAGCAGACGACAAAGCGAGGGTTTGCCTGCAGGCGGGAAGAGCGAGTCCGCCACACGGCGCATGCGCGGGTTTTCGTACGGCGCCTGCTATGTGGCGCTGGGGGTACGGGACAGCCGCCGCTGCCGTGTTATACACCAACTCATGTTTACAAACAAACCGGAGCGCCCCTAGCGGACGCCACCGGCGCCGCGCATGCGCGATGGGGGTGTGGGCAAGGAGCTTGCCGGCGCCCATAGACAAACCATTGGAATGCGACGTTGTCGGCGTGGGTCTTCCTGCGCTTTTTCGCGTTTGAATTATTGATTCTACGTCTTCCTGGCGATGTCCGACTACTTGAGCGGCATCAGTGAAATTACCGAGGCTCGTTACACCGCAAAACTTCGCGTAAATAAAGTGACATGTGGCGATTCATTCCGCATGGATGCTGCAGTATGTACGCTAGAGCCTGATTCGCATGATGCGATTTCGCTCGCAATTTTCAGTCGCGACGCTGCTCGGGCTGCAAAAGCGTGAAACGTAGCTGAGATGGTCGACGTCGATACTGAAAATCGCAAGCAGAATCGGACCAAGTGCATTAGGGATAACAAGTCGGTGATGGTCACTGGTAACAATGGTCAACATCTCCTTGTATCTACTGTTTACATCGAGCCTGCTTACCAACCTTCAAATTTAAGTCTTTTGAGGCCTGCACTTCTTATCGCAAGTACCGGGCCAACATTTGGTCTACGGGCCGGCGTCGTCTAGCAGACGACAAGCAGAAACGTTTGAAAGAGCAGACGACAGTTCGAACGATCAGGCGGCCGTTTGAACTTGAAGACGCACTGAACGTAGTCCGCAGGTGGTCCGTACAACTTGACGGTGTTCTGGCGTTCATGTAGGAACAAAACAAATAAATCTGATGACCACAAGTATCCGTGAATTCAACCCAAAGTGCTTCCCGCCCAAGCAATCGTTGTCCGACGGCGTCTGCTGTTCCCTTTTCACGGCACATATCCAGATTCTCGGACCATCTGAGCACGTGAAAACTGACCTTCAAACCTTTCTGGACACTTTTGGTACGGCCCCAGTCGCGGCGTTTTGACGAGAAGGCAGGTTTTTGTCTGGTTCCTTTCAAAACAACGCAGGAATACACGTCTGGCATGGGGACTTCTGCCCACAGCCCCAGACCGGAAGTGCGACCGACGCGTCACCACCGCGCCGTGACGTCACAGAGATGAGTTCGTGTATAGCTAACAGTGTCCACGATAGTACTGCGGCACGTCTCCAGTGATGGAGGCGCACCCACGGCTGGTCGGGGGCGCGCCACAGTAACCATGCTCTATAAATTGCAAACCCTTTTAGGGCGCTTTCGGGGTGCCTTTTACCGAAAGAAAAGTGCCCTACGAAGCTCACTCAGCACGAAAAGCAACGCGACCGCGACCATTCTTAGGCGATATATATTGCTAGTATCCGGCCGCACGCTCAGGTATATTGGCGACTCTGCGTATACCCTCCGGGCAGTCAAGTTTGGTGTGACATGTTGCGCCATCTAGCTCAAAATATTTGCAACACTGAGAAGGCCCTTTCGCCAGCCTGCTTGCTTGTGGGGCTGTTCATGCATCAATTTGAAGGCGTTGATTCATCCATTCTTTGGTCTTTTATTCTTAACAATGCTATCGGATATCGCAGAAGAGCTAACGCCGAAGCTGTAGGCACTGTTGCGTACCGGACTGTCGCAACCCTGGAAGCTCGGCAGACGTGAAGCTCCGCAGCTTTCCGTCGAAACCGCGAAAAATACAACGCCGTCGGAGATAAATAAATGCCATAAAGCGTGTAAAATAAGCATTGCGTTCACATTGCCTGACTTGAGATGCATTTCTGAATGCGCTATTTGACTCGATATTTGGAATTAATGCGCTCGAAGCCCGGCGTTGTCTTTAAATTCGATGCGATGACTCTAGAATCAGATCGGTCCTCTGACACTCTCACTGCTCTCTGCTCCACGGACACATCTTGATCGAACGACGTTTTGTGGACGTTTGATCGTAGTTACCGAAAATCGAAGTGAGCGTTTTCTCAGCTTTGCCGATTGCAGAACGAACTGTCGTCTGCGCCTTTAGCATGATCGCGTAGCTGCCCAAGATGGTTGCTCTATTTCAACCCGTGTCTATGCGGTCCTAACTTCATCCCTGCTGCGAAAAAAGTCTACCCAAGAAATAATTTAAAAAATGCACTTACCCCGCGAGAAAAGGTGATCCATGTGGCGTTTATTTCTGTTCTATGTAAAAGTGAACAGCATATTCAGTCGACGAGAAGGAGCATCAGCTTGCGCCGAACAACTGCGTACGACACCGTCTAAACTACAGCCAGCTGGAACGAAGAACACATTCCTCGGACTCCACAATCGTCTTTCACACGGCAATGAGGGGACTGGGAACAAGCTGATCACCAAAATGAGGTCAGCTATTCATGCAGGAAGAGTTAACTTAAAAAAAAAAAGAAAAAAAAAAGGTGGATAAGGATGAGAGGAAAGTGGGGGGGGGATGTTTTAGTTCCACTTTTGCAGTGCGCTTTTGTAGAGGAGGGAAGCTCGACGAAGTCTTCGCTTTTGTTATCTTGAAACGCGCGCAAACAACGTAAAAAAAAAACTGTTTTTGTTTATTTGCTCTTACTAATATTTGGCCGTGATATTACGATGTTCAATTTTGTTCTGCTAGCTCCCGTTTTGGGTCGTCTCTACCTATCGAGGAAGGCACCTACGCGTACTAAAACTCCCTAATGCTAGAACGACACAACCACACACGGATGCACATTTATATATTTAACCTTTGATAGATTCTTAAAACAGTCGGTAGTGTAACGCGCGACAACACAACGCTCGGAGTTGGTAATAACGCAATCTGGCAAGGGTATGCCGGCGGCGCTGCCGATTTTAGCCGTCCCAGTATTGCCTCATTTGGCCACGGTGGCGCTGATGACCAACCGACGGTGGCGCTCTCGAACACTGCACCGTACAAAGTCCACCCGCTGACTGCCGAAGCCCGCTCCCATGGATCAAGTTTCGTTCACGGAGACAAGAACTCGTAGGAAGTCCGACGCCCGAAGCTCGCTCGCACGGATCAAGTTTCGTTCATGAAGAGGCTACCAGACACTCTCAGCCTACAGCGCAGGCGTGCACCTTGCTGTGCCATTCTGTTACGGATTAAATAAACGCATTTACCCGAAGTATGTGAAATTAGGCCTAACCACTTTCACGATTTCACTTTCCGAAAGCGGACCACAGACGACGGCTTGTTTGTTGACATCAATGCATCCGATGGGCGAAGAATGTCCGGGGCTCGGCAATTTCTCGACCCAACCTTCGTCAAGTGTGCGCGACACTCGGTTTCACGGTTGATCACTTCCGCAACTACCGCAACTACACACTGGCGGCCATTACGAGAGCGGCTTGGCTTGGCTTGACTTGGCCTGCCCGCTTGGTGGCAAAAGAAAACTGGCTTGGTGGCTTGCTAAATTGGACGCAATTCGAGACTCGCGGATCCGAAAATAGGAGGTGCATTGATTGACCCCGTAAGTGATGACGTCACAACAAGGCGTCTGGGTCCAAACAAACCGTTGCTAGGGGCGTTGCTATGGACTAATGCATGGAGACTCCACATGAGGCTAGATTTTTGCTTACAACTAAGTAAATAATTTTTTGTAAGCAACCTAACTTCTTGATATCGAATTATGAAGATGTTCTTGTCGTCTCAGTGTCGTATCGCAACGATGAAAGCCATTTCTGAAGACTTGCACTCCGCTTTGCTTTGGGAGCAGACGACACGATAGATTTGCTGGCCTCTGTTGCAGCGGGCGTCTTCATTGAATTGCATCGGTAAACGAGCGACAAAAACAAGTGCATCACCATGGCCGTAAAGGCCTCCGCAATGTGCGTTTTTTTTTTTTTTTTTTTCCTGGGAAGAACCCAGCTTAGTTACGAGGGGTGAAAATGCAGTAAAATCAAATCACGTCATGCAGACCAGTTACGACGACGACCTGAAGTGCATTACCGGCGTAGTGCAGGCCAGCATGAGAAACAAATCGTACGCCGTCGAGGTAAGTCGTTTGTTATCATTATTATTGTGGTTGTCAGGTTATTAAAGAATTGCATGTCTATCGCAATTTCGCAGTATTTTGCTTTTTTTTTTTCCCCCTTGGTATACATCAAATTCCGTGGATGTGCTCTTTTGGTGAGGATCTCCATCGAACCCACGATGCGAGTACAATCTGTAATGAACTCACCTTATGTTTTTTATCCAGTTCTTTCGCGCTTTGGGGTCTTGCGGAAATTTGAAGAAACTGCAAGGGTCTTTCACCACGTGATGGTTACAACCAGGTATACAAAGCACCCTCGCATAGCACGAGTCTGCAAACAAAATTTGGGATCTCTACCGATCGCCTGAAGTGTTTTTCTCACGGGTGCAATGCGATCTTTTAGCGGACGATCATCTCGATCGACGTCCGGACTTTCGATGCACCATATTTTGCATCGCACCCCACTATGAATTCTTATAAGTGTCTGAAACTCATGATATTTCAAACAAATGCGATGTCAGAATATCATCTTTATTCACACGATTCAAACGACGGCCTTGGTTTGGCCGACCGGCGTGCGGCAGACGGCATACTTCTTGCATTCGTCGTCTGCTGCAGGCATCTTGAGGACCGGAAGTTGCAGTCGTAAATATTTCAGAAACGAGCGATTACCGGCACACTTCTGTTGAAACATATATGACATTCAAGCTTTCTACATCTGTGATTTATAGAAGCTTAAATCCTACTCCTGATTTTTGAACGGTCGGGTTTTCGTAGCGAAACCGAGCCACGTGTATTCGTCCATAACAACGTCCCTAGCAACGGTTTGTTTGGACCCATGACGTCACACTTACGGAGTCAATTACGGGAGGGAAAAAAAAGTCCAAATATTGATGCCTGTTGTGGGGGGTGCGTTTATTATGCGAGTAAATACGGTATCTCTTTCCGTGACATGCAAATTTCTAACTCGTTCATGCGTTTGTTTGTTTTGTTTTTTGGCCACGATTTATAAACCTACCTAAGAGCCTGTTGGCACTTATGATCTAATATCTCGGGAAAGCGATAATTACTCAATAAAATTAAACAGACATTTGACATAACTTTTTTTTTTTTTTGAATGCTTAGGCTATTTGCGTTTGGTGAGTCCGCGTACACGCTCCTCATTTGTGTCGTAAACGTAACAATAAAAGCGATAATTGGTAGGGATGCCGCGAACGTTTTTCGAACCGAAGGTTCGATGATCGAATCAAACGGTTCGAAAGGTTCGAAAGATTTCAAACTTTCTATATCGAGAAATTCGATGGAAGTCGAATCTTCGAACTTGTTAAACTAAGAAGTTCGACGCTCTTCGAAATTTCGAACTTATTACGCTGCAAAATTCGATGCTTGTCGAACTTTCGAACTTGATAGACTAAAAAATTTGATGACTTTCGAACTTCTTGCACTAAAAAGTTCGAGGCTTTTCGAACTTTCGAACTTTCTACGCTAAGAAATTCGATAATTTTCGAACTTTCGAACTTATTAATCTAAAGAATTCGAAAATTGTCTAACTTTCGATTCCTGAAAAGTCAAAAGTGCGACGAACTTTGAATGTTTAGGGTAAAAGTTCGAAGTTCGTCGAACTTCGAAAGACGTGCGGGCGGTTTCATTTGGATTCAAGCAGTGAGGTACATTCGTAATTTTTTTTCTCACATTTTTACATGCGGTGCCACATTCCTTGCGAAAGACTGCCGTTTATTTCAATCATCTGGCATGCTTGGTTTTAAATAAATAGATTCCCGAAGGAGCGAGGAAGGACGACGCGTTTTTGACAATTGTCGTTTGTGCCATATTTGAAGCGCGCTATAGGCGAGGCTATTTATGGTAGAGATGTTAAACTTTTTAAGAATGATCTACGTATAGCCTAGGTAAGTGTCGTCTTAAGATATGATTATTGTTTTTCAAGACGAGTTTCGAAGAAATATCCAAACATGTATCTACGGGCAATTATGCCCTAAACTTCGTAATTTTTTTTTTGTCGAAATTGTTTGAGGTATTGCATTTAAATTGACACCACAGACAGTACATATCATTACCATCTGCAGATTACAAATTAATGTATCTATTGTTCTTTTCACGTTGAGGAATAAATTAACCCAGGGGAAAAGATTTCTAATATTGTTCAAAATCGGCAGGTCATAAAAAAAACATTTTTTTTTTTCATTTTTTTTTTATTTCACGTTTTTGTGACGTGTTTCTTTTAGCCTCTACACATTTTGGTAGGAGAAACTTATTTCGTAGTTCTGGGCCTCTGAATATGCAAGAGTACAACACTTCCGGCGGATTCTTGACTGTTTTTTTTCTCCAGCTTTTTATTTCGAATTTCAGATCCATAGAAATTTGAAACATTCGAATCTCTCGAATTTCAAGTTAGGAAAGTTCGAAATTTTCTAATTTTCTCGAACCTTAAGTAAAAAAATATTCGAAATAATCGAACCCCAACTTTTAGAAACCGTGAAAGCTTCGAACCTTTCGAATTCGAAACTCCACGATTTTTGAAAGTTGCGAATTTTTCGATTTCGAATCTCCGTACGGTCGAAAACATCGAAACCTTTTGATTTCGAACATCAGTTCGGTTCGAAAATATGGAAACCTTTCGAATTCGAACCTAGGGTGGTTCGCGGCATCCCTAATAATTGGTTGTCTCACCTGTAAACTTTCTTGTAAATGACTTGTGTGGCAAATACCCGTGCTTGTACACAAACAGCAAGCAGGCAGGAGGACAACGGGAACAGTGGGAATGTCCTGCTGTGCGACGCAAACTCTAAACCGTTGTGCTAGAATGCATCCAAGCAATTGACTTGTGAGGAAAACCTTCTGTTTTATGGTCTTACTAGTTTTGTCAATTTCTTTTTTTTTTACGGCGGAGCTATTAAGCGCTAGTTTCCCCAGGATCGTGTCCGGTACCAAACAATTGTTGACACCCGTGGCCGACACGACACTCTGGTGGCCGCCGTCGCTCATAGATGCTGGTCGCTGTCCAGGGTGTTGTGTTTACCGGTTGTCTGCTTGCCGCCGTCGCTCATAGATGGCGGCAACATTTCTTCGTAAGAAGAAGAGCGGGAACGGAACGAGCGGTGATGTGCGCAGCAGCGCGAATGGTTTCGCAACCGCCGCGAGGCTGCTATCGCCTAAAGTTACACTGCGTCGAGAGCTTCAGATTCTTTTGCGAAAGAAGAGCAGATTGCTCGCCTGGAAAGCTACCGCCGAGAACAGAAGCTACAGTTTCGCTGCTCTTCCTTCTTCACCAGAGTGGAAAGGCTGGAAGATTTTATCAGTCATGTTTGTTTTAGTAAGGGCTTGAGCACATATGTATGAGCAGAGATGATATCATGAAGTTTTCAATATTTTGCATTGTTACTTTTTATCAGATACAGTAGATTTTTACTGTATGTTTGCTGGGTAAACGAGGACGGACGACGCGTTTTTGACAATTGTCGTTTGTGCCATATTTGAAGCGCGCTATAGGCGAGGCTATTTATGGTAGAGATGTTAAACTTTTTAGGAATGATCTACGTATAGCCTAGGTAAGTGTCGCCTTAAGATATGATTATTGTTTTTCAAGACGAGTTTCGAAGAAATATCCAAACATGTATCTACGGGCAATTATGCCCTAAACTTCGTAATTTTTTTTGTCGAAATTGTTTGAGGTATCGCATTTAAATTGACACCACAGACAGTACATATCATTACCATCTGCAGATTACAAATTAATGTATCTATTGTTCTTTTCACGTTGAGGAATAAATTAACCCAGGGGAAAAGATTTCTAATATTGTTCAAAATCGGCAGGTCATAAAAAAAACATTTTTTTTTTTTTCATTTTTTTTTCATTTCACGTTTTTGTGACGTGTTTCTTTTAGCCTCTACACATTTTGGTAGGAGAAACTTATTTCGTAGTTCTGGGCCTCTGAATATGCAAGAGTACAACACTTCCGGCGGATTCTTGACTGTTTTTTTTTCTCCAGCTTTTTATTTCGAATTTCAGATCCATAGAAATTTGAAACATTCGAATCTCTCGAATTTCAAGTTAGGAAAGTTCGAAATTTTCGAATTTTCTCGAACCTTAAGTAAAAAAATATTCGAAATAATCGAACCCCAACTTTTAGAAACCGTGAAAGCTTCGAACCTTTCGAATTCGAAACTCCACGATTTTTGAAAGTTGCGAATTTTTCGATTTCGAATCTCCGTACGGTCGAAAATATCGAAACCTTTTGATTTCGAACATCAGTTCGGTTCGAAAATATTGAAACCTTTCGAATTCGAACCTAGGGTGGTTCGCGGCATCCCTAATAATTGGTTGTCTCACCCGTAAACTTTCTTGTAAATGACTTGTGTGGCAAATACCCGTGCTTGTACACAAACAGCAAGCAGGCAGGAGGACAACGGGAACAGTGGGAATGTCCTGCTGAGCGACGCAAACTCTAAACCGTTGTGCTAGAATGCATCCAAGCAATTGACTTGTGAGGAAAACCTTCTGTTTTATGGTCTTACTTGCTAGTGTTGTCAATTTCTTTTTTTTGACAGCAGAGCTATTAAGCGCTAGTTTCCCCAGGATCGTGTCCGGTACCAAACAATTGTTGACACCCGTGGCCGACACGACACTCTGGTGGCCGCCGTCGCTCATAGATGCTGGTCGCTGTCCAGGGTGTTGTGTTTACCGGTTGTCTGCTTGCCGCCGTCGCTCATAGATGGCGGCAACATTTCTTCGTAAGAAGAAGAGCGGGAACGGAACGAGCTGTGATGTGCGCAGCAGCGCGAATGGTTTCGCAACCGCCGCGAGGCTGCTATCGCCTAAAGTTACACTGCGTCGAGCGCTTCAGATTCTTTTGCGAAAGAAGAGCAGATTGCTCGCCTGGAAAGCTACCGCCGAGAACAGAAGCTACAGTTTCGCTGCTCTTCCTTCTTCACCAGAGTGGAAAGGCTGGAAGATTTTATCAGTCATGTTTGTTTTAGTAAGGGCTTGAGCACATATGTATGAGCAGAGATGATATCATGAAGTTTTCAATATTTTGCATTGTTACTTTTTATCAGATACAGTAGATTTTTACTGTATGTTTGTTGGGTAACGAGGACGGGGAACGTTGTATTTCCTTATAATGAATACCACTAGTCAGTAGGTATTTGGCAGTGTTGAAAGTACTTTAAGTACATTGCACTTAAAGTACTACTTCAAGTAGGTTTAGGAAACTTGTACTTTACTTGAAGTACATTCACTGAGTATGTACTTGTACTTTGCTTAAAGTATTTTTTCTGGTACTTTCCGACAAAAGTACAATTCCCGACTTCAAAGTACGTTCCCCAAATTTGGTTTTGTTAAATTTGTATTACGAAATGATGCTTTGCCAACTCCGAAGAAATACTGGGAGAGATATTCTACTCTCACCAGAAACATGAGCAGACGGCGCATCACTCCGTTTGTTCTGGGGGCGGCTTTCCCATAGCTTTTTGAACTCTCGCTACTTCTCGGTCGGTCAGCGCAAGGGAGGAGGTTTAAAATATTAGGAGAGCAAAATTTATCATAATGTAGCACCCGAGACTGTGGTGTGGAAAAATTAAATTTTCAAGTCAAAGTAAAAGACAACAGAGGAGAACGTCACAATGTTTTGAGACATTCTCTTTTGTCTTTTCCTTCTATTCGAAAGTTCCTTAATTTTTTCGCACCCCAATCTCGGGTGTCACATTATGATTAACTATCACCAGCTCGCTTGCACGCTCATTGTTTGTTTGTTTTTCATTAAGGAGAGGACACTCTAGGAGAGGATTGCTTTGTGGAAGCTACGGGGCTGACGTCAGGCTCTCTCCTAGTACATTTAACCCCCTTGTGTGCAACAATCCACAAAGTAGAACTTTTGCTGCTCTAAAGCTTTTCCAAAGGGAGATTTTGGTACTTCCAGAACCTCTACAAATGGATGAAGCTTGCTTCCACCCCTGATCCCTGCCGAGACTAGAGGGTGGTTTCTTGGCTGCCATTCAAGGGAGATGGGTGTTTCTCGAGATAGCGAAGTTTGACAACTTCTGAACGAGCCCATACGCTCTAATAATGGTTGGAATGTCTCTTCTAGACCTTGCCTGCCGCCGCATCCACATCTTCGTTCTAAAAAGTCTAGACTGCGTGTATGTATAGTGTTTTACATCCAGTCTTTTCGTGTGTTTGATGCATGTTCTGCCATGACATTGGTACACCCAGATCCACGCTGCAATCAGCAACGGTGTGGGCGCTGAACAGCTAGGGATGGTGCCCGACTCGCGCCTGCTGGCTTCACTGAAGCAGAGGGTGGTCTCCCTCGCCAGCGGCTCCAACGTGCTGCCCACCATTCAGCGCGCAGCTCAGCAGACCCTCCAAGCGGGCTGGAGCTTCCTGCTTCCCACCGCTGATGAAAGGGCTAGAGCGCTCTCGGTGCTGCTACTGAGCTCAGGTGAGTTGCGCTCGCCGTTTATGTCCACTTTGCTTCTATTAATGCGTTAAAAGGCCTCTCATGAGGCATCTAGGCATGCCCTAGATTTTTTTGGAAGCACTAAGCACGAGGTCCCCGCAACCATAAAAGAAATATTTGCAACTCAAAATTTGTTTCGCCTCCCTGCTCGAGGCTTCCCCTACTCTCTTTTCTTCAGTCGCGCTCAATGACGATGCAGAACCCTGTTAGACGTCGTTATTGCTGTTATGCATTCCGTTCAGCAATCTGTCCAGCCTTCCATTCAGCATTCTGTCTAGTAGTTTGTTTAGCATTCTGTTCAGCCCTCTGTTGAGCATTCATTTGAGCATCTGAGGTCAGGCATCACCTACCAGCCCCGTGAAGGCTGTTATGTGATGCATACTACTGCACGATACAAGAATCGTAGCCACTGCCATTTGTCCGCTCAATGCTGACAACAAGCAGAATGCGACGACAGTCGCCAAAGTGCCCCACCCGCATAAAATTTATCCAAACTTTTGTCGCGTTTGTAGGATCGCAAGCATCGGACACCAACCTGGGTTCCGGACGACGCTTCATGATGGACCTCCTCGTCGGAAGCCTGATGGCAGACGGCGGGCTGGAGTCCTCGTTGCAGACAGCCATCAAGGTCGAGATTCAAGACATGGAAGACGCGAGGGTCAGTTGAATGGTGCTTTACACCGTTTGAAAGGCTGTCGTACGAACACTCCCGCTTAGGGGTGGCACAATTTTAACTTCCTCAGCCACGATGCCTAGAACACGTCTCCAACAGGTGCGTTAACCGCATCCTCACTGTGGCTTCTTGATTTTCACCCGATGGCATCATACTAGCATCATGCTGTTGCCCGTCACAATCTTAGCAGTGTCGCAGCAATGGTGGTGGGTATGGCAGACGATCGTTCTCCAGCTTGTCAGTTCACAGGACTTCAGCAGCCAGGAGTTAGGACACGGCGTCAACAGCATTCACATTCCCCGGTACTTTTCGCTGGAACTTCTAGAATAAACTGCCAGGATAGTGACATCCAATAGCGTGCCACGCCAGCTCTCGTGGCGTGGCACGCTGGTTGCGAGACGCTCGACACACCATTGGGAGACGCGTTTCAGCCGCCGTGATGGTCACCATTTGAAAGGTTGCAATTTGAAAGCTCCCGGTTCAGCGTGGCACGATTGCGATTCCCCAGACCGTCTCGGCCCCCCCTTTCCAGGAAAAGGAGTCGGGCAAGCAGCTCTCCAAGGAGATGACGTCCAGCGGAGAACAGCTGATGTCTGACCAGGCGCTCTTGGAGTCGGAGACCAAGCGGACGCAGGTGTTGTCGGAGGACGCCTCGTCCACCATCCCGCTGCTGCACCTCGTGAAGCAGCTGCTCAGGTTTGTTCGCGTTGCCACTCTCTCGGCGGTATTTGGTGCAACGTTTAGTTTTGGAATGTGTGCGCTGAAACTCTGTGCTCAAACTGCTTTCTGTGTACCGAGGAACACAGAGCCCAATATTTTAAAGGGACCTCGAGACAAAAACTGTACACCCACTAAATGAGCTACGCTTAGAGCGTCGGCATTTCATTCCCCGACCGTCTTGTGTGTGCCACCATTTCGATGCTCGGTGTAGAGAGGGCGCAATTGGCGACGCATTGTGGTTTGAAAATGCAGCTTCCTCGGCTCGAGATGCGGTGTCAGAAAACTTGGGCGATGCCGTCTTGCCCCGTCGGGGACTGTTTTAATATTTCTGGAGGACGGAAAACTGTTTTCTGAAATTTCAGATAAAGCACCGAGATGGCTCAAGTGTCGTTGCTTCGAAGCGTACGGTTGATCCTGGATACGCTGAATGCAAAGGGCAGCGCAAAATAGTGCGATATATCGATAATTCGACGTACGAAAGTAAGCTCCTGTTGGAATTTTAGCACGTCTCTGCCAGTACCAAAGATCGAGACAGAGGGTAGCTTACCAGATAAGGTACCCAAGAACCGGTAAATACGATCCTCGTTAAAATGTATCTGGCGGGAACCACGGGCGCCGCCGCTCGCGCTTGCACCTCGCCGCTCCTACGCGCACGCGTGGCCGCAACCTTGACTGTTTTGAAACCACGGGTGACGAAAATAATGAAATAAAAATAAATTAAAAAGGCTGGAAAGAGCAGGACGCGTAACAACGAAAGCAACTCTCTTCATCTAATAAAAAAACTCCAAGAAGCAACAAAAAAATAAGTAGCATAAAATCAAAAACAACAAATTAGGCAAAAAAAGAAACGGCAAAAGAAAAGGTAAACGAAGATAAAGAAGGTGGTCAAAGCGCGATTGCACAATCGTTGTGGAGACACTTGGCTAGCTAAAGGCTTATTCTTTTTGGGGGGGGGGCTGAGAAGTCGAGGCATTCGGACTGTTGTTTTTCTCGTCTGCTGTTTGCTCCTCTCGCTGCCTGTAGTCAGAGTCCTTTATCCTCGGCACGAGCAGACCACACGGCGTCGGCAATGTTTGGGGAAAGCCTTCCTACCAGGGGCACGGTGCATGGTTCGATGCATCGAATGTCCCGGGTGGCGGAGTTCTAGACAAGGCATGTAGTTGGGCTAGTTGGTGGTGCATACTGTCTGGTGAGAACAGCGCAACCAAAACATAGGACCAGGACGAAGAAACACACAGACAGGGCGCTGACTTACAACTGAAAGTTTCTTGCTCCGCAAAACGAGAAATAAACACAGAAAGGAGGAAGGGGAGAGAACGAACGAAGCAGCCCGATAACATTTGGCACCAGCCATGCCCACACGCTGTCACACGAACCTGCCACACTTTCTTACAAAATCTACCTCGTCATCTGCAAGGGCAACAGAAGGAGTGCTCACACACGTGTCAGACCCTATAGATGCCATAAAATATGCTTCGTCTATCTCCCTCGCAGTCCTGTTGCACAGATGCACCAGGTGCCTATACTTTTACATTGGATTTTCAAGGGGATGTTACGAGTGTTCGAAATGGACAATATTTCGAAATACTCGGGTTCATTATAATTTCATAGCTCTAGGAAACTGAGTGAAGAGCCTGAAGCAGATTATCAAACTAAGCGAATAGTCCTTCCCTCGTTTGTTGTGTTGAGGAATGGGGCCGTTCCTGTGGATGAGAAACTCGGAACAAAAGGGAATGTGAGCCTCAGGAAATCACTTTTACAGTGATAGCAGTTATGAGCTCTTCTCATCACTGGAATTGACATCTGTTGTTGATGTTGTAGCTGGCGACGTAGGGCGTCCATCTTCCATTTTGCCAAATTCTTGAAAAAGATTGCCCGCCGCCCGCTGAAATCGAACCCAGGTCCGATGCGTGTGAAGCGGGCACGTTACCAGTGAGCCACGCCATGGGGTTAATAACCCACTCTAAACTTAGGATTTTTGTAGTACCCAATTCCCACTGCATGCGCTCTCTGGAAAAAAAAAAAATGTACAGCCGTTCCACTTCACGTGAAGATGGAGGACCAGCGAAGCTGTTATCTTTACGACGTCTAGGACGATGCCTAGAGGATGACATCTAGGACGACCTCAAGGACGACGTTTAGGCCGACCTCAAGGACTACGTTTAGGCCGACCTCTAGGACGACCTCGAGGACGACTTCTAGGACGACGCCTAGAGAAATTCAGCCTTTTCACTCTGGTGAAAACCAGAGTGGAAAGGCTGGAAAGGTTGTCGCCGTCGCTCATAGATGGCGGTAGCTGCCTGGAGTTTTGTGTCAACACGCCTCTTGTCCATGAACACGATACTGGGGAAACTAACCCTTAACAGCTCCGCTGTAATAACCTGTAACAAAAATGTTGCTGTAGCACTGTCAATGCCAAGAGCTCGTGCCAGGAAACGCGCCTTCACGTGCACTATAACAAAACTGGAACAAAAGCATTCGAAGCAAAATTGAACCAAACAAAAGCATTTGGAACAGAACAGGTGTCTATTTTGTTCCGAACACTTTTGTTCACGCACCCCACTGCCCCAGGGTACGTGAATATGACACCGATGCCTAACGACTTTGCAGTGACAGTCCACAGCTATAGCTGTGGCTCTACCGTGGATTAACGGAGGACTGCTAATTTTTTTTTTTTTTTTCAGAGCAGTGGACATGGGGTATTGCAAAATCTCTAAGTGTAGAGCGGGTTGTCAACAGTGTGACGTAGTTCAAGGGTAATGCGTCCGTTTAGCACGCAGCAGACCAAGCTTTGATTCTTGTGCGTGGCGATCTATCTTTTTAAAAAGTTTGGCAACATCAACGACAAACGTCCTACATCACCAACTACAACATTAACAACGACAACTACTACAACAACTACAAGATCGACTACAATATCAACAACAGACGAAATTTCCAGTAGTGGGAAGATTTCATAACAGCTATTGCCACGCGCGTCGCTGAGCGAGTGCAGGCGTGGCCAAATTGTTACCGTGCTTGGCCTTCGTCCGGAGTCCCCAGGTTCGATTCCTGGAAGCGGAAGCTCCTTTTATTTATTCTTTCAACTTAGCATTCTCGTAAGTTCGAGAACCTTGTCGTGTGATCGAGGTTGAATGTTTTACGCGCTGAACGTTCTACACAAAATGTTTCAGAAACCCACGCAGGTACAAAAGGTGTTCCGCGTGACTGTCCGGAGTCGGTTTCGCTCTTGCGCTCAATCGTGCTACTCCGCCAAATTTCGACGCCTGCGACGCTACCTCTTTATATTTTTGTTTTGGGCACAAGTTTGCCCCTATTAAAGATTTTGTTTCCTGCTGCACTAACCGTCTCTCTCCCAGTCATTCGTGACACTATCTCTGTAAAAGAAACAAAACCGTTTGGAACAAAATTGTCAGATGTACCGTATTTACTCGCACAATGAACGCACTCGCGTAATAAACGCACCCCCCAAGTCGGCTCTCAAAATTTTGACTTTTTTTTCACTGGTGTATTAAACGCACCCCCAACTCGGACGTCAAAATTTTGACTCCCTCCCCCCACGCACGCGAAATGAACACACTTTTCTATCCTGGTGCAGCGAGGTCGCGAATGCGTGGGCAGCGTGGGCGAACAAAACGCCTTGCAAAAGGCGTTTTGTTCGCCTTTTTTATTTTCGCCTTTTTGTTCGCCTTTTTTATTTTCTATTGCCTTGCAAAAGGCGTTAGAAAATAAAAAAAAAATCCAACGGAAGCAAAAGAAAAAAAAACATGGAGAGGAGCTCGTTTTTTTTGGCACAGCGCAGTCTGGACTTTGGGCCGGGCGGGCGCCGCGTGCAAGGAGACAAATAAGAGAAGCGAAGAAGCCCTCGCAAAGCGCGCATAATGAAGGCATCCTGCCCTCGCCTCCTCCTCGCACTTTGGAAAGAGAAGCGAGAAGCCCTCGAAATGAACGCACTTTTCTATCCTGGTGAGCGAGGTCGCGAATACATGGGCGTGGGCAGACAAAAGAACTTGCGAAAAGCGGCAAAAAAAAAAAAAATTGACCGCATCTCCACGTGGTGAATGATGTTGCTTGGGGCGAAGCTCTGGTGGTGCTTGTCTGCGTAGACGCCGAGCCGCAGCATGCCGAGCCTTTTCATTCATGTCAGTAGGAGAATGTGTGGTTTTCTTCTTTTTCTTTTTTTAAGCAGACAGATGGGATGGCATCTCAGAACCCCCTACTCTTTTTTTTCTTCTTTTTCTTTGAGCCTTTTCATTCATGTCAGTAGGAGAATGTGTGGTTTTCTTCTTTTTCTTTTTTTAAGCAGACAGATGGGATGGCATCTCAGAACCCCCTACTCTTTTTTTTCTTCTTTTCTTTGAGCCTTTTCATTCATGTCAGTAGGAGAATGTGTGGTTTTCTTCTTTTTCTTTTTTAAGCAGACAGATGGGATGGCATCTCAGAACCCCCTACTCTTTTTTTCTTCTTTTTCTTTGAGCCTTTTCATTCATGTCAGTAGGAGAATGTGTGGTTTTCTTCTTTTTCTTTTTTTAAGCAGACAGATGGGATGGCATCTCAGAACCCCCTACTCTTTTTTTCTTCTTTTTCTTTGAGCCTTTTCATTCATGTCAGTAGGAGAATGTGTGGTTTTCTTCTTTCTCTTTTTTAAGCAGACAGATGGGATGGCATCTCAGAACCCCCTACTCTTTTTTTCTTCTTTTTCTTTGAGCCTTTTCATTCATGTCAGTAGGAGAATGTGTGGTTTTCTTCTTTTTCTTTTTTTAAGCAGACAGATGGGATGGCATCTCAGAACCCCCTACTCTTTTTTTCTTCTTTTTCTTTGAGCCTTTTCATTCATGTCAGTAGGAGAATGTGTGGTTTTCTTCTTTTCTTTTTTTAAGCAGACAGATGGGATGGCATCTCAGAACCCCCTACTCTTTTTTTCTTCTTTTTCTTTGAGCCTTTTCATTCATGTCAGTAGGAGAATGTGTGGTTTTCTTCTTTCTCTTTTTTTAAGCAGACAGATGGGATGGCATCTCAGAACCCCCTACTCTTTTTTTCTTCTTTTTCTTTGAGCCTTTTCATTCATGTCAGTAGGAGAATGTGTGGTTTTCTTCTTTCTCTTTTTTTAAGCAGACAGATGGGATGGCATCTCAGAACCCCCTACTCTTTTTTCTTCTTTTTCTTTGAGCCTTTTCATTCATGTCAGTAGGAGAATGTGTGGTTTTCTTCTTTCTCTTTTTTAAGCAGACAGATGGGATGGCATCTCAGAACCCCCTACTCTTTTTTTCTTCTTTTTCTTTGAGCCTTTTCATTCATGTCAGTAGGAGAATGTGTGGTTTTCTTCTTTCTCTTTTTTAAGCAGACAGATGGGATGGCATCTCAGAACCCCCTACTCTTTTTTCTTCTTTTTCTTTGAGCCTTTTCATTCATGTCAGTAGGAGAATGTGTGGTTTTCTTCTTTCTCTTTTTTTAAGCAGACAGATGGGATGGCATCTCAGAACCCCCTACTCTTTTTTTCTTCTTTTCTTTGAGCCTTTTCATTCATGTCAGTAGGAGAATGGGTGGTTTTCTTCTTTCTCTTTTTTACTAGCAGACAGAAGGGGATGGCATCTACTAGAACCCCTACAGGAAACTAACCCTTAACAGCTCCGCTGTAATAACCTGTAACAAAAATGTTGCTGTAGCACTGTCAATGCCAAGAGCTCGTGCCAGGAAACGCGCCTTCACGTGCACTATAACAAAACTGGAACAAAAGCATTCGAAGCAAAATTGAACCAAACAAAAGCATTTGGAACAGAACAGGTGTCTATTTTGTTCCGAACACTTTTGTTCACGCACCCCACTGCCCAGGGTACGTGAATATGACACCGATGCCTAACGACTTTGCAGTGACAGTCCACAGCTATAGCTGTGGCTCTACCGTGGATTAACGGAGGACTGCTAATTTTTTTTTTTTTTTTCAGAGCAGTGGACATGGGGTATTGCAAAATCTCTAAGTGTAGAGCGGGTTGTCAACAGTGTGACGTAGTTCAAGGGTAATGCGTCCGTTTAGCACGCAGCAGACCAAGCTTTGATTCTTGTGCGTGGCGATCTATCTTTTTAAAAAGTTTGGCAACATCAACGACAAACGTCCTACATCACAACTACAACATTAACAACGACAACTACTACAACAACTACAAGATCGACTACAATATCAACAACAGACGAAATTTCCAGTAGTGGGAAGATTTCATAACAGCTATTGCCACGCGCGTCGCTGAGCGAGTGCAGGCGTGGCCAAATTGTTACCGTGCTTGGCCTTCGTCCGGAGTCCCCAGGTTCGATCCTGGAAGCGGAAGCTCCTTTTATTTATTCTTTCAACTTAGCATTCTCGTAAGTTCGAGAACCTTGTCGTGTGATCGAGGTTGAATGTTTTACGCGCTGAACGTTCTACACAAAATGTTTCAGAAACCCACGCAGGTACAAAAGGTGTTCTGCGTGACTGTCCGGAGTCGGTTTCGCTCTTGCGCTCAATCGTGCTACTCCGCCAAATTTCGACGCCTGCGACGCTACCTCTTTATATTTTTGTTTTGGGCACAAGTTTGCCCCTATTAAAGATTTTGTTTCCTGCTGCACTAACCGTCTCTCTCCCAGTCATTCGTGACACTATCTCTGTAAAAGAAACAAAACCGTTTGGAACAAATTGTCAGATGTACCGTATTTACTCGCACAATGAACGCACTCGCGTAATAAACGCACCCCCCAAGTCGGCTCTCAAAATTTTGACTTTTTTTTCACTGGTGTATTAAACGCACCCCCAACTCGGACGTCAAAATTTTGACTCCCTCCCCCCACGCACGCGAAAATGAACACACTTTTCTATCCTGGTGCAGCGAGGTCGCGAATGCGTGGGCAGCGTGGGCGAACAAAACGCCTTGCAAAAGGCGTTTTGTTCGCCTTTTTTATTTTCGCCTTTTTGTTCGCCTTTTTTATTTTCTATTGCCTTGCAAAAGGCGTTAGAAAATAAAAAAAAATCCAACGGAAGCAAAAGAAAAAAAAACATGGAGAGGAGCTCGTTTTTTTGGCACAGCGCAGTCTGGATTTGGGCCGGGCGGGCGCCGCGTGCAAGGAGACAAATAAGAGAACCTTTCATTCATGTCAGTAGGAGAATGTGTGAGTTTCTTCTTTCTTCTTTTTTTAAGCGACAGATGGGATGGCATCTCAGAACCCCCTACTCTTTTTTTCTTCTTTTCTTTGAGCCTTTTCATTCATGTCAGTAGGAGAAGTGTGGTTTTCTTCTTTCTCTTTTTTTAAGCAGACAGATGGGATGGCATCTCAGAACCCCCTACTCTTTTTTTCTTCTTTTTCTTTGAGCCTTTTCATCATGTCAGTAGGAGAATGTGTGGTTTCTTCTTTCTCTTTTTTTAAGCAGACAGATGGGATGGCATCTCAGAACCCCCTACTCTTTTTTTCTTCTTTTTCTTTGAGCCTTTTCATTCATGTCAGTAGGAGAATGTGTGGTTTTCTTCTTCTCTTTTTTTAAGCAGACAGATGGGATGGCATCTCAGAACCCCCTACTCTTTTTTTCTTCTTTTTCTTTGAGCCTTTTCATTCATGTCAGTAGGAGAATGTGGTGGTTTTCTTCTTTCTCTTTTTTTAAGCAGACAGATGGGATGGCATCTCAGAACCCCCTACTCTTTTTTCTTCTTTTCTTTTGAGCCTTTTCATTCATGTCAGTAGGAGAATGTGTGGTTTTCTTCTTTCTCTTTTTTTAAGCAGACAGATGGGATGGCATCTCTTAACCCCCTACTCTTTTTTTCTTCTTTTTCTTTGAGCCTTTTCATTCATGTCAGTAGGAGAATGTGTGGTTTTCTTCTTTCTCTTTTTTTAAGCAGACAGATGGGATGGCATCTCAGAACCCCCTACTCTTTTTTTCTTCTTTTTCTTTGAGCCTTTTCATTCATGTCAGTAGGAGAATGTGTGGTTTTCTTCTTTTTCTTTTTTTAAGCAGACAGATGGGATGGCATCTCAGAACCCCCTACTCTTTTTTTTCTTCTTTTTCTTTTTTCATAATTTTTTCATCTTGTTTTTCCATTTCTTTTTTTGCCCTACACGAGCACGTGATCTCACGAGCAGAAGCACGAGCACCCGACGCCGGGCCTACGGCGGACGGACATACGGACATGGCTAGCCCCTAAGGAGCTTCGCCCCTAAAAATTCCACGGAACCAAGAGGAAAAAAAACATAAAGAGGAGCTTTTTTTTTTCCTTCCTTTTTTTTTTTTTTTGCACAGCGCAGTTCGGTTTTGGTGTCGCGCGTCGCGCGCCGCGCCAAGGAGATAAGAAAGAAAAGCGGAGAAGCGTGGGCAAACAAAACAACTTGCGAAAGGCGAGAAAAAAAACGAAAAAAAAAACAACACGGAAGCAAGAAAACAAAACATGGAGAGGAGCTTTTTTTTATGCATCGCAGTTTGGTTTTTTAGTCGCGCGCTGCGTGCAGAGATAAGAAGTTACGTCGATTTTTCGAGATAAATGGTCCATTCATTATGCTAGTAAATACGGTATATTTTGTTTTTGTAGGCCCGATGTCCGCTGCATGCACTCTGGGGAAAAAAGAATAGCCGATGACAAAATGCCATCGTAGCACTGTCAATGTCAAGAGCTTGTGCCGGAAGACGTGCTTTCACGTGCTCTGGAACAAAAAAAGAAACAAAAGCGTTCGGAACAAAATGGTCAGATGTTTTTGTTTTCGTAGACGTGACGCTTACTGCACTCATTCTGGGGATAAAAAATAGCCGATAACAAAGCCAAAAACTCGTGTCGGGAGACACACTTTTACGCGCTTCGGAACAAAGAAAGAAACATAAGCGTTCAGAACAAAATTACCACATGTCAATTTTGTTAACGCTTTTGTTCACGCACCCCACGGTGCATGAACGCGGCACCGATGCCCAACGACTTCGCCGTGATCTGTCGCAGCTATCGCTGTAGCTGTTCTGTGGATTAACGCAGGACCGCTCAATTGTTTGTTACGGGGACCTCTCAGGCTTTTATAGAAATTTATGCTGCGTTGCTTAAGAGAATGTAATGCGGACATTACATTCTCTTTGTTGATGTAAAGACAAATTTGCAAAAAGTTTGCCTACGTTTTCTCGGAGACTTGGAAGTTTCTGGTGTATGGCTCAAACTCTGTGGGGGTTGTTTTTAGGCTGAGCAAAGGGCATTTTGTTCGGCATATTTTTACATTGTGTTGAAAAAGGCTTCGGGCTACAAGGAGAACATTAACATTTGTCTGGTGGCATTTTGGAAATGTGGCTGTTGTTACTGGAGAGTGAAATACAGAAATGGTACCAACAGGTCAAGGCTATCATGTTAACACACTATACACTCACCGGTTATGGACAGTATAGAATTCACACAACACACAAGGAAAGTTTTTAAAAAAAGTGTTTTTAAAAGTGAAATTGTTTAAAAAGTTTGTTAATTGCTAGTATTGAGAATATTGCAAAATACAGTTTTCAAAACGAAAACCAAAAGGTGTTCAGTCTAAAGCTACATACTTTATGCCTATATGTAGCTTGTTGCTAGGACACCAAATGAGCAAAGCTTATACACCAACTCATGTTTACAAACAAACCGGAGCGCCCCTAGCGGACGCCACCGGCGCCGCGCATGCGCGGTGGACGGTGGGCAAGAAGCCCGCCGTCGCCCATAAACAAACCACTGAATTGCGTTGTTGTCGGCGTTGGTGGGAGCCCCCGTGCTCTTTTTCGCGTTGGAATTGTTGATTCTACGTCGTCCTAACAATGTCTGACTACTTGAGCGGCTTCAGCAAAATTAACGAGGCAAAACGTTGCTTGAATAATGTGACGTACGGCGATTCATTTCACGTGGACGCCGCAGAATGGGCGCTAAAGCCTGACTCCCATGATGAATTCTGCTCGCTATCTTCAGTCGCGACGTCGCTCGGGCTGCAAAAGCTTGGACCGTAGCTGAGATGGTGGACGTCGATACTGAAAATCGCAGAGTATCGGGCATTACAAGTCGGTGACGGCCACTGGTAACAATGATCAGCATCTTCTTGTATCTACTGTTTACACTTAGCCTACTTACCCCAACCAACCTTCAAAAGTGTTTTGAGGCCTGCACATAGTTCTTAGAGCAATTACCGGGTCAACGTTTGGTTTACGGGCCGCTGTCGTTTGAACGAGCTGACGACAAAAAGCAGACAAGTTTGAAAGAGCAGACGACAGTTCGAACGCATGCGCAATGGAGTGCGGGCAAGCACCACGTCCCGCGTCAACAAACCATTAGAATGTCACGTTGTCGGCGTCTGTGTAAGTATGCGTACTCTTTTTCACGTTGGAATTGTCGATTCTACAGGGTGGAACAAGGAGACGGCAGGCTCTTTAAATCGACCGGAAAATTCGGTTTCTTAACCTATCGCGCTACGACTTTGTGCAGCGTTGTCCACAGATGGTGCATTTTTTTTGTAAAATTTGCAAAGAACGAACTTACCTGAGGAAAAAGTAAAGAAAGAAAAAGGCTTAGCTCCTATGGAAACGCAGCGACGCCACCGGTCTTCAAACAACACGGCGCCGTTTCGCACGGGAGACAAGAGATGGCGCAAGCGGTCGCGACGCCAACTGCCGCCAACGAACGAGCAGACGACTCCAAGAGCCGGCGTATTTAGCAGACAAGGAACTGCAGTTGCTTGTTGTTACCGCGCCTGTTTTTGTTTCTGCGACTGTCGCCGCCTGCGGAACGCGCGCCGCTTTTGAGTCGAAAAGATTGTCTGCTAAAGACGCTGGCGCGCCGTATGCTCGTTCGTTGGCGGCGTTCGTTGCGCCACCTCTTGTGTCCCGTGGGAAACGGCGCCGTGCTCTTTGAAGACCGGTGGCGTCGCTGCGTTTCCATAGGAGCTAAGCCTTTTTCTTTCTTTACTTTTTCCTCAGGTAAGTTCGTTCTTTGCAAATTTTACAAAAAAAATGCACCATCTGTGGACAACGCTGCACAAAGTCGTAGCGCGATAGGTTAAGAAACCGAATTTTCCGGTCGATTTAAAGAGCCTGCCGTCTCCTTGTTCCACCCTGTACATCCTCATGGCAATGTCTTACCACTTCAATCGCCTGAGCGAAATTATCAAGGCTCGTTACGCCGCTAAACTTTGCGTAAATAATTTGACGTGCAGCGATTCATTCGCATGAACGCCGCAGAATGGACGTCAAAACCATGATGAGATTCTTCTAGCTATTTGCGGTGGCGACGCCGCTCGTGCTGCAAAAGTGTAGAAGGTAGTGGCGATGATCGACGTCGATACTGAAAATCGGAAGCGGGAACAGACCAAGCGTAACAAGTCGGTGATGGCCACTGGTACCAATGATCAACATCTTGTATCTACTGTTTACACCGAGCCTACTTAAGTCTTTTGAGGCCTGCAATTACTTCTTATTGCAATCACCGGGTCAAAGTTTGGTCTACGGGCCGCTTTTATTTGAACGAGCAGACGACAAAAAGCAGACAAGTTTGAAAGAGCAGACGAAAGTTCGAACGATCAGGCGGCCGTGTGAATTTGAAGACTCACTGAACCCGTGGGTGGTCCGGACAACTTGGCGGTTTTCTCTCGTTCATGTTGGAACAAAACAAATACATCTGGCGACCACGAAGTGTTGCTCGCACAACCAATCGTATAGTTTGACAGCGTCTGCTTTGCCCTTTTCACGGCTACTATCCACGTGCTCGGACGAACGGAGGGGGCAGAAACACATGAAAACTGATCTTCAAACCTTTCCAGGCTCTCTTGATACAGCCCCGTCGCAGAATTTTGACGACAAGACAGGTTTTTTGTCTGGTTTCTTCCGAGAGAACAGAGGAATGCATGTCTCGCACGGCGACTTCTGCCCACCGCCCCAGACCGGAAGTGCGACCGACGCGCCACCACTGTGGCGTGACGTAGAAGAGTTGAGTTCGTGTATATGAAGTATTATTTTCCAAACCGAGAAGAGTATGTTTTTAACATTGGCCCAATGCAACCTCATTGCGCTATATAGCGTAGTGGAATTGCATTAGGCCAATTCTCCCACTGCCAGAAGGCACTGGAAGATGATGTTCAGCTGGGTGTCTAATCATTGACGAGATGAGCGCTGCATCGGCGTTCGGCTGGCAGTCAGCCCGTCGACTTCCGTTGCTGGCACCTAACTGGATATCGTTCAGTGCCAGCCGTGTTGCACATTCAAAGAGTCTGATAGGAAATGGCAGTTGAAGGTGTCGAAGCATTACTGTTTTACTCGGTGCATTTTGCTTGGCCTACAGGAACACTGCCGTACAGACAATGGGCAAGCTGCAGAGCTTCTTTCCGGAAAACACAACCACAACCCCGCAATCTTCGTGCTTCTCGCTGAAGCTGAACGCCGACCACAAAGAAATGTCGGCTTCCCTCGACCTCCTGCTGAGGTTCCAGCGCCTGCTGTTGGGCAAGCTCTACCCGCGCGAGGAACTGGCCGAATCTGCCAACGGTCTTGGTCAGTCGTTGCTTTGAGCGCTTTGTTTTGTCCTCTCACTTTCAGGGTATTGATATTGAATTTGTGAATTTTGGTCCACCTGAGAGGAAAGTAAACGAGTGAACTGTTTCTGTGGCAGGGATATTGAAACTAATCTATGTACAATCCCCCAAAATAATGAGGAAGTTGCCCACATATCGGAAAACTTTCACCACATTCATGCCGACCAAAGCTTCAGAAATGCAGATCCCATCTTTCTGAACACAGGACTGTCCTTGTTTGCTTCACTCTCAGGTGGACTCAAATTCGCGTGAGAGACTGAGAGAGAAATCGTTAAAGCTTTTTTTTATTAAAGGAGTCATGAAACGCTTTTCCAACTTTTTCCTGTTTAGCTTTCCTCCTCAACTCACAAATCGCGCATTGTACCAAACAGTTCAAGAAGACGAAAAGGGGGAGTCGCCTCTTGCTCGGACTCTCGTTTCTCTAATCCGGACACATCCATTCTCCCCCTAGAAGATTAGCCGTCGCTCAAAATTCAGACAAAGGTTGCTTTCCCCACCCCGTTCACCCCGAAGCTGACAGTGCTGTGGAAGCTACGTGCTCCTTGGGCCAGCCACACTTTTGCCACGTGATCACGCTCTCTCGCGCATACCCACGCGCAGAGAATGGGGTGAGGTGATGAAAGGGGCGCTGATTGGTCCGGAAAGCGCGTAGCTTCCAACACAATGTCAGCTTAGGGGTGAACGGATTAAGTGAGCTCCGGTGTCGTGTGACGTTCGTTTGGGCCCGGTGACGCGCTGCCGGGTCCCGATGACGCGCTGCGGGGTCCGCGGATGTATCACAGAGAAAAGGCAGCGAGTTTACGAAGGGAAGAGGTATAAAAGTCCGCTGTGGTTTTTCAATTTTCGTACCGAAAGTCAGGCTTTTGGCTTCCTACCTTTTTTCTTTTGGCCCACTGAAACGTGTGCTATTAGTAAATACCAATATAAATTGATTCATTGCAGTCCGAAATTCGTTTCATGGGCCCTTTAAGAATGTGGGTGAAGAGTGTGTGATCATGCTGTCTATTTTACTGGTGGATACAGTAAAACCTCGTTAATTCAACCCCCGCTAATTCGGAAATTCGGATAATTCGAATTGCCGATCCGGTGCCGTCGAACGTATGTATTAGTCAATTGCAGCAAACGCTCATTAATTCGGAGGGAACGCGGAGTGCTATGGTTAATTCGGACGAATTCGGCAGGTGGCACTAGCTACCATCCGTTCCAAAGGGTATGACCGCTATCCATCCGAGGTGCACACGTGGCTTTTCCGGTTTTCCCATGGTTCTCCACTCTTCCGGTTCTCCGTGCTTCGCACCAGTTTTGCTCTGGATTGCCGTGCTTCAGCGCACTACCGCTACCCGCTACTCTCCTGGCATGGAAGCGGCAGAAGCATAGCTGCAACGGAGAAAGGGTAGCACAAGTGACCGACGACCGGAATGGCAAAATCGCGACACGCGGTGCTATTGTTCCCGAGCGCGCCGATAGCGAGAGTGACAGTCACGTTTCATGCCTCAACGCGGGGATCCTGAAGCCCGCCATTTTAACCGGCCACCCCCGCGTTGTAAAATGCAACGTGACTAGCACTCTCGCTGTCAGCGCGCTCGGGAAAAATAGTGCCGGGTGTCGCGATTCTGCCGCTCCGATTATTGGTCAGTTGTGCTACTCGTTTTCCGTTGCAGCTGTACTAGGCTAAGAGTTTAGCGACGAAAAGCGGCTTGAAGGGACGGCGCCTCTCGACAAGTGATGGAAAGTTACGACGTCAAGAGAAGCAGTTTGGCCATGTACGTGAAAATTGAGGCCGATATCCTACGGACTTTCAAGAGCGAGAAGTTCAACGCGAAAATGAAGCGGTCGTGGACGGTGGTGCACCCGAAACTAAAAGAGGCCTTGCTGTGCTAAATCGTGAGCGCACGGGATACGTAGTTCCGACAGTGCGAGCGCGGTGGAGCATTCGACTGCGCTAAGGAAAGTTGCCATCTTCGCCCAAGTGTCGTCCAGAAAGCAGGCGGTAATAACTGATTTCTTCTCAAAATAAAGGTATGTCACAGGGAAACGTTTTCGCGCAGTTTTCTTTGTCCTTTCGATATTTCGACTTTCGGATAATTCGGACATTTTTGCTGGTCCCATGAGATCCGAATTAACGAGGTTTTACTGTAAGGAAATGTCTTTTTTAGGTGGCTTCATATAAGACTGTCGTTATGTTATCGGCTTATGACCTGTTATGGTGAACAACAGTCGGGCTGAGGGAATCAATTAAATCGGTTGTGAGTAGCACCTGCTCTTGCGCTTCTTGTTTTCGTCCGTGTTTCAGTTCATGCTTTTAACCCGTTAAAAGTGTTATTGATGTCCTTGGATCTAGTGCAAACAGGATTGGGAAGGGGTCAGGCAAATGAGTTATTTAATGAATAATTGAAGATTGACCTAGATTTGACTGTATACCTAGTCTGCCTCTTTGTCATTGATGATGGAGACATTTTTCTTTAATCCTTAAGTGGTTGCTGATAACTGTCATCCAACACGACAAGGCACTCTTTTTTCGCTACGCAGATACTGAGGGCTACGGTGCCGCGTCCTTGCTGCGGAAATACATTGGCCTCCTCTCTTCCCACGCCGAGGACTGCCTGTCCGTCGCGTCGGTGTTGGCCACTCTGTCGCCGCGCCACTTTGCGCTCGCTGCCGCGGTGCTGGAGCGGGACCTCACGGGTAAGCGACCTTCCGGGGATCTTTCTCTAGCTGCCATCGAGGGCCGGTGTGGGTTCTCCGAGATCGAAGAGCTTGAGAACCCCGAGTACAGCCTAGTGGGTGGCTCTAGCCACGTCTTTGAATGTCTTTGCCACCCTCAGGGATCCTGCTCCCTGAGCTCCTGCTGTCCCTGATTCTGCTGGAGACAAGTGCCCCGGAGGCCACGCAGGCGGCGCAGGTGGTGCCCACCCTCTCCCCCCTCCTGGAAAGCCTGGACTGCTTCAACCGGCTCGCGCCCGGCTCACACCTCGAGGACAGCCAAGACCTGTCCTGGCCCGGAGTGGGAGGTACGCGCTGTTCGCCCGACCCTGGGAAGAGTGATGGCGCCCGCGGTGCATCTTCCACCGGCGCGTCTGCCGCGTCCTCAAACACGGTCCCTCGATTCCCGCCAAATGATATCGAAGGGGTGTCGTGCTACTGCCCGCCGCGGTGCCAGCGGCGGCACGGCGGCGTGTGCACGCGCGGCAGACGCCCGTTCTGCTTCGAGTCCCTCTCTGGATTGACAGCCTGTGGAAGCTTAGTCGGAGAGTTTCAGGGGACTGTCAAGTTAGAAACTGTCAATTCTGTCCCACCGGATATTTTTTTTTTTTTTACATTTTTAGATGGTGGGCAATTTTTTCTTTGTTCTGCTTCTTGGGCTTTCGAAGATCTGCACAGCCAGCTTCGCTCGGACTGTTGAGTTTCTAAAAGCTCTCTGCATTGTGTCGACAAAGTAAACTCCAGCCTTTCCTATCCAGAAGTCGGGATCAAGTATGCCGATCCTAGTCGCGGTGCTCGGACAATTTTTCTTTTAAGCGCCATTCGCACGACTCTGACAGCGTGGTTGAGAGAGCTCATTGCTGACCTTCCTCTCACGCAGGTGGAACACTGACACCGCCCCCTAGCCAAAGAATGTCCGACGACATCATGACCTTGAGGAGAGTGGACGTCGAAAACCACAATCGAGACGGTGGCCTCTGGTTGGTCATCAGGGGCAAAGTGTACGACGTGCAGGAGTTCAGGCTCCGTGCGCCTTGCGGATCGGATGTCTTCGCCAGATATGCAGGTAAGCACGGCGTCGTAGAAGACGCGCGAGTGAACGCCCCGTCGGGGCCTTCTGTCACGCTAGAGCCGGTCGTTGCATCTGTGGTCTCCGATACTTCCAAAAAACATCTGATGCAGTCTCTAGGGTGCGGTGCGAAATATTTAAGCATGTACGATCGCTCTACCATATATGATAATCTCGGAGACCCACAGAATGTAGTGCGAATGAACTGGGCTGTGTGTGTCTGTGACGTTGTGCGAATTCACGGTGTCGCGTGACGTCGTGGTTTCGTGATGTGTCAGTGTGTGAACGATGGGTTTCCGCGTGCACGAGCGGCCGACCGGTCCCGCTCGTCCATGCAAGAACCCATCGCTTGCGAGTGGCTAACAAGCGCCGTCTGTCGGTAGCGCCATCTGTTGTTTTGCACCATCGGTAAGTGTCCTGGATTTTACAGCGGAGCTGTTAAGGGCAAGTTTCCCCAGGATCGTGTCCGGTACCAGACAAATGTCGACACAACACTCTGGTTGCCGCCGTCGCTCATAGATGGCGGTAGCTGTCCAGAGTGTTGTGTTTGCCGGTTGTCTGCTTGCCACCGTCGCTCATAAATCGCAGCAACCTTTCCAGCCTTGGCAAGCAGACAACTGGTTGCTGCCATCGCTCATAGATGGCGGCAACATTTCTTCGGATGAGGAAGAGCGGGAGTGGAACGAGCGGCGATGTGCGCAGCAGCGCGAATGGTTCCACAACCGCCGCGAGGTTGCTATCGCCTAAAGTTCCACTGCGTACAGTGCTTCAGATTCCCTCGCGAAAGGAGAGCAGATCGCTTGCCTGGAAAGCCACCGCCGAGAACAGAAGCTACAGCTCCGCTGCTCTTCCTTCTTCACCAGAGTGGAAAGGCTGAAAGGTTTTTTGTCCCCTATTTAAGATGCAAATCGGCCGTGCGTGAATGTAATTTTGAGTTTTTTTTAGCGTGCTTAGAGCTCTTAGACTGAGTTATGACAATAAAACGAAGATCTCAGAAAGCACTTTAGTGCCCCTTTAATTTCATAGGGGCAATATAGCCCTCATGAGACTATATTGCTTATACAACCTTGACCTGTGTGTCAGTCGAGCGTAATGTCACGCTGTCGTTTTTTTATAACAAATTTTGTGTTAAAAAAATGCATGTGGCACATTCACATCAATGTCAACATGCTGCACATGTCGACTCGGCACCTGCTACCGCCCAATCCTGGTTATAGCAAGAGATGATTTTTGACAGGGACTGGTTTGCATGGAATGAGCTGAAGGAGATTGTTTTGTGTTTTGGCAGTTTTTAACAGAAAATTCTGTTAGAAATTGTCTGCAAGTGCGTGAAATGGTAGCATTTTCCCGCGAGCTTGGTGAGATATAGGGGAGAAATTCTTTGTTGCCGCAGGGACTGCACGAGTTGCTGAAATACGCTTTTTACGTACGATGTTTTTTGCGAATTACCTTTGTTAGAAGAAAACTAACTTTGTGAATTTATGCTACAGGCCGCGATGCCACTCAGGCGTTCGAGGCTGCATGCCACTCCAAGGAAGCCAGGGAAATGTTGAGTTCCTTCTTCGTTGGAAACTTTGTGGATGTGAGTAAAATTCTGGCACCATTCTTTAATGTATGTGTCTGGAGTTCTAAAAGCTTCCTGACATTAATGAGAGGTATATGCTTTCTGAAAAGCTTTGTCTGAAAGCAGTAGCCCAAATTTAAATTTGACGCTTTTCAAGGGTTAGAGTGGGGTTTGTCCGAGCAAGCTGATTGGTCGTTCCAATATAGGGTGCGTTTCTGAGCAAGGGTGAGATTTTACTATGTAGGTCATGGAGGAAGACACCTAACCTGTAATGCTATGTCCAGAACCTGACAAACTTGTTTGCATTTGAAATTTTCACAAAAACATTACAAGCTCGGTTATGCTGACAAAGACTGGCAAGCACAGAATGTGTGATAGGCCTTACACTTATCGGCGTTTGTCTGTGCGGTCCCTGGTGAAGACTCTTCCTGCTGCTTCTGCCAGTTTCTCACATTTACGATAAACTCTCCTCTCTCTTCTTCCACCGTGGCAAGAACAGAAAGACGTCTGAAGCATAGGTGGAAAGTTTTCAATTTCCTGGGGGGAGGAGGAGGAGGAGGAGGCTAAAGCTTGACAGAGCCCCCCCCCCCCTCCCTCTCTCCCCCCAAAAAAGACGCAATAGGCGGAAAGTTTTCAGTTTCCTGGGGAGGGGGGGAGCTAGAGCTGTTCAGGGCTGTAGTCTGCTCCTGCCTTGTGTCGCTTGGAGACGCTCTCCTTCATGCTGCTGCTGCTCCGGTGTGCGCCATTCGCCTTGCACAACCGAAGGCCGTCCTTCCCGATGCTCCGACACACGAGGCAGTCACCGGTGGCATAGCCCAAGCTCGCGACAATGGAGTCGTTGGTTGCCCTCCTTTCCTGATTGTAGATGGCAACAGTTTCAGCCCCGCGTAATTGATGAAGTGGAAGGTAGAAACAAATCTCACCTCTCCAATTAGCGCGGAAGAGCACTGCATTTTGCTCGTGTTCAGCCTGTTAGACGTTTTTATTTACTTAATGTCTTTTTAATCAAAACAAAATAAATTTACATGCACGGCGTCAAATTACGGACGAACAATAGTAAAAACGTATTTCTGATATTAGTTTTGTGGGGTAGGACTTTTGCGAGAAAGGGTGTTCTTTTGGAAAATCATCATAGTGAAATTGGTTAGGCTTAATTCTCGATTTAAATCGTCTTGATTTTTATTTTCCTCCCTGAATGCGATGGATTTCTGGTAGATCAATTTCAGGATATCAATGCTTCGTCGATTCTGTGAAAAAGTGCAGTGGTTGACGCTTCTAGAAGTTGGGGTTTCCCATCGGAAGCCAGCCTGCAGTGTGATTGATAGATATTAAATTTATTTCCTGGAATATACATATATATCAGAAGCAGAGAACAGCCAGATTACCTTTTTTTAGGTTTGCTCCAACCCTCATGCAACGTCATCCGCAACATGACGACTCGAAGAACCAAAGTTCTGTCCGTACGCGTTTCCGCCGCCGCAGCTTCGCACACGAAAAGGCGCTGCAGGTTGCAGAACGCGTCCCACTGTCAAACACCAGCTCCTGCGCTAGTGGCGCTGTGTGTGTTTTTCAAAGTGCCCTCTATAGTTCCCGCACAAAGTGTACATGGTTTCCTATGTGTGTAACGCTTTCGGTGTCAGTTTTTCGTTGTAGCCATACATTACACGCAAAACATTACAGATCTCCATGAAAATCGGCTGATAAAACACATTCTGCGTTAAAAAAGAAATATGTTAGTGTTTTATCGGAAGTTTCTAAATTCTTTGGGCTAGGACGAGCTTCATGTCTATCATATACAGTCGAATCTCGTTAATTTAAACTCGAGGGGGGCCGAAAATTTGTTTGAATAAAGCAGTGTTTGAGTTATCAGGAGTTTCCTCCCGTAGAGATGCATAGGATGGGACCTGCATGTTAGTTTGAATTATCAGCAAGTTTGAATTAAGAGAGTTTGAATTAATGAGAGTCGACTGTATAATACAGCACAAGAGGACAGGAGCATGAAAGGGACGGGACAAGCGCTTATTTTCATGTTCCTGTCCTCTTGCACTATTGTAAATATGATGTTTAACCAACTAGCCCAGTTATTGATTTTAACTTCCTGTCTAGTCTGCTGGGTTACATTTGTTGCAGTGTCAGGTCCCTTCTTACAAACTATGCGAGACTGCAAAAAAAACGGTGTGAGGATGCCACTAGAAAAAAAAAAAAGGACAAGAATGGAATTGAACTGTGTGCGAGGTAATCGAGGAGACATCAGTAAGAACTTGAAATGCATCTTACTTCTACGGATAATATCGGGGGACAGAATGTGCACGTTTTGAGCTCCTCCCATCATTCAGGCGACAGTGTTTTTGTGCCAACACGAGTGCATATGTACCAACTATAACGACGCTTACAAAAGCCACTCTGCTAGCGCAGGGGATAGGTACAGGATTACTGAGCAAAATGTCAATGGTGTCATTTCTGCCGCGGGGCACAGTCTTTTGTGAAGACAAGCAGACGTGTTATCACCTTTCGTTGCATTTTGTGACGCTTTAGGCTTAGAAACGGGCCAAAAACACATTTTAAGCTTAGAGTTTACGCAAAGAAATCCTATAATTTAAAGCAGACCTCGCACCTCCGACTGTGCTTCGCAGAGGCCCACTTCTAACAGCGGCCACTAACGATTTGAAAGATTTAATGGGCCGCATCACTAATACTAAAAATTCACAAGGTCTCTTATGTTATCCCTAAAACGACTTGAAGGCAAAAGCCCAAGCGCCGATCCCGGTGGTAGCGAATTTCCGAAGACAGCGCGCTCTCTGACGATGCACTTTTGGCGCCGTTAATCTCGCGGCATATCTCACGCCCGCTCTTCACCGCTGCTCGAGCTGGAGTGTCCTCTCTCGCTGGGTCTGCGCCGTGTGCGCGCCCTATTCTGGCACAAGTAACGCCATCTCGTGGTCCAGTGGCGAACCGTACGTTTTGGTACCTTTCGTGTCGCCGACGTGTTTTTATGCTTTTCGTGTCAACCACGTGTTTTCGCTCAAGGACTTTGAAGATTGACTGAACGATGAGACATGTAAGGCTTTCGCCTTAATAATGTGGGTTGTGTTGCCCGCCACACCTTGCAGCAGGAACAGGACGCGCCGCTGTTGGTGGACCCCGGGACGCTGTCGTCTCCACTGTGCGACGCGGAGCGCTCGTTGGGCTACTTGCTGGGCCTGGGTCTGCACCACCGGGCGTGCGGGGCTCCCGTGCAACCGTGCGAGGCCCAGCTGAGGTCCTGGCTGGAAAGCCCGCTCCTCAGGGGAGGGGGCCTGCTGAGGGGCCTGCAGCCTACGGACCCCTACGACGAGGAGAAGGGGGAGGCTCGCAGCCAGGGGGGATCGAGCACGGCCACTCCGGGTGGGTCGGCTCTAGGACGGGTTGTTGCTTTAGTTATTGTAGAGCAACAGCTTTATCTGGGAAGCCTCCGCGGACATTTCTCACTCGTGTTGGTCTCGCCGCATTACGTCACAATGTCGGGTGACGTCATGGTATCACGTGCTGTGGTGGCGTTATATGACGTCGTGGCATCACGCTACGTATATCCTGGCATAGCCGAGCTAAGCCACCGCAATTTTTTGTAAATATTCACGGTATGAATGTATTGCTTTTCTTTTTTATGTATGAACGTCGTTTTCCTCTTCCTCTTATATCAGTTGCAAGTCAGCGCTTGTGTGTTTTCCTTCCTGTTTTCCTTTGTGCACTGTTTTTCATTGTGTCGTCTTATTTCTGTTCTGTGCTCTTTGAATATTTGTTTATTCAATGACAGGCCAACAATGCGGTAGAGGCTTTTCCTTCAGTATCCGCTCATTGCCCTCTGCTGGACTTCGGCCGTGCGTGTGATGAAGTGTTGTCGAAGGCACGTGGCTTGTGCTGGAAGCGCAGCACCTACCGCATTCTCAACTCGTCACAGGCTATAGTGTTTTATCCTCGGTACTCTCTAGTTAAAAGTTTGACGGTTGTTTCAACGTTGTCCCTTCGCGCCAGTATCCGGAGTGACTCCGACGGAACCCAAGGGCACAACGAGCGCGACGGCGACTCCCTCGCCCACCTTCGGGAGTGCAGCAGTCCAGAGTGAGGAAGGCCTGCTGGAGGCCATCGGGGAGGGGCGGCTGGACGAGCCCCTGGTGGCCAGCTTCCTCCGCACGGTGGACGCCTTCTGCGAGGAACAGCACCTGGCCCTGAGGATGGACTTCGCAGCCGACCATCCCGTCGAGGAGGTCGGAAGGTGGGTGGTCCACAATGTCCGGGTTCAGTTCAGTTCAATTCATTATTATGAATGCAGATTGTCTGATAGGGCTGGGCTCCGTGAGAAAAGCGACGTGCTACGCTCCATTGACACGCAGGTCAAGGTCATATGAGAAATATGGCCTCATAGGGGATATATTGCTTACATGACCTTGACATCGGGGTGTCACGTGACACCCTGATGTCACGTGACATTATGATGTTGCACGATATAATAAAGTCACCTAACGTCACTGTGTCGCGTAATGTCATGATATTACTTGACATTGCGTGACACTATGATGTCACATGACCTTATGATGTCACATTAAAGCACGTAGTACCATGACCTCATGACTTTATGCTATGTCACAAAACCTACACAGCCTCGATCCAGCTCATTTGCGACACATTATGTGCATATCCGAGTTTATCAGATATGTATTATCGAGACATTCTTAAATTTTTCCAACACTGGGTTGCGAGGATCCCAAACAAATAGCTGTCAGAGACAGCTTGTGAGTGTCTTTGGGCCCGTACAAGCTCCAGCCTTTCAGCTAGAAATAGTATCGGCACATCCGTTGATGAAGATAGTTGGAATTGTAAAAGTTTATACACTGCAGGTTTGACACTTTTGGCACTCGATGAGAATACTATCAGTAGCATTAGGTAGTACAGTACAATAACATGTATATACACACAATAACGTGGCACTGTAGCATAGATAATTAGCACCCATAATGGTGCAAATTCAGCTTTAACAGTCTCACGTGGTAGATGGTGAAAAAAAAAACATGGTTTGGTTTTGTTGCACGATGCAGAGACAAGAAGCATCATTGCGTGGTGGAGATGTGTCATTATTTTTCAACGTTGTGTCAGTCTGTGAGAGTGAATAGGTCAGTTTTTGATCCATGTTATTTGCTTTCGTGAGGTTGTCATCATCTGGGGGATGTATGTTGCCGAATACCAGCTTGAGCACCTGTCCCAGTCATGAAATAAAAATGCGTGTGAGGATTTCCTTCATCTTTCAACAGCGATACGCGACACGGACGAAGAGAGACACTGGACGACTCAAACGTTGATTAGCAACTGTTGGTCAGTGTTCGTCCAGTCTCTCTCTCTGTCCGTGTCTAGTCGCACTGTTTCAGGATGAATACGTACCAACTCATCCAATTATCTATTCTGTTAATAAGGATGTTCTTCTAGGGTACCATTGACTTTTCTTCTTCAAAGTAATAAAATGACACCGTAGGTGTCGTACTAGATAATATGTTTAGTAACTCGTTTCTAACCAGTGCCAGTTGGTGTTGATGTTGATGTTTATTGTGTGCCCCAAAAACACCATAAAGGTTTGTAAAGTGGAGAACTCAGCTAGT
Organism: Ixodes persulcatus; assembly: GCA_013358835.2. Classification (NCBI taxonomy): domain Eukaryota; kingdom Metazoa; phylum Arthropoda; class Arachnida; order Ixodida; family Ixodidae; genus Ixodes; species Ixodes persulcatus. The sequence goes on along the minus strand of JABSTQ010011432.1, from coordinate 67,620 downwards.
TGGTATGAAGACAGCATATTAAACCGGTGCACAGAAGAGAAGAGAATGCATTAGACAGAGTGCTGTCCTTTTGTGTTCTCTTTCTTTCTACTTGTACACTGCTTTAATATTATGTTATGTTACCATAAATGTTTTGACGTTGGTGTACAGCAGAAGTCACTTTCATAAAACAAGAATAAGAATAAATGCAACATGCCAGACATAAAGCACTGTTGGTGTCAGAAACTGAGCCCCTTAGCCTCAAATTTTGAGGTTGTAGGCGAGTCTTCTTTGTGCCTCCCGCTGTTCTAACCTGCAGGTTGCTTCTGGTTGTGGCTGTGAAGCACCTGGGACTGGGCAGCATGGCCCTCAACGTTGCTGAGCAGGCTCTCCTGAAAGCCTCAACAACCAGGACATCCGTGACATTGCCTCCGATGCTGCAGGACACTGTGCGGATGGTTCAGCAAGCCAAGTGGTCCCTCATCAAGGTGAGTTTTTTTACAGCGGAGCTGTTAAGGGCTAGGTTCCCCAGGATCGTGTCGAGCAGCAAAAAAATTATGACACCGAACTCTGGACAGCTACCGCCATCTATGAGCGACGGCGGCAACGAGACAACTGGTTGCCACCGTCGCTCATAGATGGCGGCAGCGGGAGTGGAACGAGCGGCAAAGTGCGCAGCAGCGCAAATGGTTCCGCAACTGCCGCTATCGCCTAAAGTTCCACTGGGTCGAGCGCTTCGGATTCCCTTGCGAAAAAAGAGAAGATGGCTCGCCTGGAAAGCCATTGTCGAGAACAGACGTTACAGCTCCGCTGCTCTTCCTTCATCACCAGAGTGGAAAGGCTGAAAGTTTTTTCATTTTGATAGAGGTTTATGAAACATTCTATTAGTTCCTTTCTTTTTTCACTTTGTGAAACCTATCATTTGTATATCAGTAAATTCTTTGTCTCGTACTGTTGCAGTCCTCGTTTGTCTCTTCATTCACACTGTGATTTTTGAAGAACTTGTAACTGTTGCGGCTGTAGCAACAGCTCCAACTATGTGTATCATAACAAGGCTGACAAATGGATATCAACCCAAGTATGTGTGATGCCAAATGCAACCATTTTTTAGGTCTTCTTTTAAATATATCTTGCATCTAAATAATGGTTTGCAATTTTAAGAGCAGAAACCACAGTAGGTTGTTTTGGACATTGATCCTTTGGATTTTGAGATACAAAAAGATTTTAAGACACACTTTATTTTCCCGACCACCCTGGGCTGGTTATGCAATAAACCAATGTCACCAGCCAGTTTGGCTATGTTGCCGGAATGCATCGAGGGAACTTTAGTCTTTGTGTGTGCAACAGCCTCGCTGGAGCTCCGTGCGTGCAGAGCACGAAACAGCACAAACAGTCTCGTGCACTGCCACCTGCCTCCTGTGAACTAAAATTATGGCTGCATCACAAATGCGCCAAACGCTTGGTGGGGTCAGCCTATTTCTGCTGATGTATGTTCCAAGTTTCATTCAGTTTCTCAAGTTACTTAGCTTAAAAAAAATTGCGGTGGCTTAGCTCGGCTATGCCAGGATATACCTAGCGTGAGCTTATGCGCACAAAATGAGAGGTGCTATCAAGCGGCTACCCATTGGTAACGCTAAAGAGTGGAATCTTCTGCCTAACAAGAAAGTTCTTGCACGTTGTACAAACCCGCGCCACGGTTTCGCCCCGCTCAGGCGGCGCCGCTAAACTCGACGTTTCACGCATGGCACTACTTACTGGCTTCAAGTCTTTCACACACGTCGCACACATATCCAAACGGATTGTTTACGAAGTCCGTCTCGAAGGTCCGAGTCACACTAGCGCTTTCGCTAAGTTTCACCGTATAGTCAGTCAATCGGCGAGCCTTGACGTCATCGACGGCGTCTTGTTGTTGCTGCTGCTGAGATGGTCGGGCATGTCGCTCAGCCTCTTGGCGACGCCGCTTTGCTAGACGTTCCTCCCTTTGCTCCGATGTCTCCGCAGCACGTTTAGCCTTCTTCTGTTTGGTCTTCCTACGCTCAACCGCTAATTGCCGGTTAACTACTTCGGGATCCGAGTTAAGCTTCGCCGCTCTTCTGCGCCGCTGAGGAGCAATTTCGCTCTCCTTCTCCATGGCTATAGGTCTGTTTCTCTCGGCCAGGGGGAGCTGTAGCGTTCACGAGACGCGACCACAAAAGAAGCGCTTCCGATAGCGTCCGCGAGACGCGACCATTTAATGGTGACGTGAAGCGGCGTCCTAGCGTTCCATCATGTACACTCCACGGGCGTAAACTAGCGTCTGTATAGCTTCCCTCGGCGTCTGCTCGCGTCTGTCGCGGCTATGACGTCACTCCTCTGGAATGCGAAGACTGACGAGGCGCGAGCGGTGGCGGCGGAGTCCGCGGCGGCGGCGTCTCCGGCACGCCAGCTGTGCGCCGCGTGACGTCACTGCTCGTCGCGCTTGCGCAGCACAGAGCACGGCTCATTATGCGAGCCACGCGAAACTGCTCAACCTCGGCCAGTGTAGCTCACGCTACAAAATTATACTTCTGCAGGATGTTTGTACAGTCTCTGGCAAAGAAAGATGTATGAAGGCCCGGTAGAAGTGTCTTAGTCAATGTATACCACCGATTGACATTCTGCTTCTAAGTAGCGATAGGAGGTTCTATCATTGCATACTAGTATCGGGCTCAGCCTCTAGGACATATTATATATTTGTTAAAGCCAGGATGATTCCACGCTCGTCTTGTACGCAGGCGAGACAAGACCTGAATGGCTCCTACAAAGAGGTGTGCTGCCCCATGTTCGAACGCTGCCGCTTTCTCTTCTACGAGCTGCGGCCAGCTACCAGCGGGGAGCTTGCTGCTCTCGAGAACCTGCAGCTCATCAATGTTCCGTCGCGGTGGAAGATGGTTGCTCGACGTCTAATCCATGACAAGAGAACTCGCAAGGCCAACAGTATGTCTGCCTTGTCCGTTTTATAAGCTTTTCTAAAGTGAAATGTCATTTGAACAAACATCAAAAAAATTAAGTGAAATTTTACTCAACTAATTGCATGGTACACAATAGGGTTTTGCCGTGGAATTTTAGCAGTGTTTGTTCATCTGAATAGTTTGTTCAACTGAGGTTGGATCAAGTGGTACTTCACTATACTAGAATATAACAGTTTCACTGCAAGCTTTGTTGTTACTTTTTATCTTCTTTGTTGCGTTGGTAGTTGCCCTCCAAGTGTCAACTTTGGTTTCAAGGAGTGGTTTGCCATAAGCGAGGCTTTTTAAAAAGGCATCCGTTTTGTGTGACAATAACATAAATGTAGATTGGAACCTAATGCAACTTTCAATATAGTACACTTGCTTTATGTTGTAGCACAGTTTGCAATGTCTAGCTTTAGTACTGCTTTATCATCTAAGTTTTAGAGTTCATCGTGAAAGGCCATCTTGGAGAGTGTCTCGTAACATTTTACTCAACACATGAGACAATACTGGAAAATCGAGAATGTTCCTTCCTTGGATGACGCTTCAGAACGCCTTTTTTTCTCTCTGCTACTTGTGTCTGTTTTTCGAGTTACAAAGCATAGACTTGACAGAATGAAATTGCCCGTTGGCTCGACATGTGAAATTGCAGGTTCAGCTAACACATGGGAGAACAGCTCTCCCACAGCCAAGGAGAAGATTTCGCTGCACGACGCTCAGAATGAGGCGCTCGCCGAATTGGAAGCGAAGCAGGAGGTGACGCATGCCCTTACTAAAAAGGTTGGTCGGCCCTGCCTGTTTTGATGCATGTTGAGAAATCTGTGTTGACGTTAAGGTCTTGGTCATATCTGATAAACTCTAATGACACACAGGTTGTGTTGCGAATGAGCTGGGCACTTGCTGTGTGTGTGCGTGACGTCATGTGATTTTGTAATGTCACGTGACGTCATGACACTGCACGACGTCATGATATACATGACATCAGGTCACTTTGATGTAATGTTGCATCATGACACCTGTGACGTTATAGAGTAACGTAACATTGTGACGTCTAGAGACATCACGGTGTCACGTAACGTCATTGTGTCACGTTACATCACGGTGTCAGGTGACCTCGTGTTGATATGTGACATTATGTCACATGGTCTTATGGCATTATGTGACAAGGGGGTCACTTGACATTGTGGCTTTTTGTGACGTCATCAAGGTCATGTATGCAATATGGCATGGGGCTATACTCTGTTTCACCTTATGATGTACCGCAGGAAAGGCTACAAGCGCGAGCTCCTTGCTCTGGGGCACATCTCGGCGGCGCAAGCTCTCGTGACTTAAGAGCAGCTGCCAACGCTATGAGCTCGCGCTTCTAGCCTTCGCTGCGGTACTACATAAGGCGAAACGAAGTATAGGTGTATCGCTTATATGACCTTGACCGGTGTGTCAATCAAGCATAATTTGTCACGTTTCTCTTGAAACCGAGCACTATAACACATTATGTGTTCAAAATGTGAAACAGGAACTCTCTTTTTTACGCTTGACCACAGCTCTTATAACTTTTCAGAGTGCAGTGGCACTCCCCGAAGCCAAGCAAGTTCGTACTGATCCCAACCAGCTTCTCTCCCAAGTTTTTGACTTCGTCATGCAGGAGGTTGACGTGGAGCTTGTCCGGAAAGCCATGTACTGCCAGGTAAAGGTTGAACGCGTGTTGGAATATGTTTTTTTTTTTGCAGTTGTGGTGCCTGGTTAGGAGTGCAGATTGTCGAGCAAATGGTACAGCCTCCCACAATATGAAAGACCCGTTCGCCTGGTCAGTTTATATGGCGGTGCTAGGCATTACGTTTGCCTTAGGCTCTTTATTTTTGGAGCAAGAATGGAACGAAGGTTAACTCAATTCCTTGCCTCAGTCAATGTGGGCTTGGCCAAAGCAAATCCTGCACAGCAGACTGAAACTGCCTCATCAAATGTTTCTTTCACTTTGTTGTAGACTGTGCCTAAAATTCTCAGGGGATTTCGTACGCCAAACAATGCAGGAGTCGAGGAATTTCTAGATTGTTACCTGATTATTCGCGTGTCTTTGGAAAACTCTGAGAAAAAGTTTGGTGTATGGTTAGTTTTGAAAACGTTACATTTTTCAAATATTCTGAATATATTGTAAAAGACTTGATTTTTGCTGGCTCAATATGTCTGCAAAATGTAGGTTTTTGAAATATTTCATGGGTACAAATTTTCGCTTTTGGTTGTGGTATGCCATGTATTCATTACCATAGGGTGATACATTCATGAAATAAATGTTTTATATTTTTCAAGTTGCAAAATATATAAAAATTTGATTTTTGCAAAAATTATGTCATTTTCAGTGTGTAGTTTGTACCTCTTCTTTATGTATTTTAGTTCTGTATAGTCTGTCTTACATTGTAGATGATTGGGTGTTTGGGCAGAGAAGTAAAGACATGATGTTGATGTTGATGATAATAAGGCGCCAATAATTTATGGATGGCCAATGGATGCTCTAAGCACGTACCTCATTCTCTCCCAGCTCTCCGTAGGTAATAATCTGAAATATCACACTGCCATAATATCCTGAGTCATTGCCCACCCCCCTGCCGCCTGAAATTCACAACAAAAGTGGGGAGGGCCATGTCTCGATGGGTAAGCACGAAAAGTAAAAAAAAAAAATAAAGCTAGAAAAAAGCCAATTTGTTTGTACATACCTATTGCGGCTGCACAAGAGATTCATTAAACTCAAAACTCGAATTGGTTCCATTGATTTATGCAAGACACGCTCATGAAAGAATGTTTTACTAATGCAAAGTCCGTTGCTTGCACACATGCAATGAACACCGCTGATCGGCAGACAGCACAAACGTTTGTTTTTGAAAGCATGTTTCTACCACCACTATGCTCTCTTCATTAGTAAAAAAATAAAAAAATATATCAAGTGTCAACAAGAAAACAGCAAAACCAACCAGACGCAACGAGCCAGCGAGCGAGTGAGCGGGCGAAAGAAGCGACGATGAGCGATGCTGGTGAAGTGGGAAAACCGATCGCGTTGGCAAATACTTTGGCGCCGGGAGCAGGCTCTTGCGCAACTTTCTTGTTTGGTGCATACGTGCGTGCGTCTGTGCGCGACGTGCTATCAACGCAGTTTGAGACGGCATTGCTAAGTGGCATGGACAAACACTGAGCTCGAAATGGGACGCTTCACAGAAGTCAGTGTGCAGCATTCCAGCGAATCTTCATTTACCCATTGGCTTTGTCTCAAACATTGCACAACCTTACCAACCGCTGTCGCGAAACTCTGAGAAAAGCGGGTTCGTGGTGACCTTACTTCGGTGGAGATGGACTTTGACCTTACATCTTTGATCTTACATTCCGCGGTTACATTCCAGGATATGGGGCGTTCGCTGACCTCTCAGTCCCTGAATGGGTTACGGCTTGTGTTATCCTTTCGACTTTGTTTTTTGTCCGAACAAACTTTTTTATAAGCAAAACGAAGTTTCATTTTGTTATCTCCATTGTTTTCCTTTTGCATTCGTGTACTCCTACTTCGGGGTCGCAGAAATCAGGGAGAAAAAGCGTAAATAAAGCGAAGCGTTTTTTCCTTCTTCGTTTCACTTTGTCACGCTTGCCCTCCAACCGTAAGGTCCACCGCCGCATCATTCGGGTAGGATGAATGTTCACGGATTGGAGAGTCCGCATTGGTGTACTTGTAGGGGTGGGCAATCGCTCTGTGTTTTTTTGGAAATTGATATTTGCCCGGAAAGTGGGGTCGGCGATGACACGGGATATTGTGGTATTCAAGTTGCAATTGATGATACTATATTTTTCTTCCTAAATTTGGGAATTTCTGGCGAAAAACCCAGGAAAGGTGGAGAATGTAGGAAGAAAAGTTATTATAGAAGACATCCCAAAGTGTATAAAAATTTTGCCTGTAAAGCACATTTAGCACATTCTTTACATCGGCTGAAGTTTATGTTTTCTCGTAACATCTCAAAGGAATCGATAAGCTTCTATGATTTCGGAAAGGTCACTCTACAGTTTTTCGGCAATTTTTTTAATGCTAACGGTATCTCCTTTGAAATCGTCTTTCAGAAACATATCTGTCATTGTTTCAGTAAATCTTTTCTGCATCATATTTGAATTTGTTTAAGTTTGTTTGGAAATTTGAGGGTATTGCATGGTGCACTCTTTGCCAGTCGTCCATTTTATGTTAGCTGCTTTATTTGTTACCAGCTGTTTCTCGAAATAAGTTTGTTGGGGGAGAGAGAGAAAAACTTTATTAAAGCCGCCCATGTCCGGGCATTGTTGGGAGGTGAACGGTAGGACAGCTGCTGTTCTGTTTCTGGGATGTTGGAGTGAAAAGTAAAAGTGCAACCACCAGATAGACATACCATGCACCTTTTAAAAAACATCCAAGGTTCAGCCACAATACATTCCTCTTGCACGGCTGTTTGGTAGGAAACAACATTGCATGGTGCACGAAAAGTCTCGTTTTGGCATCCTTTCTACAAGCAAAACACGAACGAGTTCTGATGCATCTTAAGCGAGATTTTTTTTTATTATAAAAATATTTTTGTTTAACGATTGTTGTAGTATTTGCTTGTCATGCTTTTGAACTCGAGTTCTATCATTCATTTATAAATGTTTATTGGTGGCAACTCTATGGTTTTTTTGTGCTTACTCTTTCCAGCTCTTGGGACGTTTCGGGCAACTCGTGAAAATAATAATTCTTTTTTTCCCCAGATGGAAAGGGCCAAAGTGAGACAGAGTGGACTGGAGAGCATTCTTGTACTCCTGGAAAAATCGTCTGTCCTCCCGTCGGTGAAGTACAAGCTGCAGTGCGGATGGCAGGGGCTTCTGCCCTTCGGAAACATGCCGTGGTACGTCTACATAGACCCTCATTAAAGGAAAATTAAACTCCTGTAACACATTCTTTAAGTGCTTGGACACTCATGTCGTAAAATGACCTTTCCCCGAAGAAAACAAAACAAAATTCAGCTCAATAGTTACGTTGTGAGCCACATTTCGAGTGAAGAGCGATTCTGATCTTTGGGCTCATTGACCTAAAATAGAAATGTTTCGGTATTGAATTCGCAAAAATTATATTTTAAGTGCCTGGATGTATGTCAAGAAAAAAAAAAAAACTTAAGAAAAAGAAAACAGAAACGTTAGTGCTATATTTATGTTGCAAGACTCAATTTGAGTGGGGAGCAATTCCAAGACAGGCTTCTATTCGGACACTTTGTTCCGAAATACTAGACATCCCCAATAGAAGCATGTCGCATTGATCCAAATGAGTCTTTCAGCCTAAATACTGAACAAGGAAAAAATTGACCGCATCTCCACGTGGTGAATGATGTTGCTTGGGGCGAAGCTCTGGTGGTGCTTGTCTGCGTAGACGCCGAGCCACAGCATGCCGAGCCTTTTCATTCATGTCAGTTGGAGAATGTGTGGTTTTCTTCTTTTTCTTTTTTTAAGCAGACAGATGGGATGGCATCTCAGAACCCCCTACTCTTTTTCTTCTTTTTCTTTGAGCCTTTTCATTCATGTCAGTAGGAGAATGTGTGGTTTTCTTCTTTTTCTTCTTTTAAGCAGACAGATGGGATGGCATCTCAGAACCCCCTACTCTTTTTTTTCTTCTTTTTCTTTGAGCCTTTTCATTCATGTCAGTAGGAAAATGTTTGGTTTTCTTCTTTTTCTTTTTTTAAGCAGACAGATGGGATGGCATCTCAGAACCCCCTACCGTAAAATTCCGAGCGAACGCCCACCCAAAATGAAGAGATAAATGGTGAAAAACATGGGGTGGGCTATCTTTGGGGATGCCACAGCAAAATTTTATCAGAAATAATGATAAGAACCGGGGCACCCGCTACAAACCGCGTGACGCGGGAACTGATACTGCAGATCGCGGACACGGCGAATGCGCGTTTCACGATGCGATAAACACGCAGAATTCACTACGAACTCCTGTGTCACGGGAAAGGATACCGCAGGTTGCAGACGCAGCAGGTTCACGTTTGACAGCGCGAAGAACCCGCGGAAACCCGCCGAGAACTCGCATCTCACGGGAACGGATACCGGGCAGAAACCGATATCGCGTGCGCAGATCGCGGACGTAAACGCGGGAATCCGCTGCAAACCCGCATGTCACGGAAACAAATCAAGCAGATCGCGGCCGCATCAGAATCGCATTCACGATGCAATAATACACGCCGGAACAACTCACGCGTGTTACAGCTAGGAATCGATATCGCGTGCGCAGATCGTGTGGCAAAAACACGGGAATCCGCTGAAAACTCGGGAACGGATAGCGCAGATCGCAGCGCAGCAAGATTTGCATTTCACGCATTTCACGCGCGCAGATCGCAGACAAACAAGTGCATGTTCGCGACCGCGATCGCCGTTCATCCGTTCCCGTCGACGCGATGAGACGGTGAAGTACAAGCTGCAGTGCGGATGGCAGGGGCTTCTGCCCTTCGGAAACATGCCGTGGTACGTCTACATAGACCCTCATTAAAGGAAAATTAAACTCCTGTAACACATTCTTTAAGTGCTTGGACACTCATGTCGTAAAATGACCTTTCCCCGAAGAAAACAAAACAAAATTCAGCTCAATAGTTACGTTGCGAGCCACATTTCGAGTGAAGAGCGATTCTGATCTTTGGGCTCATTGACCTAAAATAGAAATGTTTCGGTATTGCTCCTAGAGACACTGAATTCACAAAAATTATATTTTAAGTGCCTGGATGTATGTCAAGAAAAAAAAAAAAAACAACTTAAGAAAAAGAAAACAGAAACGTTAGTGCTATATTTATGTTGCAAGACTCAATTTGAGTGGGGAGCAATTCCAAGACAGGCTTCTATTCGGACACTTTGTTCCGAAATACTAGACATCCCCAATAGAAGCATGTCGCATTGATCCAAATGAGTCTTTCAGCCTAAATACTGAACAAGGAAAAAATTGACCGCATCTCCACGTGGTGAATGATGTTGCTTGGGGCGAAGCTCTGGTGGTGCTTGTCTGCGTAGACGCCGAGCCGCAGCATGCCGAGCCTTTTCATTCATGTCAGTTGGAGAATGTGTGGTTTTCTTCTTTTTCTTTTTTTAAGCAGACAGATGGGATGGCATCTCAGAACCCCCTACTCTTTTTTTTTCTTTTTCTTTGAGCCTTTTCATTCATGTCAGTAGGAGAATGTGTGGTTTTCTTCTTTTTCTTCTTTTAAGCAGACAGATGGGATGGCATCTCAGAACCCCCTACTCTTTTTTTTCTTCTTTTTCTTTGAGCCTTTTCATTCATGTCAGTAGGAAAATGTTGGTTTTCTTCTTTTTTTTTTTTTAAGCAGACAGATGGGATGGCATCTCAGAACCCCCTACCGTAAAATTCCGAGCGAACGCCCACCCAAAATGAAGAGATAAATGGTGAAAAACATGGGGTGGGCTATCTTTGGGGATGCCACAGCAAAATTTTATCAGAAATAATGATAAGAACCGGGGCACCCGCTACAAACCGCGTGACGCGGGAACTGATACTGCAGATCGCGGACACGGCGAATGCGCGTTTCACGATGCGATAAACACGCAGAATTCACTACGAACTCCTGTGTCACGGGAAAGGATACCGCAGGTTGCAGACGCAGCAGGTTCACGTTTGACAGCGCGAAGAACCCGCGGAAACCCGCCGAGAACTCGCATCTCACGGGAACGGATACCGCAGAAACCGATATCGCGTGCGCAGATCGCGGACGTAAACGCGGGAATCCGCTGCAAACCCGCATGTCACGGAAACAAATCAAGCAGATCGCGGCCGCATCAGAATCGCATTTCACGATGCAATAATACACGCCGGAACAACTCACGCGTGTTACAGCTAGGAATCGATATCGCGTGCGCAGATCGTGGGCAAAAACACGGGAATCCGCTGAAAACTCGGGAACGGATAGCGCAGATCGCAAACGCAGCAGATTTGCATTTCACGCATTTCACGCGCGCAGATCGCAGACAAAAAAGCGGGACCGCAGATCGCGCCGTTGACGCGCGATTCCCGTCGGACATCGCGTGACGTCCGGCGGGAATCGGGGGAAGGGCGATGTATCGGAATACCGTTCCCAACAGATGTTGGACAAAAAGGGGCGGGTGGGCGATCCTTCAAACGTGGGCGTTCGCTCGGAATTTTACGGTACTCTTTTTTTTCTTCTTTTTCTTTGAGCCTTTTCATTCATGTCAGTAGGAGAATGTGTGGTTTTCTTCTTTTTCTTTTTTTAAGCAGACAGATGGGATGGCATCTCAGAACCCCCTACTCTTTTTTTTCTTCTTTTTCTTTGAGCCTTTTCATTCATGTCAGTAGGAAAATGTTTGGTTTTCTTCTTTTTCTTTTTTTAAGCAGACAGATGGGATGGCATCTCAGAACCCCCTACCGTAAAATTCCGAGCGAACGCCCACCCAAAATGCAGAAGATAAATGGTGAAAAACCATGGGGTGGGCTATCTTTGGGGATGCCACAGCAAAATTTTATCAGAAATAATGATAAGAACTGGTGGCACCCGCTACAGAACCGCGTGACGCGGGAATACTGATACTGCAGATCGCGGACACGGCGAATGCGCGTTGCACGATGCGATAAACACGCAGAAGAATCACTACGGAACTCCTGTGTCACGGGAAAGGATACCGCAGGTTGCAGGGACGCAGCAGATTTCACGTGTTGACAGCGCGAAGAACCCGCTGGAAACCCGCCCGAGAACTCGCATCTCACGGAACGGATACCGCAGAAGAACCGATATCGCGTGGCGCAGATCGCGGACGTAAACGCGGTGAAATCCCGCTGCAAACCCGCATGTCACGGAAACAAATCAAAGCAATCGCCCGGCCCGATCAGAATCTTCATTTCACGATGCAATAATACACGCCGGAACAACTCGCGGCTGTGTTACAGCTAGGAATAGATATCGCGTCCGCAGATCTTGGGCAAAAACACGGGAATCCGCTGAAAACTCGGGAACGGATAGCGCAGATCGCAAACGCAGCAGATTTGCATTTCACGCATTTCACGCGCGCAGATCGCAGACAAAAAAGCGGGACCGCAGATCGCGCCGTTGACGCGCGATTCCCGTCGGACATCGCGTGACGTCCGGCGGGAATCGGGGGAAGGGCGATGTATCGGAATACCGTTCCCAACAGATGTTGGACAAAAAAGGGGGGGTGGGCGATCCTTCAAACGCGGGCGTTCGCTCGGAATTTTACGGTACTCTTTTTTTTCTTCTTTTTCTTTGAGCCTTTTCATTCATGTCAGTAGGAGAATGTGGTTTTCTTCTTTTTCTTTTTTTAAGCAGACAGATGGGATGGCATCTCAGAACCCCCACTTTTTTTTTTCCTTCTTTTTCTTTGAGCCTTTTCATTCATGTCAGTAGGAAAATGTTTGGTTTTCTTCTTTTTTTTTTTTAAGCAGACAGATGGGATGGCATCTCAGAACCCCCTACTCTTTTTTTTCTTCCTTTTTCTTTGAGCCTTTTCATTCAGTCCAGTAGGAAAGTTGGTTTTCTTTTTATTTTTTTAAGCAGCAGATGGGATGGCAATCTCCGAACCCCCTACTCTTTTTTTTTCTTCTTTTTCTTTGAGCCTTTTCATTCATAGTCAGTAGGAAAATTGTTGGTTTTCTTCTTTTATTTTTTTAAGCAGACAGATGGATGGCTCTCAGAACCCCTACTCTTTTTTTTCTTTTTCTTTGAGCCTTTTCATTCATTTCAGTAGGAAAATGTTTGGTTTTCTTCTTTTTCTTTTTTTAAGCAGACAGATGGATGGCATCTCAGAACCCCCTACTCTTTTTTTTTGGACATGGCTAGCCCCTAAGGAGCTTCGCCCCTAAAAACTTTTTTTTTTTCTTCTTTTTCTTTGAGCCTTTTCATTCATGTCAGTAGGAAAATGTTTGGTTTTCTTCTTTTTCTTTTTTTAAGCAGACAGATGGGATGGCATCTCAGAACCCCCTACTCTTTTTTTTCTTCTTTTTCTTTGAGCCTTTTCATTCATGTCAGTAGGAAAATGTTTGGTTTTCTTTTTATTTTTTTAAGCAGACAGATGGGATGGCATATCAGAACCCCCTACTCTTTTTTTTCTTCTTTTTCTTTGAGCCTTTTCATTCATGTCAGTAGGAAAATGTTTGGTTTTCTTTTTTTTTTTTAAGCAGACAGATGGGATGGCATCTCAGAACCCCCTACTCTTTTTTTTCTTCTTTTTCTTTGAGCCTTTTCATTCATGTCAGTAGGAAAATGTTGGTTTTCTTCTTTTTTTTTTTTAAGCAGACAGATGGATGGCATCTCAGAACCCCCTACTCTTTTTTTTCTTCTTTTTCTTTGAGCCTTTTCATTCATGTCAGTAGGAAAATGTTTGGTTTTCTTTTTCTTTTTTTAAGCAGACAGATGGGATGGCATATCAGAACCCCCTACTCTTTTTTTTCTTCTTTTTCTTTGAGCCTTTTCATTCATGTCAGTAGGAAAATGTTTGGTTTTCTTTTTCTTTTTTTAAGCAGACAGATGGGATGGCATCTCAGAACCCCCTACTCTTTTTTTTCTTCTTTTTCTTTGAGCCTTTTCATTCATGTCAGTAGGAAAATGTTTGGTTTTCTTTTTATTTTTTTAAGCAGACAGATGGGATGGCATCTCAGAACCCCCTACTCTTTTTTTTCTTCTTTTTCTTTGAGCCTTTTCATTCATGTCAGTAGGAAAATGTTTGGTTTTCTTCTTTTTCTTTTTTTAAGCAGACAGATGGGATGGCATCTCAGAACCCCCTACTCTTTTTTTTCTTCTTTTTCTTTGAGCCTTTTCATTCATGTCAGTAGGAGAATGTGTGGTTTCTTCTTTTTCTTTTTTTAAGCAGACAGATGGGATGGCATCTCAGAACCCCCTACTCTTTTTTTTTCTTCTTTTCTTTGAGCCTTTTCATTCATGTCAGTAGGAGACATGTGTGGTTTTCTTCTTTTTCTTTTTTTAAGCAGACAGATGGGATGGCATCTCAGAACCCCCTACTCTTTTTTTTCTTCTTTTTCTTTGAGCCTTTTCATTCATGTCAGTAGGAAAATGTGTGGTTTTCTTCTTTTTCTTTTTTTAAGCAGACAGATGGGATGGCATCTCAGAACCCCCTACTCTTTTTTTTCTTCTTTTTCTTTGAGCCTTTTCATTCATGTCAGTAGGAGACATGTGTGGTTTTCGTCTTTTTCTTTTTTTTAAGCAGACAGATGGGATTGGCATCTCAGAACACCTTACTCTTTTTTTCTTCTTTTTCTTTGAGCCTTTTCATTCATGTCAGTAGGAAAATGTTTGGTTTTCTTCTTTTTCTTTTTTTAAGCAGACAGATGGGATGGCATCTCAGAACCCCCTACTCTTTTTTTTCTTCTTTTTCTTTGAGCCTTTTCATTCATGTCAGTAGGAAAATGTTTGGTTTTCTTCTTTTTCTTTTTTTAAGCAGACAGATGGGATGGCATCTCAGAACCCCCTACTCTTTTTTTTCTTCTTTTTCTTTGAGCCTTTTCATTCATGTCAGTAGGAAAATGTTTGGTTTTCTTCTTTTTCTTTTTTTAAGCAGACAGATGGGATGGTATCTCAGAACCCCTACTCTTTTTTTTTTTTTTCTTTTTTCATAATTTTTTTCATCTTTTTTTTTCCAATTTTTTTTGCCCTACACGAGCACGTGATCTCACGAGCAGAAGCACGAGCACCCGACGCCGGGCCTACGGCGGACGGCAGACGGACATGGCTAGCCCCTAAGGAGCTTCGCCCCTAAAAACTTTTTTTTTTTTCTTTTGGGGGGGGGGGGGGGGGGTAAAGTGAACGGTGTTTTTTGGCTATGGTAAATAAACTTTGCTTTGCAGAAAGCTCAAACTCCATGAGAATGGGACGCTAGCGGTTGGTGTAGAACACAAAAGTTTGAGAACATGACGTTACCTGGATCAAAAGATAATTAAGGTAAACAAAATTTTTCTATGAGCTCCACATAAGCCTAATATCGTCAAAACAAGAAATTACGTTGTGGATGCATGGGGGATCTATATCGGTGAAAAGCACTTGTCAGCAAGAAAGAGAATATTGCTTTTTTGTTTCTCGCTGACAAGTGTTCCTCACCGATATAAATCCCACGAGCGTCCACAATGTCAGTTCTCGTTTTGACGATATTAGGCTTAGGTGGACGTCTGCGCAGAGCGACATTGTTTTCTCAGACTTTCGCATTCTATCCCAACCACAAGCGTCGCATTCTCACGGAGTGTGAGCCTTCTCCGATGCATACTAGTTTATTTACCCGGGATGAAAAATGCTGTTCTCTTTCGTCTGGAACTCTCCGTACATGTTCTATCTCGGCACTTTAAAAAAAACTGTTTTTAGTTGAGTGTTTGTTTAAGGAAATGGGGCAGCAACTGCACCAAATGTTGCATTGATGCAGGGAGAGACCGGTGCACTGCCTTTCCAATGTGAACCTGATCCCACCGTACCAGCGCATTTCCCTCGAGTTGGCATCCTCAAGAATTGCCCTGTGGGCCGTTGCCGAGCTGCGATCGCTGGTGCTCGACTGCTGCTGCTTCGAAGGGGACGACTCGACTGTGGATTCACATCCTGGTCGTTCATCGCGGCGCCTTGTCTCCAAGGTGATGAGTCCTTTCTCAATTCTATAAGCAAAGTTTTTGTTTTTTTCATGCTCGTCTTAAACTTTTGCTTTGCTTATAGTTTTTATATTTGGAATCTGGACTATTTGACGGGGGAAAAGGGGTATTAAACAATTACAATGACAAAAGGGTGAATGAAGAAGACTAAATGCGTGCAAACCTATCTTTGGGGGACAGCCAGCATTAACAAAAGAAAGTTTTATTGCTTATCTTGACTGATGTTCAAGGGCTTGAGGGACCTCAAAGGGTCCTTGGACCCCCATTTGAGAACCACTTCTCTAGATAATGGGCCAGCACTCTCACATGATAAGGCTTGGTTTTAAACTTTATAGTGTCCATATTTTATGCTTGCAGCAAAATACCGAGTAAGCGGCCACCCAAAAGCACAAAAATAACCATAGAATGCAAATTTTGAAGATGGGCACTTGCTTCAGAGAGAAAGCTCTGTGTATTGGGTAGAGCCAACTAGCCAAACCACGGCCAATTGGTTAAAGCAGTGGTTCTCAAATGGGGATCCGCAGACCCTCTGGGGTCCGCGAAGGCATTCTAGGGGTCCGCGAAAGCCCCACCTCATCAGTCAAGCTTGGCAATAAAAGTTGTCTTTTTTCAGGTCGAGGAGAAATGTTTCAAGTTTTCGGGCCAGTTTTCTCGTGTGTATGTCAATAAGAGAGGTCTACTTTGCACTAGCCCATAGTTAGATCCATTTATTAAATCATTATTATATTTAACCTATACCTTTACCTTCCCCTCACCGCGAACGGGGTCCTCCATTATCTCCGCCGATCCACAAGGGGTCCGCGAAACATCAATGGTGGAGAACCACTGGGTTAGAGTATGCTTTCTGTGTAACCAATTTCAAAAGTTACAAAAGCCTGTAGGGAGAGCTGCGCGAGTCTAGGGGGGACATTGCTACCTCACAGTTAGGAGGGCTTGGACATTTGTTGTTGTTGATGTTGCAACAACGAGGGAATGTCATTGGTTTGAATGTAGTAGGAGCTTAATGTAAGGCACATTCAGTTGTCCAGATCCAGCGTTGGTGCTAACATTAAGGGGGGACACCTGGCTAGAGATTTAACTTCTGAACTACTCAAGCGATCGGAATGAAATTTGTATGTGTATTGTGCAAAATTTCAACTCTTTAGGACAATAGTACATACGTGCATGAGAAGATGGCACTCTTTAATAAGAAATCTGTGATATGCATTTTGACTGCTTGAATATAAAGTGGGGAGTGTGGGACTTTGGGCGAGACGGGGAACGGCACGACGCTCGTACGACGCCGTCGGACGGAAATCGAGGGACAGTGTTGGAGAGCGCCGTAAACGTGCCGGTTGGAGAGGCGTTGCCGGCGAAGCGTGCAACTCTGCCGGCATCCCATTCCTATGGTGGCGCAGACCGGCGGTTCGAGTGGAACTGGGTTCTTAATTGGGCGCAGGCCAGCATGGACAGCGGATCGTCGACCTGCGGGGGCGCTCCCGCGGCGCCCTCGCGGTTTCTGCTCTCGGTGCTGGGCCTGCTCTCGGGAGACCACCAGGGTCGGGAGCTGAGTCTGCTGCTCGGCTCGGGACTGCTGGCCCACCTGCAGACGTTGCTGCGCATCTTGGGTGAGTGTTGGCCAACCGCCACCCTAAGAGCGCAAACTCCCGACCAACGTCTTCTGGCAATGTACCGTATTTTGCGGCGTGTAAGTCGGGGTATTTTGTCCCGAATTTTCATCGGTGCGGCTTGTACAACAGTGCGACTAATATGTTCTTCATTAAGGTGAAAGCCTCACTTGTCCCATTGAGCGAAAAAGTGGCCTATATGGCCATAAAAACTACAATCGAGCAGGCACATGCTGCTCTATCGTATGCTCAAGGATGACGCTGTCCTTGAGGTCGTCCTAGACCTCTAGGACGACCTTACCTGTCTGATTACACAAAAAAGCGGCATCGTTGTGCTCGAAAGATGGCCATAAAAATTGCAGTGGCTTAGCTCGGCTATGCCAAGCTTAGGTTCAGCTGGTTATTCTTAGCTTTCCTGGTTGTCTAGGATTAGCTTGGTTATCATGCTTACTGCTGCTTCAATGACACACACGGTACACGCATTATGCGACTACTTCGGGATCCGATGAGTTAAGCTTCTCCGCTCTTCTTATTGCGGAGGAGGCGCCGTGTAACCGAGCTTTCGGCTGCACGTAAAAAGATACCCAGGTGGTCCAAATTAATCCTCAGTCCTCCGCTGGGGCGTGCCAGGTGCCCGTCGTTGGTTTGGCCAGCTGTGCGCCGTGTTGTTATGTATCAAGCAACCAAGCTGCCGCCCAGAACAACTGGACAGCGCGAGCCATGATCTCGAGCGGGTGCATGCGCGCGGGGCGTGCATCGGGGACTGACCTAGGCGCCATACCAGTCCTGCCCGTTCCGTCACTGCTTCTCGCGCATGCGCAGCACGGCTCTCCAGGAGCCACGCGAAACTGCTCAACCTTGGCCAGTGTAGCTTACGCTACAAAATGTGTCGTCAAGCACGCGCTGCTCACGCTTACGCTCAAGTGCGGGAGCATGATGTCAGTGCCAAAGCGCCATGTGCAAAAGGTGCGCTTCAGACTTCATCTGTGCTTGTTGTGTGCTTCGTGCGATGGTCTGTGAGGCGACCGCATCTACATCTATGGCCTTGACATCGGCAGCAGCATCTACATCTATGGTGGCTTCCGCAGGCAAACGTGGCCACCCACACAAACACACCACAGCCTCCTTAAGTGTCCTTCTCTAGGCATCTTTCTCGACGTCGTCCTTATGGTCATCCTAGAAATCGTTCTAGAAGTCGTCCTAGACGTCGTTCTTGACGACGTCCTCTTGGATGTCATCCTTGACGTCGTCTTTGAGGTCGTCCGAAAGGTCGTCCTCGGCGTCATCCTCAACGTCTAGGACGTTGCCTTCCTACACATAAGCAGTCTTGTGTGTCCTCGTAATATTTTTGTAGTGTGAGCTACACTGACCAAGGTTGAGCAGTTCACGTGGCTCGCATAAGTAGCCGTGCTCCGTGCTGCGCATGCGCGAGGAGCAGTGACGTCACACGGCACACAGCTGGCGCGCCAAAGCTGCCGCCGCGCTCGCCTCGCCGGTCTGCGCATTCCAGAGGAGTGACGTCATAGCCGCGGCAGACGCACTGGCGCCGCCGCGTGCCCAGCTGTGTGCCTCCGTTGCGCAGTAGCCAAGTCTGATGATGCACCGGAGCCGCTTGATAGCGCCTCTCGTTTTGTGCGCATAAGCTCATGCTACGTATATCCTGGCATAGCCGAGCTAAGCCACCGCAATTTTTTTTATAAGTGTGGGCCCTAACTGTGCAAGTTGTAGGTCGTATCGACATTTACGACGGAGAAGGACTGGCAGAGCACATGCCGATGGCTTACTCTTCTGGCGGTCCGAAGGCAGTCTGAAATGTGGCGACGTATGTCTGTGGCTGCAGCGTCGCTCCGTAACTGTGACTTATTTATTTATTTATTTATTTGATATGTGCCCACAAACAGCATGACGCCTTCAGCGTGGTGCACAGAAGGAAACAAAGTGAAGAAAGTATGTGAAAATATACATGCCAGCTTCTTAGTGAAAACGGCTGTTTATAGAGGCATGTGACTTGTGTGACAGTGCGACTTATAGAGCAGAAAATATGGTAATTGTGTTGCGTGTATGTCTAAAAGGCTGGAAATTTTAGTCGGCCCCCATGGTCTTCCGATGTCTCTGCCACAGTACCCAGAAGGGTACTCTGGGGAACCCCCGTGTTCCTAGGAACCCAGTTTGAGGATACGCGCTATAGCGCACGGTTGCGGGGAATGCCGCATTTCGGTTCTCGCAGGGCCCAGGCCGACCCGGACCCCGCGTGAGAAAAATGCGGGGCTCTACGCTGTCCTGGAGGAGACTGTGCGCAAACCGCAGCCGCTCGCGCCCGTTCCGAGCGGCCCGGAGTTGGCGGCCATGATGAAGATCGGCACCAGGGTCATCCGCGGAGCCGACTGGAAGTGGGGAGACCAGGTAAGGTGCCGTTTCATTCTTCTGCGGTCCGAGATTAGATTTTTAAGTACACGGCGCTTCTAGGGCCAGCCTTTGGCACTTTCGTGTCTACCTCGACGGAACGTACAGCGAGAAGCTTGCAGTCGCCGATCGCTCGCTCCGTGTGCAACCGGCGACCGTTCTTGGAGCGGAGACTTTCCTCTTTGCACGCACAGCCGGAGCGAAGTGGGCTACACGTACTGCAAGGCTCGTGCCGGCGGGCTTTGCGTGCCACCAGAGTGGCACAGGGCGCCGACCGAGTTCGAGTGCCAGTCTGCGGACAGTCCGTTCAAAACGGCGTGTAATGTGCACAGTGTACCATGGTTTCTGGCAGACGTGAGCAGAGGCGTTCTAAATGCCACTCATTTACATCAATGACTTGCCGTTGTGTGTCTCATCATCGCTCAGTTTGTTCGCGGATGACTGCGTTATTTATCGTAAGATTACTAATGATTCTGACTCTCTCCTTCTTCAGAACGACTTAAATGCTGTTCTTGATTGGTGCAAGCTGTGGTCCATGACACGTAACACTAAAAAATGTAAAACAATGAAAGTGTCTCGCCGTAACACTACGCCTTTTATCTATCGTCTTGATAACGTTTCTTTAGAATGTGGAACTTCATATAAATACCTCGGTGTGCATATTACTTCTAACCTCTCCTGGCATATTCATATTAACCACATCATTGCTAATGCCAATTCTATGTTAGGCTACCTAAAACGTAACTTTTCTCTAGCGCCAGTGTCTCTCAAACTAATATTATTCAAATCTTTGGTTCGCTCAAAATTAGAGTATGCAGCTTCAATCTGGGATCCTGGTCAGACGACGCTCACTTCTCATCTCGAGTCAGTTCAGAACCGCGGCGTTCGTTTCATACTTAATAATTATCACCGTACAGGAAGTGTATCATCCATGAAATCTCTTCTCTCCTTGCCACTGCTTTCTTTGCGCCGTAAGTGTTCTCGTCTACGTCTTTTCTATAAAATATACAATTCTAACCCCATCCTTAAAGAAAAGCTCTTCCTCGACCCACCTTACCTTTCTCCACGCATTGATCATCGGTACAAAGTCGGCGTTCCTCATTCTCGAACCACAGCCTATCACGATTCTTTCATTCCTAGGACATCATCAGAGTGGAACCACCTTCCGGCATCATTAATAGTATTACCCTCGTTAGATGCGTTTAAAAGGGCTGTTACTAATTATTTTTGCGAAAGTGACCCGTGACCTATCATGTCTTCTATTACTGTTTTTTTTTGTTTTTTTTTTCTTTTCGCTCATTCCCCTCTGTAACGCCCCCAGGGCCTTGAGGGTATGTAAATAAATAAATAAATAAAAATAAATTTAGGGCACCTTTGGGAAGTGCCAAAAAGACTGCCAAGTTTTTGATCAACCGGCTGTGCCGACTATTGTCGCCGACAAAAGGAGAATAGCACGGAGGAGTGTTGTCCCGCCTCCGGCGCGAGCTGCTAACCTTGGCGAGAGGTGCAGCTCACGAGAAGCTACACTTTTCGTGAGCCTTGAGCGTGTGTGCGCAGCCAAGGCAAGCCGAAAGGCAACAAGGGCTGGGTGTTGGAAAAAAAAGTGACTCTAGCAGCCGACCGAGGCGCCTCACTGCCCGTCCAGGAAGGTGAGACACTTTGCTCGCAGGACGGTCCCGCCCCCGGCGAGGGCAGGGTGATCGGGGAACTTGGCGAGGACGGCTGGATCCGGGTCCAGTGGGACAATGGGTCCACGAACTCTTACCGCATGGGCAAGGAGGGGAAGTACGACCTCAGGATGGCGCAGCTGCCCCCTGAGCCCCGGGTGGAGTCGAGCTCGGATTCCGAGGACGAAGAAGGCGAGTGCTGCCTTTCGAAAAGGCCGTGCCCGAGCCACCTTTGCGGTTAACCGGGTTTGTCGGAAAAAAGAAAAGCGTCTTGTGTTAACCAGCGTGGAGCATCTTCCGCGCTACGCTGGGGTTCGGGATACGCCGTGGATATTTACGTTCTAGACGGAAGAGGGAAGCGTTCTGCCGGACCCGTTCACAAAAGTAGGGCGCGTCAGGTGGCACTCGGTTGGTCGATGCACATAGCAGCAAGCTTTGCAAGAGCCACCGACGTCTTGTTTTGTTTTTCTGTCTGGACGTTGCCTGTGAACTTTGTGCACCTATGTGCAGGATCTAGCAGCTCGGTGTGAGCGTTCGCCGTTTTGCGGCGCGTTAATTTCGTGGAACACTCGCCGATTCCTTCGCGATTGACGGGCACTTTTACACCAGCGTCCGTTATTTGCGAGGTTTCACGGTGGGTTTCACGGTGTGTATGGAGGGTCCTGCTAAATCTAACTGAAAGCGCTTCCTTCTACATTTAGTGGAAAACTGCAGTGTCTTGTGACAATGTAATGTAGTGTAAAGTGTTTGTAATTGTTTATTAAATTGAGCAAAAACATTGTATTACATCACGTGAAGTCACTTCACATCACGTGACTTAACACGGACCGTTTCCCTGCTAAATCTAGCGAGAAAATTGTGATGTTGCATGGCATCAGGGGACACTGATGTTATGTGAAGCATTCACTAAATTTAGTGGGGAAATCGAGACGTCATGTCTCGTGACATCACCTGACGCTGTTACGTGTTGCATTTTCCCGCTAAATCTGGCAGGAAAATTGTGGCGTCAAGTTACAATGTAAATCTTTGCACCTTTGCCATATTTTGAATGGTGATGGAGAATGGTTATGTGTAGGTTCTTAGAGCAGCAGAGTGCACAGCGCCTCGGCTGTCACAATGTGCCGGACACGAAAAGGGATCGGCCATTGTTTTAAGCAGTCGCAGTTTTCCCTTGGCTGTATGCATTGGTAAGTATGAGTACTAGTCCAATTTGAGAGTAGCCAGGAGGATGTAGGAAGTAACCGTCTCAATCTCCAACTACAGTCTTATAGTTAAGCATTTTTCTCTTTCTGTATTTCTTAAATGCAAAGCATGGCCCAGCCTCAGGGATTTTGTGTCCGTGAAACGTAGCCTCAATGACGTTACAGTGTCACGTGACTTAATGATGTGTCGCGACGTTACTTGATCTGACACATCACGTCACGTCACATCAGGTGGATGTCGCGTGACACTGCAATGGCTTTATGTATTCACAAAAAACTCGCAATATGACCTCGAGACACCTCCTTACTATGGCCAAAGAGGAGGAGCGCAAAGAGGCCTTATATGTGCTATGTACTATTTAGAATGCCTTTGGGAAATGACAAGGAGACAGCCAATTTCTTTTGCGCGTAAGTTCATTTCTGTTTTCTCGTTAATGTGGTATTCGCGTAAGGGTGAAACCCCCGGACGGTGTTGCGCGACGTCAGCCAGCGAGACGCGTCTCCTCTCCTCCAAACGGAGCCAGCATCGGAGTTGAGGAGTGTTTGTATCATCCGAGCAGTTCCTCCGCGCCACCTCAGAATGGAGTGACGTCGGCATCACACGATGCGCACTCCGCGGAGCGAAGTGGCGTATTTCTCTCGTGTGAATACCCTATAACTAGACCCATGTAAGCGGTAACTCGCCCAACCTATCCTTCGACGTACGCAGCAACGACAACGGTACCCACGGGCCAGCATCCCTCGGTGCTCCTGCAGCAGGCGTGCTACACCCTGCTTCGCTCGCTCTCTGTATCTCTCGGACTTCACTCCGACTCAGTCCGACCCAAGGCCATGGCCGTCATGTCCGGGCTCCTGAGGTCCATCGTGACCTCGGGGCAGGCTGGCCACTTCGGTGAGTAATAATTCAAAACGAGCGTGTTGGTGAACAGATACGAATGCTACTTGAAAGGATAAAACATTGAGGATGGGGACAGAAACGGGACTTCTGTTTGAAAGAAGTCTTGTTTCCGTCCCCATCCTCGATGTCTTATCCTTTAGTATTTGCACTTTGGTGAGCTTGGCCTCCCCGCAGAAGCCAGTTTCTTTACAATTTACTCTCTAGCTGCCCATAGGTAGCGCATTTATTAACGCAGATTGCGTTTTACGAGTCGTTTCCTATCAGGAGATTGTCACGAACACGCGCCATGAACAGACTCCAGGAACGAGCGTCGGGAACGAACAACGTAGACGAGGGTCACGAACGAGTGAAATGCTGGGAGAGTTACGTGATGTTCAGGTTATATATGAAGTACCGTATTTACACGAATGTAGGTCGACCCATTTTTCAATTTTTGAAAATCTGAAGTTGGGGGGTCGACTTATAATGAGACCAATGCATTCCACCTCCGACAAAAACGAAACAATCTTGTTACGAGTTCAGCCAGCTGTGCCTGCAGCATTGCGCTATTCTGCGCGCTCAATTTACGAATTTTTTTTTTTTTTTTAATTTGCGCGAACATAGCAATTTGTAAATTAACTCGATTGTACGGCGGTGAACAGCGCACCGCGTGTTTGACTTCCGGGGGTGGCGGCACTTCTTGTAAGAGCCACTCCGCAGGCTGCTGGAACAGCCTCACGGCTCACTCCCCGCGGCGCCTTTTTTTTCGCAGTTTTTTGAGCAATTCACGGTCGCACGTTGTTCGATCAAGCTAAATTTTTCTTTTTTTTTTTTAATTTGGGCAGTTTAGGTTTTATAGCGGAGCTGTTAAGGGCTAGGTTCCCCAGGATCGTATCCGGTACCAAACAAATGTCGACACAAAACTCTGGACAGCTACCGCCATCTATGAGCATGTCCGTCCGCCGTCCGGCGTCGGGTGCTCGTGCTCCTGCTCGTGTGCTCACGTGATCGTGTAGGGCAAAAAAAAAAATGGAAAAAAAAAAAGATGGAAAAAAAATATATCCGTCCGGCATCCGGTGATTGTGCTCGGTGCTCATGCTCGTGAGCTCACGGGCATGTGAGCACGTGCTCACGTGCTGGTGTAGGGCAAAAAAAGAAAAAAAAAATATGAAAAAAAAAAATGTTTGCGCAGTCGACAGGATTCGAACCTGTGCGGGGATACCCCAATGAAAAATGATGTTGCTTGGGGCGAAGCTCTGGTGGTGCTTGTCTGCGTAGACGCCGAGCCGCAGCATGCCGAGCCTTTTCATTCATGTCAGTAGGAGAATGTGTGGTTTTCTTCTTTTTCTTTTTTTAAGCAGACAGATGGGATGGCATCTCAGAATCCCCTACTCTTTTTTTTCTTCTTTTTCTTTGAGCCTTTTCATTCATGTCAGTAGGAGAATGTGTGGTTTTCTTCTTTTTCTTTTTTTAAGCAGACAGATGGGATGGCATCTCAGAACCCCCTACTCTTTTTTTTCTTCTTTTTCTTTGAGCCTTTTCATTCATGTCAGTAGGAGAATGTGTGGTTTTCTTCTTTTTCTTTTTTTAAGCAGACAGATGGGATGGCATCTCAGAACCCCCTACTCTTTTTTTTTCTTCTTTTTCTTTTTCATAATTTTTTTCATCTTTTTTTTTTCCAATTTTTTTTTTCCCTACACGAGCACGTGAGCATGTGCTCACGTGCTCGTGGGCACGTGATCTCACGAGCAGAAGCACGAGCACCCGACGCCGGCCTACGGCGGACGTACATATGGACATGGCTAGCCCCTAAGGAACTTCGCCCCTAAAACTAGTCCATCGCCTTAACCACTCGGCCACGACTGCGGGACGAGTAGGGGGCTCTGAGATGGGGTAGTAACTCGAGAGCTGGGGATGTCATGGATGAAACGTTGCATGTAGCCGCTCAACGTCTATACAGGAGAGGGCGCTGCGGTCAAATGCGTATATAATCGCGTTAAACTTTGCATGCATTGGCTCAACGTTTATAGACGAGAGGGCGCTGCGGTCAAATGCTCAAATGCGTATATAACCACGTTCCATACGACACATTCTCTTTCTGACATGGATGAAAACGAACGAAAGGCTCGGCATGCTGCGGCTCGGCGTCTACGCAGACAAGCACCACCAGAGCTTCGCCCCAATCAACATCATTCACCACGTGGAGATGCGGTCAATTTTTTAGGAGAAACGAAACTTTTGTCGAACATAGCCCCCCAGGCTCACTTCGTTTATGCTCGAGCGCTTCTTGCTTGCGTGTGTGAACGAACCTACAGTGCCCACGACCAGGCATCGGACGTGTATAGACCTTGTCTTCACGAAGAATGCGCCTGCCGTCAGCAAGTGATCGCTGTGGTACACCGCCCTATGGCGGTGTACCACAGCGATCACATTGCCATGCTCACTCTGGTTACGAAATAAATAACAAGCCCGGATCGTTATATATATGTCTGATTCTTTAATCGTTCAAATAACCAATTACCCAATCACACCTTAATCCTTACACTTATAAATACTTGGTTCTCATCATAGTACAGCTTCACTGGTCTTCCTTCTTCACCAGAGTGGAAAGGCTGACAATTTTTTTTAAATGTAGTATTTATAAGGTTAGGGATTTTGTGTCCGTGGCACGTAGCCTCAATGCTGTCCGGTATAGGGTGATGTTATCGAGGCTACCTGCCACAGTCACTAAAGCACTGAAAATGCGTAGCATTTAGACTTGGTCCGCGATGTCGCATGAAAGTGCGACGTCCCGGAAGACCTCTTAGCACCACTGGAAATGACATCCGTTCTTGATGTTGTAGTACTACTATTAGTAATTGTTGTCATTGTTTCTTAGTGCTCGAAAAAGATTGGTCACTGTCCGCAGACACCTGGGTACGCCGCACGAAACGGAGGCATTGCCACTGAGCTATGCGACAAAACTAATGACCCGCTCATTACTTAAGGTTTTTGTAGCACCCGATGCCGACTGCTCACGCTCTCTGGAAAAAAATGGCCGAAAACAAAATGCCATCGTAGCACCGTCAGTGCCAAGAGCTCTTGCCGGGAGACACGCCTCCTTGTGCTCCAGTACACAAAAGAAACAAGGGCATTTGTAACAAAATGGTGAGAGGCCCATTTTGTTGCAAACATTTTCGTTCACGCACTCCACGGTGCGTGAATGCAACGCCATTGCCCAACGACTTCACCGTGACTTGTCGCAGCTGTGGCTGTACTGTGGATAAATACGAGACTGTTAATTTTTCTAAGCTTAACGGATTTTTTTTTATAAAAAGATGTGAAACTACATTAATGTGGTTTGTGCAGGCGAGTTATACGGCCAGAGGGACATGGTATAGGGGGCTACTTGTCACAATAAGTCGAATAATTAGCTTTTCAATTTGTGAAATTATACGGATGGTTTCAATAACTTGCTGAGCGTCATCGAAAACCACTAAATCAGTTGATTTTAGAAAGAGCATGTGGGAAGCGCACTAGTGCGCTAAAGTTCTCACTCGTGCAACATGACCGACGCTAGTGTGAGAAAACGCGGATGACGAGAGAGAAAAAAATTGTGCAGGCACGTTACCGCGCTGGCACCCTTGCTCTTGCTGCCTGAGTGGTAAGTTTAGCGCTCCACTGCGCCTCCAATGTGCTCTACTATCGACTGATATAGTGGTTTTTGGTGACTCTCGGCAAGTTTCTAATTAGAACCATACATTTATATTTTCAATAATTAGAACATCAACATAGTTTAGTTAATTAGCTGACTGATCGTTACGATTAGCCCCCTAGCTGCATTAGTGTAGCGTGTGTTTCTCAAATGAAACGTGTTATGCTTAAAAAGATACAACCTGTACATGTACATAACCCTCGCAAAATGCCTTCCAGTGGCTTCCTTACTGTGCTTGCGAGAGGAGGCGTTTTTTTAAAGTCACATGCTGTGACGTTAAAGTGCCTTTGGTAAACTCCCAAGAGAGAAGCAATTTCTTCCTAGACAAGTGGTTGCAATGCGGCCGGTCACACCCTAACGGACATGTGTGAAGCAGCCTTCACCCCGCACGCAGAACCGCTGCACGCTCCCAAGTGGCTGCTCGAGGAACAGCACCATGAGTGGGCGACGCTGGGGTTCCTGCGTGGCGCATGTGCCACCCCAGCCCTGTGCAGGGCCCTCAGCTCTCCCCCCTGGGTTAGCCTGCTGCTCCAGGTGGCGTCGGGGGTGACCCTGAGGTCCAACAGCGGCCTCTCGGTCTCGTCGCCCTCCACGCTCCCCACCCAGGTGAGGATTCGTCTGTCCTCCCCACGTCCCTGCGTTGATTCGCGGCAAGTGCAGCCTGTTGTTTTGGCCTTTTGTTAAGCGAAAATTGACTCGTACACCACGTTTTTCAATCTATAAGCTGCACCGTCGCACTCGCAACCGAAAGTACGAAAAAAAAAAAAAAAAGAAAGAAAAAAGAAGTTTATACATTAGAAAATATTGTATTTTGTGCCGTCTCTGTATGTCGCAAAATGCTTTGTCATCGTATGTTGGTATAATATGGTTGCAATTTGGGATAAGTTTGTTTCTAATTTCTTTGTTCTCATGTCTGATCCTTCGGTGCAAGGCAATTGTTTTTCAGGTTCAAATTATTCTCTGTTTGCCAGAATCCTGCACATAAGCTTTTGTTCAATTTCGGGGAGTCTTCTATCGTGAAAAGGTCTAAATGGTCGCCTACTGCTGGTCTTGTTGAAAGCCGGAGAGCTCTTAATTAAGGGAACCCGCTGAGATTTTGCTTGTTACGCAAGTTTTCAAAGTGTGACTGTTTGCAGAGGAAAAACGCTGGAAGATGCAAGCCCATAGCCTGCAACAGAAGGAAGGACCCTAACAATTTGTTTCAGCAACAAAAAATGTAAAAATGGAAAGCATATTGATTTTCCCGCCAAAGTCAGTATTCTTTATTTTGTTTATCGCTTGGGTAGATCCAGGCACTCAGGCTCCTGAAGATGTTGCTGCCGACGTGGACATCCGAGGACTACTCCAAGCAGAGGAGCACGTTCGTGCGGGAGATGATTGGCCTGCTTGGAAAGGTGCTGGTCTCCTGCAGTGCTGACCCTACGCTCCACATTGCAGGTTGGTTCACTTCAGTCTTGGTCTTGCCACTTTCTTCCCTACAGTCCCGTTTCCTTTCAATACTGTGAAGGTTGCTGTTCCTGGAACGTGTCAGCATTAAGGGGCCCATCAGTGGCAATGTCTTTGAAGCTAAAGCTTGAAAGTCGAGAGGCGCAGATTGCATTGGGTGCATCTTGAGCGTTTTTTTTTTTTCTGTCTTCCAGACCTGGCTTGGAAAGGGAGGAAAAGGGGTCGTGCACGAATATCCCTCACGGCATCTCACAGCAGCACCGTGGCAGAGGAGTGCATCTCTTTACTCCGCGAGCTCCATGCGGTGTCGTCGTGGAGCCAGCCCATCAACAGGCACCTGCAGATTGGGTTGGAGAGTCTGGTGGAAGAACCAGCCGCCACAACTACTGAGGTTTTTGCCTTTCTTACTTCATTTTGTATTTCTTGTTCTTTTTGGGCATGGTACTTCGGTGTCCATGAAGCCTGCCCGTGGTTGTGGATGGGCTGCACTGATCTTTGTCTTTGGTAGAGAGTAAATGGGGTGCAGATGGCATATCTGCCATTTAGATTTAACGTTGAAACAGTGTTGTAGGGGCGAAGCTCCTTAGGGGCTAACCATGTCCGTATGTCCGTCCGCCGTCCGCCGTAGGCCGGCGTCGGGTGCTCGTGCTTCTGCTCGTGAGATCATGTGCTCACGAGCACGTGAGCACATGCTCACGTGCTCGTGTAGGAAAAAAAAAAAAGAAAATTGGAAAAAAAAAAGGTGAAAAAAATTGTGAAAAAAGAAAAAGAAGAAAAAAAAGAGTAGGGGGTTCTGAGATGCCAGAACTAGAACGGACATAAATAGTACAATAAGAGTCCTGGGGAAGACTATAACTGCACGCCTCTGGGCTAACGCAACCGATCAAGATACACACTTAAGAGCTATTGATCCACATCTAACGTTTCGCGTACCTCGCGGTCTCACTCGTCGGCGCCAAGCTGTACTGCACCGAATACGTTTAAAAGTAGCTTACACCAATCAATACTTATACTGCATAAGAAGAATTGCCTCTCCACACTGCGATCACTGCAGAATTATGGAAGACTTAGGACACGTGATGCTGGAATGTCCTCAGTATGATGAAGAACGCACTCAACTGCAAAAAGAAATGCAACTACGTTCTGGAGAAGACCTCACCGTCTGCAAGATACTGGGACCGTGGGAAAAGGAAGCCTCTGCCACAACAGCAACAAATGCCCTCTTGCGATACCTATCGGCGACTGGTCTCAACAAGAAACTCTAACGCTGTGACAAGATATACACTGATTTTAATTTTCGTTATTGTATTTTTAATTATTTTCGTGCATTTTTAACTCTTACTATATCTTTGTATCCACATCCCTTCACCCCTAACCAGAGTAGCAAGTCAGGAGATACTTCCCGGCTAATTTCTCTGGCTTCCTTTTTTCACATTAATAAAAAAAAAAAGAACCTACTTACATGAATGAAAAGGCTCAAAGAAAAAGAAGAAAAAAAAGAGTAGGGGGTTCTGAGATGCCATCCCATCTGTCTGCTTAAAAAAAGAAAAAGAAGAAAACCACACATTTCCTTACTCGCCATGATGCAAAAGGTCAAGAAAAACGAAGAAAAAAAAAGAGTAGGGGGTTCTGAGATGCAATCCCATCTGTCTGCTAAAAAAAGAAGAAAGAAGAAAACCACACATTATCCTACTGACATGAATGAAAAGCTCAAAGAAAAAAGAAGAAAAAAGCGTTAGGGGGTTCTGAGATGCCATCCCCATCTGTCTGATTAAAAAAAGGGAAAAAGAAGAAAAACCACAAATTTTTCCTACTGACATGAAGAAAAGGCTCAAAGAAAAAGAAAAAAAAGAGTAGGGGTTCTGAGATGCCATCATCTGTCTAAAAAGAAAAGAGAAAACCACCGCTCTACTGACAAAAAGGCTCAAAGAAAAAAGAAAAAAAAAGATAGGGGGTTCTGAGTGCACCATTGTCTCTTAAAAAAGAAAAAGAAGAAAACCCACATCTCCTATGACATGAGATCATTCTTGTCATAAAGCAACAAACTTAGATTTTAAAAAAAAATTTTTTGTTTGGGAAGTAAATTATTTGAGTGAGAATTACCGTATTTACTCGAGTAATAGCCGCAGTATTTATGAACAAGGCTCTTGCGTCTACTTTCCCGCAAAGCACATATACAGCCAATCATCGCATTGTGCATAAATAACATAGCGAACAGCTAGATGAAGAACACAATTTTCCATACAAATGCAAGTTTCACAGAGGGTATCTTCACACGAAGACGTTATCTCTGTCCTGTAAACAGCTGGAATCATGCTGTCTATCATGGTGATTGGCAGTCCGCGTGCTCCGCGAAAAAGCGAACCCTCAGGTTTTCTTCATAAACAGTGCAGCTGTTACTCGAGTAAATACAGTATTGATCAACTACTAAACATTTTCAAAGATGGTTGCACTTCTTTTTAGTTATAAAAAAAACCAGCATAGTCTTAAAACAGTGTTCTGCTGCAACCTTTCAGTTTCTTTCACTGAAATCTCTAAAATCTTTTCTTGTTAAGTGCCTTAGATAGGAGATATATACCGTAGAATACCGCGAAATCCGCCCATTCCACTAAAGCGCCCATATCCAAATTTCTAAGATATGACAAAATATGCACAGTACTTTCTATGTAAAATTGATGACCGGAACAAGCGCCCATCCCCCATTGTTTTGCGATTATCTCTAAATTTTGAGTGGGCGCTTGCCCGGTATTTTACGGTATATATCACAAAATAAGATTTCTCTCGCCCTAAAAAGATTAAGTACATACTAGACACAATAGTTTGTGCTGCGAGACTCAGTTGAGTGATTCCGAAACATTCTTCTATTTCGGTGTAAAAGTCTCGAAATAGAAGGGGGTTTCAAAATTGCTTTTAACTCACAATGCATTGCAACGATTTTCGGACTTTAACTAATTAATTGCAAAAATTGATTTATGTTACCTTTAAAATGAGCAACAGAAAACTATTGTTTCTCGCATGCGCTGTTTTTTGTGAACAAAAAGAAAAATTCATAGCACATTGCTGGGCAGTTGTGTTGCACGCAAAACGTTTGGGATCTACGCTCTCGGTGCTCTTCATCGTTAGTTTAGCGACTGGTTTAATGCGTGGCATGTACACTCAATAGCAATTCCCAGAATACAGATACCGGTGCTAACCCGGGTTTTACAAACGTGTGACAGGGTGCCAAGTTGCTATCTGCCAAATGTGGAACAGATGTCCCGCAGGGCTTTCCCGCCAAATAGCACCTCGACTCACAGCGATGTGTCGTGACATGCTGGAAAGACACTCGCTTAATAATCTAAATGGTCCGGGTTTCGATTCTCGCCTGGCGAAAACGCTTTTTTACCGCGACGACCTCTTCCTCCCCCCCTCAAAATGGTGGCAGTGTTTAAAACAGGCGGTGTGACATCATCATCTGCTCGGCCAATTGGCATCACAAAAGCTTGTGTACTCTAAATGGGCACCACAAATGGCGCCACGAACGCTTCTGTACTCTAAATCGGGGTCACGTGGTTTATGGGCCATTTTTACAGTTGGAGCTGCGAGGAGGTGACCAATGGTTCGGTCATCTGCGAACATCTCTGCCTTTCCACCCGCTTTCTCCCTCGCCACACGAAAACGCAGCGCATGCGCACTTGCAGCTAATCGCCGCCGGAGGTGTCTGCCATTAAATTGCATGTGCTTCCCATGGTTTGAGATGAAGCTTCTCTTAGTCTCTCTCTGGTGTACTCTCAATGACGTGACACTTTGGTTCCCAGGACTGTCACACGTAGCCGAAGAGAGGGAAAAGAGGCGTTTTTTCCTTTGGGGTTTTGCGGCGGTATCGCAGTATTTCGGGGGAAGGTGGCACCGTTTTCCTCAGATGTGTCAAGATAAATAGTTTAATATACGAGCTAGAAATTCTTTTAATGTTAAAATCTTCATGCTGCCTCCTTAAATATTTCGCTAAAAATGTTTTTTTTGGAACAAGTTTTATTTTATGGCAAAAAAAGAGTAGGGGTTGCTGGAGTTATGCCATCCCATCATCTGCTTAAAAAAAGAAAAAGAAGAAAACACACATTCTCCTACTGACATGATGAAAGGCTAAAGAAAAAGAGAAAAAAAGGTAGGGGTTCTCGAGATTGCCATCCATCTGCTGCTAAAAAAAAAAAGAAACCAAACATTCTCCTACTGACATGAATGAAAAGGCTCAAAGAAAAAGAAGAAAAAAAAGAGTAGGGGGTTATGAGATGCCATCCACTCTGTCTGCTAAAAAAGAAAAGAAGAAAACCACACATTCTCCTACTGACTATGAATGAAAGGCTCAAGAAAAAGAAGAAAAAAAGAGTAGGGGGTTCTGAGATGCCATCCCATCTGTCTGCTTAAAAAAGAAAAAGAAGAAAACCACACATTCTCCTACTGACATGAATGAAAAGGCTCGGCATGCTGCGGCTCGGCGTCTACGCAGACAAGCACCACCAGAGCTTCGCCCCAAGCAGCATCATTCACCACGTGGAGATGCGGTCAATTTTTGCTCTGGAAACCGGTCTGGTTTCTTTATGGGAGTTCTTTCCGATTGCATCTTTTTATTATGTTGTCATAAAACAATATTTTTATTCTTGTCATAAAGCAACAAACTTAGATTTTAAAAAAAAAATTTTTTTGTTTGGGAAGTAAATTATTTGAGTGAGAATTACCGTATTTACTCGAGTAATAGCCGCAGTATTTATGAACAAGGCTCTTGCGTCTACTTTCCCGCAAAGCACATATACAGCCAATCATCGCATTGTGCATAAATAACATAGCGAACAGCTAGATGAAGAACACAATTTTCCATACAAATGCAAGTTTCACAGAGGGTATCTTCACACGAAGACGTTATCTCTGTCCTGTAAACAGCTGGAATCATGCTGTCTATCATGGTGATTGGCAGTCCGCGTGCTCCGCGAAAAAGCGAACCCTCAGGTTTTCTTCATAAACAGTGCAGCTGTTACTCGAGTAAATACAGTATTGATCAACTACTAAACATTTTCAAAGATGGTTGCACTTCTTTTTAGTTATAAAAAAAACCAGCATAGTCTTAAAACAGTGTTCTGCTGCAACCTTTCAGTTTCTTTCACTGAAATCTCTAAAATCTTTTCTTGTTAAGTGCCTTAGATAGGAGATATATACCGTAGAATACCGCGAATCCGCCCATTCCACATTAAGCGCCCATATCCAAATTTCTAAGCTATGGAAAAATATGCACAGTACATTTATATGTAAAATTGATGACCGGACAAGCGCCCATCCCCCATTGTTTTGCGATTATCTCTAAATTTTGAGTGGGCGCTTGCCCGGTATTTTACGGTATATATCACAAAATAAGATTTCTCTCGCCCTAAAAAAGATTAAGTAATACTAGCACAATATTTTGTGCTGCGAGACTCATTTGAGTGATTCCGAAACATTCTTCTATTTCGGTGTAAAAGTCTCGAAATAGAAGGGGGTTTCAAAATTGCTTTTAACTCACAATGCATTGCAACGAATTTTTGGCCTTTAACTAATTCATTGCAAAAATTGATTTATGTTACCTTTAAAATGAGCAACAGAAAACTATTGTTTCTCGCATGCACTGTTTTTTTGTGAACAAAAAGAAAAATTCATAGCACATTGCTGGGCAGTTGTGTTGCACGCAAAACGTTTGGGATCTACGCTCTCGGTGCTCTTCATCGGTTAGTTTAGCGACTGGTTTAATGCGTGGCATGTACACTCAATAGCAATTCCCAGAATACAGATACCGGTGCTAACCCGGGTTTTACAAACGTGTGACAGGGTGCCAAGTTGCTATCTGCCAAATGTGGAACAGATGTCCCGCAGGGCTTTCCCGCCAAATAGCACCTCGACTCACAGCGATGTGTCGTGACATGCTGGAAAGACACTCGCTTAATAATCTAAATGGTCCGGGTTCGATTCTCGCCTGGCGAAAACGCTTTTTTACCGCGACGACCTCTTCCTCCCCCCCTCAAAATGGTGGCAGTGTTTAAAACAGGCGGTGCGACATCATCATCTGGCTCGGCCAATTGGCATCACAAAAGCTTGTGTACTCTAAATCGGCACCACAAATGGCGCCACGAACGCTTCTGTACTCTAAATCGGGGTCACGTGGTTTATGGGCCATTTTTACAGTTGGAGCTGCGAGGAGGTGACCAATGGTTCGGTCATCTGCGAACATCTCTGCCTTTCCACCCGCTTTCTCCCTCGCCACACGAAAACGCAGCGCATGCGCACTTGCAGCTAATCGCCGCCGGAGGTGTCTGCCATTAAATTGCATGTGCTTCCCATGGTTTGAGATGAAGCTTCTCTTAGTCTCTCTCTGGTGTACTCTCAATGACGTGACACTTTGGTTCCCAGGACTGTCACACGTAGCCGAAGAGAGGGAAAAGAGGCGTTTTTTCCTTTGGGGTTTTGCGGCGGTATCGCAGTATTTCGGGGGAAGGTGGCACCGTTTTCCTCAGATGTGTCAAGATAAATAGTTTAATATACGAGCTAGAAATTCTTTTAATGTTAAAATCTTCATGCTGCCTCCTTAAATATTTCGCTAAAAATGTTTTTTTTGGAACAAGTTTTATTTTATGGCAAACGTGTCCCATCTCAGCTCTTAAAAAAATGTTTTTTGGTAGTTTAGACGGTTACGTGCAAATTGAATGCAGAAAAATTGCGAATTACATTAACATTCAGTAACCCAAGCAGCACAGATTTGGCCAAGCATTGGCCAATGGCTGGCAATAATCCATTGGCCAATGCTTGGCCAAAATCCGTGCTGCTTTGGAAGGTACCCTGTTACTCAGACAGTTTGTCCCGTCTGGTCGTAATGAACGATATTATAAGAAAAAAAAAACTGTATAGCCTGCACCACCTTCACTACGTAAAATTTCAACTTTGAAACGTATATATCTCATTTTTTTTAAACCAGCTGAGACTGGGTGCAGAGCGTTCTCCACCCAGCCTTGGGTGGTTTGAGAAAAGCGTAAATTTAGACCAGCTCGCCCGTGCCATTACCTTTTTTATGTATAGTCCGAAAAATGCGGTAAGGGTACCAGATTCTTTAAAATGTCGGTCACTACCCACTCCTTCCTTGCCGATTTTTCCTTTAATTCCTGCACGGCTGGTTTTTGCTCTGCAGACGTCTGCGTGCCAGTCCGCGGATGCGCTCCTGCTCGAGCAGAGCGAATCCCTGGCGGCGCTGGCCGTCCTCGGAGGCGTAGACCACAGGGTCCGTCTGGGCGGAACGGTGCACCTGCCCGAGTGTCCTTCGGAGAAAGGAACCGTGGCTGGGATCTCGCTGCGCGGGAAACTCCTGGTGCACTGCCACACGCGAGACATGCTCGTCAAGCGGCCCCTCGAACAGCTTGCTCCCGTGAGTTTCGAGCCCGATCACTCGTTTTACCGAGAAATAAAACTGAAAAGCTGCCCGTCTCTTCGGTGTAATATCCCAAAGGCACTCTAATTGCCTAGCATTTATGGGTCCTGCGTAACGTCACGCAACGCCTTGATGTCGCAATGTTACGTGACAACGCAGTGTCAGGGTGTCACGTGGCTTTAGCGTTTCCTGATACAATCATCAGGAAACCAAGTGGTCACGCGATCTTGCTTCACGTGACCACATGCTTTTTCGCATATTCTGTTCACATAGGGCAGAGAGCGCTTTGCAAATGACTTTGCAATTAGTGCAGGATTCCTTCTAGCTATTTTAAACGTATTTGTACGGGGCTCTTTACCAGCTTGGGTTCACTCAGTTCCGATCTACGCTTTGTGGCATCATGAAGAGTGACTTTTTTTTTCCTCATTCTAGAATTTGTTGCTTCGTCTTAAACTTTCTAACCTGTTTTAGAGTTTTTCTTTTTGTTTTAGAATGTTTGGAAAAGACTTTTTTAATTAGAACTCTTTCAGAACCTTTATAGAACTTGCGTCTTTTCTATAAATCTTTTAGAACTCTTAAAACTCTTTTAGACCTCTTAAAATCATTTTACAACTCTTACAACTTTTTTTAGATATCCCTTATAACTCTTATAATTTTTCTCAAATTTTCAAGCTCTGAAGAGTGTCTCTTGTATCTGTTTCCTCGTAGAGTGGTGAGAACAGCTTCCAACTGCAAAAGCTTCCCCTGAACGACGGCATGCTTCGCACGTGGGCCGTGCTCTTGAGCCGGGCCGTCTCCGTGTTACCCAAGCTGGGCCTCGACCGTCCCTCCCAATTCGCAGCCGGGAACGAAGGTGACTACGGCGCGCTCTCATTTGATTTCTCGGCAACGAGCGTTGGAATGCTCCCTCAGCGTGCATGGCGTCCGACCGCAACGAAGTCGATGAGGGAGAGTGAACTTTGCCACGTTTGTTTTCTTCTAAGGGTGTGTCAGAATGGCAGCCCTGGTTGTGGCTACGATGCGTAGCTTGCTCAGTGTGGGAAAGCCTAGAGTCACCGACAGCTTAAAAAGCTCAGGGCTTGGCTGCGATTGGTTTCTTGGCTTTCTTGTTGGACTGAAATCACATTGGCTGCGGAGAGGTAAGAAGGTGGTCGGGACTCGCCGTGCCCGGCAATTCTGAAAGGGGCGCCATAGTGCTTTTTGAGATCCTCGTTTATGGCCGTAACTTAATCTGTCAGCCCTAAGCATCCTAAAAAACCCAAAATTGCATTTCCTCGCGGCCAATTTGCGTATTAAAAAAAAGCAATGAAATATTGTGACACTTACCGTCGGTTCAGAACGACAGATGACACTACCGAACCTCGCCAAATGTGGTCGGAACGACAGACGGCGCTTGTTGGCCACTCGCGAGCAATGGGTTCCCTCCCGCGTGGACGAACGGCCGACCAGTCCCGCTCGTCCACGCGGGAACCCATCGCTCGCAAGTGGTCAACAAGCGCCGTCCGTCGTTCTGATCACATTCGGCGAGGTTCGGTACCGCCATCTGTCATCATGCACCGACGGTAAGCTTCGGGGATTTTTTGTCACTTTTTTAATGTGCAAATCGGCCGTGCGTGAATGTAATTACGTTTTTTTTTTTTTAGGATGCTTGGAGCTCGTAGGTTGAGCTATGACCATAAAACGAGGATCTCGAGAAGCTTTTTAGTGCCCCTTTAAGCTTTCAGTGACTGCTGTAATATCCCGAGTCATCGTCCACCCCACTTTTCGGGCAAATATCGATTTCCAAAAGACACAGAGTGATCGCCCTCTCCAGCAAGTACACCAACGCAGACTCTGCAATCCACGAACATTCATCCTACCCAAATTACGCGGCCATGGACTTTGCAGCTGGAGAACGTCTGTGACAAAGTGAAACGAAGGCGGGAAAGACACTTCACTTTGTTTACGCATTTCCTCCCCGCTTTCCGCGACCTTGAAGTCAAAAGTACCTACATGCGTGCGAAAAGAAAACGATGGAGATAACAAAATGAAACTTTGTTTTGCTCATAAAAAAGTTTGTTCGGAGGAAAAAAACAAAGTCGGACAGATAACACAAACAGTAACCCATTCAGGGACTGAAAGGTCAGCAAACGCCCCATATCCTGGAATGTAACCGCGGAAAGTAAGGTCGAAATCCGTCTCTACCGAAATAAGGTCACCGCGAACCTGCTCCTTCTCCCGGGACGTTGGACCCGCAGCTGGTAAGGTTGCGCAATGTTTGAGACAAAGCCACCGGGCAAATAACTATTGGCTGGAATGCCGCACACAGTCGTTTGTAGACGAGCTCCATGGTCAAGGTGCCGTCCACGCCACAAAGCAATGCCGCCTCAATTTTCGTTGATAGCACGCTGTGCACGGATGCACGCAGCAAACAAGAAAGTTGCACAAGAGGCGTCTCCTTGCGGTTGACGAGCCGCTCCACTTGGCCCGACGCCAAAGTATTTGCCAACGCGATCACAGGCTTCCACGCTTCCGCAGCATTGCTTCTTTCGCCCACTTGCTGCGCCTAAATTGTTTAATTATTTTCTTTTTTTTTTCTCTCTTTTTTTAACGCTAAGAAAAATAACAGCAGTGTTAGGAGCGTACTTTCACAGAACAAACGTTCGCGCTGTATGCCGATCAGTGGTGTTCATTGCACATATCGTATTTACACGATCGTAAGTCGACCCCCCCACATTGCACATAAAAAAAAAACAGCTTTAGATGCGCATTTTACTGCGAACACGTGAGAACGGCAAAGTATCCGTTTCGAAAGCCGAGCCTCCAACACGCGATCGATGTCTTCTGGCTTGCTTTGGCTGCGCATGCACGCGCGGTGCATGAGATGCCCAGGCGTTATCGAAACTAAGAAACTAGTACCATATTTACTCGAATCTAACGCGCACCTTTTTTTCCGGGAAAATAGGTCAAAAAATCGCATGCGCGCTAGAATCGAGTGTGACCCAAAACTGCGCTACCATATCGGCATTTCAAAATGGCCGCTCCATTACGCGCTGAGACTGAGAGGCTTAGAGCGTAGCCAGCGCTTGGCGTAGTCATGTGTTCCTTGCGTTCGTATCAGCGTGAAAGTTCCCACTGCAAAGACACGCCGCGTTCACCATGACGCTGGATTCAAAAGAAAAGTGATATTGTGCGCGGAGAGCGATGGAAATCGGGCCGCATCAAGTGCGCTTAGTGTTCCAGAAACTTGCGTGTGGGACTGGTGGAAGCAGAAAGAAAGGATTTTGGCCAGCAAGTCAACGCGGAAGGGATTCAGTGGACCGAAGAAGGGCCGATTCCCCGAAATAGAAGACCCACTTGCAGCATGTGTCGTCCGACAGCGATGACGAGTGATGCATATCGCCCCACGGGCGCTGCCCCGGACCGGCGTCGTGGCGACGACCTTGCCGGCGAGAGACAGCGCCGTTCATTTCATCGCAAGATTGAAGCATTTGGAATAAACCTTCGTTGTTCCAAGTGAGAAAAAGTTTCATTTCTGTATCGAACCTACAAAATCTGGTGTGCAAAGCAATCGAGGTCATCGCGTTTTTTTTTTTTTTTTCGGACTTCGAAGAATGGGTGCGCGTTACAATCGAGGGCGTGTTAGATTCGAGTAAATACGGTAAGTTCACGCTGGAGGCGGGACAACTGAAGCTGCTCCCTGTCGTTCTCACTCCGTCCTCAACTAGACTACGACAGACTCGTCCGCACTGGTGATGTCAGTCCCATCGTCATCACTGCCACGTTCTCGAAGCATGTTGTCGGCGTCGTCCAACGAAATCTCGCACTTCGAAAATGACAGGATCAACCGCATCTTCCGTGCTTGCTCGGCGATCGCGTTGGACATCACGGGTAGGGACCGATCGCACACTTTTGCACCGTACGTTGCAAGCCTGGCCTCCAACTTCGAAAGGCATCCCCACCTATCCAGAATTTGGCTTACGGAAGCCTCTTCATTTGCCGTCACAGTTTAAGATCCCGCGCCACTGCAGACTCCACTGGAGCATCACCCGCTCCGACGGGTCGAACTTGCGTCCAACAGCGCAGTTGTTGGTTGCTTCCGAGTGAAGAATGGCCATAAACGAGCCCCGAAAACCTAAACTGCCCGGATCACGCGTGTCAATACAAAATAAACGTAGTTAGCGCTCCAACATGATCTCGACACTCGATCGAACGATGTGCGACCGTAATAGTGCAAAAAACTGCGAAGAGAAGCCGCAGAGGGAGTGTGCGAGCCGTGAGGCAACATTGCGCGAGGCTGTTCCAGCGGCCTCCGGAGTGGCTCTTACAAGAAGTGCCGTCACCTCCCGGGAGTCGGGCGCTTTGCAAATCGCCATCAATAATACTCGTTCGCGCAAATAAAAAAAAAAATTAATTTGTAAGATGTAACAAGCCGAGGTGGTCATGATACCGCGATTGTTTCGTTTTTGCCGGCAGTGAAATGCTTTGGTTCGATTATAAGTTGACCCCCCCACTTGAGATTTTCAAAAATTGAAAAAAGGGTCGACCTACATTCCTGTAAATACGGTACGCAAGCAACAAACTTTACAATTGTAAGACATTCTTTCGTGAGTATTTCTTGGGTAAAACAATGAAAGTAATTCAAGTTTTGAGTTTACTGTATCTCTTGTGCATCCGCGCTAGATATGTTCAGGAAACAAGTGTTTTTCAGTTTGTTCTGAACTTTTTGTGCTTACCTACCGAGACATGGCCCACCCCACCTTTTTAAGAATTTCAGGCAGGAGTGGGGTGGGGAACGACTCGGGATATTACGGTATAATCTACATCGTCTGGTGAAATTGTAAACGAGAGAAATTACAAGTGTGAGCTTTATTTATCTTCTGCGTTGCTGTCCTTTCGTGGTGATAACTGAAATATGCGGGTGACTTTCTATCTACCATGAAATCCTGAGCAATCGCCCACTCAGAATTTGGAGATAATCGCGTAAACCTGGGGAACGGGTGCTCCTTGGGTCAACAATATGTAAAGATATATCTTTCGCGTATTTTCCGCATGTTATAAAATGAAGGGGTGGGCGCTTATTGTGGAATGCGCAGATGCTCGGTATTCATTAGCATTTTTCGTTTCATTTGCTCCACAACTAGACGAGACAACTTGCGTCGTCTTGCCCGATCCTTGATGCTTACTTTGGTCGTTTTGTTTCTCAATCAGCATCCAGCGTCAACGTGGGCCTGCTGACTCGGCAGCACCTCCTGCTGGGGACGATTCGTGCCACTCGCGTGCTGGCGTCTCAGCAGTCTGTGCTGAGAAAAGTTTTGATGCAGAGCATCGCTGAACAGCAGCAGCAGCAACCGCAGTCAATGGCCGACAGCACCTGTGCTGAAGAAGATTCGACCGCCGACGCCTTTGCACCAGTCACTCTCACGGAGCAAGTGATGGCCGCCGCCACACAACCGTCACCGCTTCGGCCTCTTTTCTCGAGGCTCGAGTTGGAGGTGGGTGTTGCTCGCACGCTTTTCTGGAGGGCAATGAATGTTGTAGCTCTTACTGAGGTAGCTGTTACTGACAGGAGTCGTGAGGAAACAGTTGAACGCTCCGACTGCTTCAGATATCGTTACCACTTCTGGCTCCTCTGAAGGCTCTTTGGCGCTCTCCGCTAAGTCATCTTCGGGAGGTTGCTTCGCCTCCTTGATGACTTCCACGATGTCGTCTGTTGTCAACTCGGAGCAAACAATTCATTGTTCACCGAGGCGTAAACCTCGGGAATGATGACCGTTACAGCACTTGTTTCAGTGCAAAACGACTGAATTGATTCTTGGAGCGTTACATCACACGCACATGCAAAAATGAAAAAACGAGTGCATACAATTCCCAGATAAAAGCGTCAAAAAAAAAAAAAAAGCTTATTTTGGAGCGGAGTCAGCGAAGTGGTGCATCCTCAATCAACGGCGCGAGCAAAACAAAAGTAAACGAAAGTATGCACAAGCGCGCACAGCACGCGGCAGAGGCGGCGCTGCATTCGCCGTGCCGCTTCCTCCGTCGTCGCATCGTGTTTTGGCCCGGTCCAAAGAATTTGTTAGTGTGCAACCTTGTGTCTAGATGGTGCTGCGTGACTATGTTGCCGCGTACAGACTTAGCAGCAACATAGTCACGTAGCGCCACCTAGACACAAAGTTGCATGCTAACAAAATATTTTGAACCCAAAACCGAGAATGTGCAGTGCTGCGATGGCAAAGGGGTGCGACAGCAGTGTCAACCGTCGCCGCTGCCACAGTATTTCTGTCCTCTACATGCGTCACTTGAGAGCGACAATTTACGTAAAGTCGACTACCTTTGACTTAGAAAATTTTTAATACGAGTCACTTTGGCTTTGTGGGGCTGCGCACTCCATTAAACAGAGATATTCGTTAAATAGGAATTTGTTGTAGTTGTCAGAGAAATACATTAAACACATAGGAGACTGGCCATGACTTTATTTTTGCTTCATTAAACTGGCGTTTTCATAGCAGAGGCGTTCATTATAAAGGCGTTTGACT
Organism: Ixodes persulcatus; assembly: GCA_013358835.2. Taxonomy (NCBI): domain Eukaryota; kingdom Metazoa; phylum Arthropoda; class Arachnida; order Ixodida; family Ixodidae; genus Ixodes; species Ixodes persulcatus. Next base: position 25,201 of record JABSTQ010011432.1, on the reverse strand, counting down.
GTGCATGGCAAAGAAAAGAGGGCTTTGAGGTTACAGTGCTTTAGCATTTAGTCATTTTTACCGATGCTTGCGAGATCTCCGACGGGGTCTTGGTTGTGCTCTAGTCTGGCCTCGATTCAAACTGGTCTGTCATAACCGTTATTCGATTCTTTTTGGCAGGCTGCCGCCGTGGCTCTCGTCCAGTTTCTGACGGCGGAAGGCACGCGGCACGAGGTGGCGGCGGCAGCTGCTTCCTCTGCCCAGCCGCCCTGCTCGGAGTTCAGGGAGGACGTCGAAGAAGAGGAGGAGGGCGCCCTGGGGATGGGCTCCCCCTCCAGTGAGGACGGTGCCACGGCCGCCTGCGCGGCAGACCACGTGGCGGACGACGCCACGGCCGTTCTGCCCAGCAGGAGTCATAGGGCTAAAGCAAAGGTACACCCACGAATCGAGTGAACAGCCTGAAATCTAATTGCCTGCCTCGCACGTTTGCGTTTAAGTGCGATCGACTGCGTGGCAATTGCTTGTGACCACTCGCGACGAGAGAGCACACTAGCACATTCGTACCGTTCATCAGGTATAGCCCTGGAACATTTCGTATCTGCGTATAACTAAGGCTGCGTCTGTGCGGGGCGGGTGCTATCTTTCTGCATGACCGTTTTACACTCTTGTAACTCAACTCTATTGCAGGTTGACCCTTCCGTAATTGCTTGCCAGCCAATAAAAACATTTGCAGTTTTATATTTCTATTTATCGATCAAAGAGTAATATCCAGAATTGCATTTTATGAGGAACGCGGCGGACGCTAGCTTCAACCTCAAGCTTCCAGACATGCGACGCCGCATTGGAGTCGCCACGTCCTCCTTTTGTACTGTTTCTTTTTCTCCTATTCTTTTTTTTTTTTTAAGTTCTCACAGCTGGCAAAGTCTTCTCAAAGCATCTTAAGTCCTCTCTCCTGTCTGTTCCGTTTTCTATTTTCTTCCTCTTTGTAGTCCTTTTTTTTCCGCGCGTGCGTGGCTGACGGAGTTGGAACACGGGTGTTTGCCCCCCTCCAACTGTCTTCGACCGTGTCACTCTTCATTTTTCGAGGCTTAAACGCGGTAAGCTTTGATAAAAATGCAAATCTGCATTAATAGGTGAACCACCCCTTGTTTGGGTTTTCGATTTCAAAACGCGAGTCGACCTAAAATCGCGCAAATTTAATACTGCGCGTCCGCCAAACCACTCGTATTTCCTGTTGGTCCCTAGCTCTTCTCTAGCTTACTGAACCTCCCCATGGAGTGATATTGCCTCCGTGTCATGTAGCAGTATGGTTACATTCCCTCGTACGACAGCCGTTTTATTTTTGAGCAACCATAGTTTTGAGCAGCCTTAGCTTTGGGCAATGTTAGTTTCGGGCAAAAGTTTGACAGCTAACATTTTGTCTGGATTTGTATCGGCAGGGAGCAACGTCTCGGCGGCCATCGCTGCCAACACCAGCTGCAGCGGCGCAATCGTCTGTGCCCATCGTCCAGCAGCTCGTCGAGATGGGGTTCTCGAGACACGGTGTCGAAGTTGCCCTCAGCGCTCTAGGTGCGCCATCTTTTTTCTCACACATAACCCGGGAAGGATCGGTTATCCTCCGATGGCTCGGAAGAAGCTGCACGACGGATGCGAGGGAAAATATCTCTGCGCGCATCATACCATGCTGCGGCGGAGCTGGTTCGACGAAAGTGTGCAACCAGCGTGTGCTTATCTTAGTGGCTCTGGGATAGTATTAGTGGCTCATTAATTACGTAGAATTTTCTTTGTATTGATCTTCTTTTTTTTAATTTTAACTTGCAGTCTGCAATTTCCACTTTTTTTTGCTTAAGTTTCGTAACATTGCTTACCATTCCGTTGGACATCGCGGAATCTCTGACAAGATTCACTTTAACCTTGTAATCCGCGGTTTTTGTTCCCATGACATGCGAGCTCGTAGCAGGTTCTGGCATGTTTTTGTCGCACCACGGAGCCCGAATTTAACGTGTCTGCGATCTGCTTGCACAACGATGGTTCCTATGACTTGCGAGTTAGTTGCGGGTTCACGCGTGTTTATCGCACCATGAAATGCGAATCTTCAGTCTCTATGACAAGCGAGTTCGTGGCAATTTGCGGCGTGCTTATTTCGTCGTCAAACGCGAAGTTGCTGTATTGACGATCTGCGGTATCAGTTCCCAAGACGTAGTTTTTGGCGGGCGCCCCTCCTCCACTCTCAGTGTTTATCGCTTATTTCTTTATAAGGTTTTGCCGTCCCATCTTCAGAAATCACCTACGTACCTAATATTTTTCAGCATACTCTATCGCTTCACCGTGGGTGGGCAGATAATCGGGATTCTATGGTGGACACTACAGTCTAAGCTTTTTCTAACAGGCCTTGATATTGACCAAGATTTCGGTCTGTTGTAGAAGGAGTATGTTGTATGCAGATATGAAGTTGAATCAATGGTATGTAGAGGAAAACCAACCAAACCTCACAAATTGGTACGTTATATCCCAATGTCTGTTGTAACCAGGTCTGTTGTAATGAGCTTAGACTGTACTACTTGTATTGTGTGTTGGGATTCTTTGACTTGTTCTCTTTCTCTGGCACCGAGCAGCGGGTTCGTTCCACGTGATGCCCAGTCCCGAGGCGATTGTTTCCTGGCTTTTGGAGCACGAGGATCCTTACCTCTCGGACGACGAGAGCATAACCTCCCTGGACAACTGTTCCGAGTCGGATTCCTTTTCGGATGACCTTTTCGATGGCGATGCCAGCGGATCTCTGAGGGAGGTAGGCTGGGCCAGTTTCTTTTTTCATTACTTTGGTCCAGCTGTGGTTTGCAAGTGCATATGAATTTCACTATGAAAAGAAAAAATGGGCATGTTTTTTTTTTTTCTCGAATGATTAATTTGGGAATGCTGGATTTAGGAAAAGATTTTTCTAACTGTTTCTCTGTCCTGTGCAGCAATGGATTAAAGGCAATACGGTGCAGGTATAAATGAATCGAAAGGCTCGAGGTACACCTAAACACTTCGTACGAGTTGTGAATGCAAAAACATGTATGTCATTCTTCGCACCGCAGCCGCTTCTGATCCTCACGGCGCCGCGGCCATTTCTGCTCCAGCGCAGGCACGCAGCGCCTCGGGGTGGCGCTAATTGAAACTGACGCGCATCAACTTTATATTATTGCCGTTTTGCATGGCTTTTTGCATGGTTTCAAAGCTGAGATGCCTCAGATCGCGGCTTTGGGAATTCATCTGCCGTTTGGCGCGGCTGATGACGTCGGCTTGCTCCATGGGACAATTAATGCTTTCGCATTAATAAAAGAATGTCATTCTTCCCTCGTTTGTTTTTACAGCAGAGCTATTAAGGGCTTGTTTCCCCAGTTTCGTGTCCGTGGGCAAATAAATCTCGACACAAAACTCTGGACAGCTACCGCCATCTGTGAGCGATGGCAGCAACCAGACAACCAGCTTGCCAGTTGTCTGGTTGCCGCCGTCGCTCATAGATGGCGGCAACCTTTCTTTGGAGATAGAAGAGCGAGAGCGGAATGAGCGGCGACGTGCGCAGCAGCAGATGGCGGCAACCTTTCTTTGGAGATAGAAGAGCGAGAGCGGAATGAGCGGCGACGTGCGCAGCAGCACGAATCGCTCCGCAACCGCCGCGAGGCCGCTATCACCTTAAGTTCCGCTGCGTGGAGAGCTTCAGATTCCCTCGCGAAAGAAGAGCAGATTGCTCGCCTGGAAGGCCACTACCGAGAACAGAAGCTACAGCTCCACTGCTCTTCCTTCTTTACCAAAGCAGAAAGACTAAAGTTTTTTTTTTTTTGTTTGTAATAAGACTACAACATTCCTTAGTGAAGTACCCCAAATTTTTGTACCAGTACAGTAAAACCTCGTTAATTCGGATCTCATGGGACCGGCAAAAATGTCCGAATTATCCGAAAGTCGAAATATCGAAAGGACAAAGAAAACTGCGCGATAGCGTTTCCCTGTGACATACCTTTATTTTGAGAAGAAATGTATTATTACCACCTGCTTTCTGGACGACACTTGGACGGAGACGGGAACTTACCTTAGCGCGGTCGAGTGCTCCATCGCACTCGCACAGTCGGAGCTACGCATCCCGCGCGCTGACGAGTTAGCACAGCAAGGCCTCGTCTAGTTTCGGGTGCACCACCGCCCACGGCCGCTTTCTTTTCGCGTTGAACTTCTCGCTCTCGAAAGCCCGTAGGATATCGGCCTCAATTTTCACACATACGGGGCCAAACTGCTTCTCTTGACGTCGTAACTTTCAATCACTTGTATAGAGACGCCGTCCTTCAACGCCCTTAGTATTTCCACTTTCGTCGCTAAATTCTTAGCCTAGTACAGCTGCAACGGAAAACGAGTAGCGCAACTGACCAATAATCGGAGCGGCAAAATCGCGAAACCCGGCACTATTTTTCCCGAGCGCCCGACACCGAGAGTGCCAGTCACGTTGCATTTTACAACGCGGGGGTGGCCGGTTAAAATGGCGGGCTTTAGGATCCCCGCGTTGAGGCATGAAACGTGACTGTCACTCTCGCTATCGGCGCGCTCGGGAACAATAGCCCCGCGCGACGCGATCTCGCCATTGCGGTCGTCGGTCACTTGTGCTACCCTTTTTCCGTTGCAGCTATTCTTCTGCCGCTTCCATGCCAGGAGAGTAGCGGGTAGCGCGCTGAAGCACGGCAATCCAGAGCAAAACTGGTGCGAAACACGGAGAACGGGAAGAGCGGAGAACCATGGGAAAACCGGAAAACCACGTGTGCACCTCGGATGGATAGCGGTCATACCATTTGGAATGGATGGTAGCTAGCGCCACCTGCCGAATTCGTCCGAATTAACCATAGCGCGCCGCGTTCCCTCCGAATTAATGAGCGTTTGCTCCCATTGACTAATACATACGTTTGACGGGACCGGATCGGCAGTCCGAATTATCCGAATTTCCGAATTAGCGGGGGTTGAATTAACGAGGTTTTACTGTATTACAACCCTGTGTCAACTTTACTAGTATATTCTTATCCTCACCAGAAACTGTCTATAGCAAAATTATCTATGATCTGCAACTTGGCGTGTAAATGCAAAGTTGCAGATTCAAAGACACTGTAAATGCTCTAGATTCAGCGAATGTTTTTGATTCATGTGAACTGCGCTTCTTTTGATTGCAGGCAACGGCGAGCACGACGTATCTGTGCAGAGGGGACTTTGCGAACAACGACGATTACGCCCATCACGTCCGGGACCGAATCGAACGTGGCATGTGGGTCCGCTGTTGCCGGACCTATGAGGAAGTTCACGAGGGGGACATTGGCCGTGTGGTCGAGGTGGGTGCAGCAGTGGTTGCCAGCATAAAGCTGTCTAAGCTCATGCTTGTGCACCACTAGGGCCATACTATCAAGAGTTGGGAGGTCAGGATGTAGTATAAGACTCCGATACTGTATTAGTGGAATCGGTGGTTGTGCCACTTGCTGTTTTTCCCCCACACTGAGTAGTGCTGAACATTCTGATGGAGGGGATTAAAACTCTGAATGTCCAACGAAAGTCACTTGTCGTAAAACTCTGCACTAAGGAAATCATTCAGACATGCACACAAACTGGCAGAGTATGTTCCCCCTCCACCATGAGTTGCAAGCTACAAAGTTGAAGGTGCTTCGACCTTTAAAGGGACACTGACACATGACCTATAGACCTTTCCAAAAAGAGCTCTCAGGCCGCCGCCATTTTGCGATTCGAGCGACCCCTATCAGCCAGAAATTTCTAGCACCCTCCTGAGCTGTGGATACTCGGTCAGCGTGACTCCCCACCTGCATTGTGCATTCGGAGTTCGCCGGATTTTCTTGAAAGTTTTTACTTTATTTTCCTATTCAGGATGCTTACCCTTTGTGTGTATCTTCCACTGTGAGAAACAGTGAATACAGTGAAACCCATTTAGAACGAACCCACGTACAGCGAATTATTGTCAGCATCGAACTCGCGGAAAATTTAAATAAAAATGCATCTAAAAAGTATGTTTTATAACGAACAACATATTGGCTATATCAAACTTTTTCCCCCCGGGAAGGCTTCCAAAAACGCGCAAACAATTGTCTTCTAGCTTGTCCCTTCCCCTAAAAAAGAAGTAGGAAAGAAAGAAAATTCTAAAAGCTCAAGTTGCGAACAAAATTGAGGGAAGAGAAGCCATTCAGAAGGGGAGAAAACTAAAAAATACACTCTGCATGCACACAAAAAAAAAAAAAACTTTTCATCCCAAAGTGTTTGCCCACGAAGAGAAGCGATTCAGAAGAGGAGATAAGCTATAAAAAAAAAAAAAAAAAACTGCATGGATGCAAAAAAAACCCAAAAAACACACTTTTCAGCGCGTTGTTACAAGGCTGAAGTGAAGAGATGAGAAAGAAAGAGAAGTTCTCGCCTTACAACGAACTCATCGTGGAAGTGTGTTGTAAATGGTTTTTGCTATATCGAACTACTTGCTATATCGAACTGATCGTCGCGTTTCCTGCTGTTTGTTATAAACGGGTTTGACTGTACCAGGGCGCGTAGTTTGCTTGGCCTTCGCAGGAAACAAACTAATACCCTAGTTACACGGGCGCTTTCAACTGCCATTGAGCATTGAGTCAACGACAGTTGACTCAATCGCGATCGGCCGGAGTTACACGGCGGCGCCAACTGTCATCGAGCCGCTAATGACAGTTGAGTTCAACTGAGCTCCCCTACCTCAGTTTAACTCAATGGACTTCCCCAACGGAGGTAAAATGGCGCCTGTCTGCGGGACCGCTGCCGCCGACCATCGTTTCCGAGGTACTTAACTGTTTGGGAATGCAGGAGGAGGCATCTAGAAAGAATCGTAGCAGCAAAATACCCAGGAAGGAATAGGTAGATTTAGGCGTCCGAACTGCCGTTAAAACGATCCCGGCTAGCCGGCAAGCCACCGAACGAGCGAAGATGGCGACGGGACCAGATGTGTGAATGGACAAATAGTAATGGGTGCACCCATCGTAGCGGGCGGTAGCTTGCTTCACCTAGCCTAAAATATGCGCAACTTAGCCGTGAATCTGTTTTGGTACTGGTGTAAACGCCGCTAAAAAGCAACGAGGTATTGAACATAATGTATGATATACTTATCATAAATAAAATATGCTTCTCCGAGTAAATTACTTTAACAATTAGACTGATCACGTGGCACAAGAACTAGTTTCGTTTTAGCTTCAACTGGGTTCTGGAGAGCCGTGTAGCACCACCTCAGTTCAGTTCAGTTCAATCACAGTTGGGGCCGATAACTGTGATTGAACTCAACGACAGTTCAAAGCGCCCGTGTAACTAGGGTACCTATAAGAAAGCGAACGTCAAGTAGCCAGCGATGCGGGCCTTTCGACATTCTTCGAGGATTATTTCCGTCGAGATAATCTCCGAAAAGCCTTCCCGGCTATGTTCCGGGTCTTCGCGAAAAAATAGCTGATGGGGTCGGGTTTGGGGTGTGGGGACGAAATATACACATTCTTTCATTTGCTTTGGTGCTGTGCAAAAAACGAGCTCTCTTCGAGACGTGCCCTATTACAAGCCCGATTCCGCCCGATCGTCGTGAAGTGACTATCGTCGACACTGTATATTGGATATGCTGGGTTGTTTGAGAGCTTTCTCAAATCCTGTTCGGATAACGCGGCACCGTGGGGTACGTACAATATACGTTGTTCGATTGATGAGACTCGTTGAATTTCATCTTGTGAGCGGGGAATACCCGTACAATTCGGCTATTATTTGTGGTCAAATATTTTCGACAATTAAGACCTTTGTAGATTGACGCGGCTGAGTGTATGGTGCCGTGAAAAGATAAACATAAAAATAAAAATAAAACACTCCGGTAGCCCTTGCTCTGTCGCGGGCGGACTCACCAAAACAGGTTTTATATGTTTGTTTTTGTTCCCAAAAATAATACAATGCATTCTTAGAAACCTCGAGAAATTCTATTGGCCATAGAACACGAAAAAAAATTTGATAAAATGCTGCGATTTAGCCGCCACCAGCGTCTGGAAGTGCGCCTACGCAGGCTGCCACAGCCTACTGACGAGAAAACCCACAGCCCAGCGCAGTCGCGTAACACTGATGTACACTCTCAAAACCAGGGACGTGCGCTGTAAATCGCTTCGTTCGAGACTGCCGTTGGAAAGGTCTATAAGGGCCCAACTACCCAGAACATAATTTGCGGCTCAAAATTCGCTTTCTTTCCGCCCGAACACAGGCCGTCAAGAATTGGCTGGTTTCAGCCTCACTCACACTCTTTTTTGTGGTCACGTGGCGTTCGAACTATGTGCGCCAAATATATTCAGTCTAATGAGCACATTCAATATTAAAAATAGAAAAGAATATTGTCACGAATGACAAATGATGAGGTGGTTAATAACTGGAGAAACTAAACGTTTGATGGGGCGAACTTGTGCCCAAAACAAAATACAAAAAGGTTAGTGTCACAGGCGTCAATGTCGTCGAAACAGCAGGATCGAGCGCTGGGGCGAGACTGGCCTCGGACCGCCACTCAAAGAAGCTTTTGTAGTTGTGTGGGTTTCTGGAACAATCGGCGTAGAACGACCAGACGATCAGACGACAAGGTTCTCAAACTCACGAGAATGCTAAATTGAATGAGTAAATAAATGAAGCGGCCGCTCCCAGGAATCGAACCTGGGGCTACTGCGCGAAAGCCAATATTCAAGATTGCTGCCATTGACCTCAGGAGCCAAAATGCCCATCAGGCTTAGCATACAAACTTTGGAAGGTTATATCTCTTAAGTTCACAAGTTCAAGGTGCCTGTATGTCTGATTTCTCTCTTGTGTCCATTGTTTTTTGCACCTTACACCATGATTTTCATAGTTCACCAACTAGCCCAACTACAAGTTCTTTTCAAGGTCAAGATGTCACACAGAGTTTGTACAATGCTGAATTGTGACGTCCTTCAGGGTGGCTGCCGTTGACCTCGGAGCCGAAAATCCTTGTTGGGATTATCGTGAATACTTTGGAAGGTCATACTCCAAGGTCACAGGCTCAAGGTCAAACTGTCGCGCAGGTTTTGGATTCAGCTGGATTGTGACAGCCTCTGAGATGGCTGCCGTTTTCCTCAGGAGCCAAGAAAACCCATTAGGCTTAGCTTTGCATGCAGCTTTGGAAGGTCATATCTACAAGGTCACAGGCTCACGGTCAGGGTGTCGCGTAGGTTTTGGACACAGATAGATCCTGATGGCCTTTAAGATGGCTGCCATTGACTTCAGGAGCCAAAAAAACCTGTTAGGCTTAGCATCAAAACTTTGGAAGGTCATATCTTTAAGGTCACAGGTTCAAGGCCAAAGCGTCACATGGGGTTTTGTACACAGCTGGATCGTGACGGCCTGCACGACCTGAACGTCCTGGTCAACTGGCAGCGCAAGGGCGGTGTCTACTGGGTGCGCTACATCCACGTGGAGCTCCTCGGCTACTCGCACTCTTCCAGCCCTCCTCCGACGCCCGCTCCGGCCACTCCGGTTCCCTCAACGACAGTGACTCCGTCTGCAACGCAGTCCGGCGCCCTCCGCGTCGGCGACCGGGTGCGGGTGCGGCCGACGGTGTCGCAGCCCAAGTACAAGTGGGGATCGGTGTCGCGCTCGAGCGTCGGCACGGTCACCAGTGAGTGCTCTGCGTTGAGTGAGTTGCCCCGGAGACAGAAGCAGGACGCTTTGAAGGGTCTCTCGATCATCTCTTTTGAGGTTTCAATGAGGGAGAGCCGTCGGTGTGCGATGGTCAGCGTGAGAGCCACTGGGTAGGCTACGGTTCAGAGGGCTTCAACTCATTGTTGCCAGTTATCTGAAGCTCGATTTGAAATCGCGGGAGACTGGTTTTTCGTCCTTCAAAGACTCTGAGACAGTCTGCGACAGAGCGAAACAATATCGCCCGAGTTTCCCAACGTCCTATCCAAAGCTTAGGAAATCGCATTTTCGGATCGTAACAATCGCCAATTGCATCCGCTCTGCACTAAGTACCGTAATGGCCTCGCCGACAAGAAAATTGGGTAATGAAAAGCCGATAGTCTAAGCGTACCTTATCTAGTGGCTCTGAGCGGCGCAAGGACCTAGTGACCGCCGATGGGCAGACAATACTACCTGGGAGCGACGATTTTGCGACACTCGCGGCCTTCACTGCCGTCCTTCTACAGAGATTTAGCGTTGCATCGGCATCATCAGGGTTAGGGGTCTTGCTGGATTTAGGATATCTAAGAGGGATAGTTTGTTGCTTCAAATTTCCTGTGTTGGGACCTCAAGATGGTAAACTTCAATTTCCTTTTCTTGGTTTTGTTGGTGCTTTTGCCTATTTACTTGACATTTGTCTTTGTTGGGTGTTGTTTTCTTTTCAACCCAGCCGGCTTCTATTTTTTGCAAGTTGTAGAATTGCCATATACTATTTTGTTGAAAAGAAATGTTCTCGCGATCAGACACAATTACTGAGGCTAGCTTTGATGCACTGATGCTGCGTACAAGGCGAATTACTTTTACACATCTGGGTTCACTTTACAGTTTGAATTTTTCTTTCGCAACTCTCTAGAAATGTGTAACACAGCACCGCCCGCTCATTACTGCCTGCTATCCCACCAAGCTTATGATTACAGTTTTCGTGTGGAGTGTTGATTTATCTGGAGAGTTCCGAAGGTTGCGTATCTACTTTTGGACAAACGGATTGTCTTGGCCGACCCAATCTGAATTCGTTGCAGGCATAAGCCGCACCGGGCGAGACGTGACCGTCGACTTTCCGCAGCAGTCCAACTGGATGGGCCTGGTCTCCGAGATGGAGCGTGTGCCCACCCTTCACGAGAATGTTATGTAAGTGGTTGTAAAACGGTAGGTCCTCTTCCCTGCAAGGGCCCACCATTATGCCTAGGACATTTCCTTCACAAGGGCGCCTGTGAAGGAAAACTCGTGGTGCAACGACTATTCAAAGGTTATCGTAAAACCCTTAGGCCTCATTCACACAGCTGGCGTCTCGCCCCGTCCCGGCGAAAGCGCCGTGGGCGCCGTGCCGAAAACGGGACGGTGCGGGGACGGAGGAGTGTTTGAACCAGCGGCGGCGGAGCTGCCGGCGGTGGCTATAGGAATAGATGGATGCTGGCGGCTGTGTCCGCTTAAATTCGGCGGTAGCTTGCGTCACCTAGCCTAAACATCTTTCTGAACCTTTCAAATTCCGCGTCGAACGTTTGTATCCCGTAAAACTGTATAACCGGTATAACCTATTATTTCGTGCGCAATTTCACACTTCCCTCGATCTCTACTACCAATCTTGTAATCCCGTATTTGTGGCTGCTTTCTGGCGGCGTCGATCACCAAATGTAGCGGACTATCGGCGTCGTTGGGCGCAGCCAGAACTGTTTTGTTCCTTGGAGCTTGCGTTTGGGTCTCCGATAACGATCTTGCCTGTTTCAAAACACTTTATTTGTCTCCGTGTTTCGAAACAAAAACGACAAGACCCACCGCGAGCAGGTTTCACATCAATCACTCCTTACGCCGCATTTGGTCCCCGATGATCGACGACCGTATTTTGTTTCTTCGGCTGTTCTTCCTTAAAATCGCATTTACGTCTATCGCAGAGGAACCGATGTGGTCTCACCATTTCGAGCAGCAGCTCAGCGGTAAATCCAAATCTCTGTATGCCCGTTGTTCAAGAGCCGTAAACATTACACAATGCGCCAGTCGTCTCGCTGGCCTCCCCCCTTCCCGAAAAGAGCTTTGTTGGCTTCGTCGTTAGGGCACAGTACGGTCAATTCCCCCTGCCGCGGCCGTGCCCATGGTCACCCAACTTTTGAGAATCCGCCAGATTTAGCGAAAGTTTCCTATTTTGTGATTGGCCGTCCGTCGATGGGGCGGGGCGCCGGCGCTCCCGTTCTCTCGCCGGTGCCGGGGACGTTGGACATCCTCGTTCGGCCCATTCCGGGTCCGGCGGCCCGATTTCGGTCGGAAACCGGTCCCAACACCCTCTCCCCCGGTGTAAAGGACGGCCAGCGTTTTCACCGTGCCGGGGGAAAAAACGGCTGTGTGAATGAGGCCTTAATGTTCCCGAGCCCCTAATTTTTGCCAATTTCGCCAATTGTGAAATTCACAAACTTTAGTGGGCACGAATATGTTTATTGTCTGTAGAGAAGAATTCCAGCCTTTAGAATTCGCAAAATGTAATGGTCGTGAATATAACTCCGCTGCCCAATTCGCGAAAAATCAGGGCCATGAAAAGGCTTTTACAGTATTCGAAAGTTATTAGACGAAAAAATTGCTATTCCTTTTAATTGAATAGAGCAATATTCGATTTGCTATTACAGTAAAATCTCATTAATTCGCATCTCATGGGACCGGCAAAAATCTCTGAATTTTTCGAACGTCGAAATATTAAATGAACAAAGAAAACTGTGCGAAAACGTTTTTCTGTGACATACCTTTATTTTGGGAAGAAATCTGTTATTGCCGCGTGCTTTCTAGACGACATTTGGGCAGAAACGACAACTTTCCTTAGCGCGGTCAGGTGCTCCACCATACTCGCACTGTCAGGGGTGTTGTAACAAAATTCTTCAAGCACAACAAGAGCCTCCGCGGCGTCGCGCACAGTGCGACGCGGCGGTGGCTCCTCACACGGACAGTCATCTTCGTCCGAAGCACGCCCGTCGTCACATAGGGCATCCCTGATGATCTCATCGTCACTCGGCTGACCGGCCACAACACCGTCATCAATCGCAAGGTACTCAGCAAGTTGCACTTGGGCAGGAAGGACACCGTCGAAACAGCCGTCATCGTCTTCAACGACGTCTGGGGTTTGCACCACCTGACAAGCTTCGAACCGGACAAAGCCGCTGTGCTTAAAACAGCTTAAAACAACACACCTCAGTAGGTGTGTTGTTCCAAACACGACAAATTGTGGATCGTGCTGAGGAGCAAAACTTCGTATTCCTTTGTAGTTTCGGTGCACAGCAACATTTGCTCCCATAAGTGCTTCCTGTATCTGCTTTTCACGTACTAAATGATCCCTTGATCTATGGGTTGAAGGGCAGCAGTAGTGTTGCGGAGGCAAAAACACGACCCGAATGCACCGCAGTCTCGGCACGTTGGAGTGGGCGCTGCAATTATCGACGAACATCAACAGCGCTTCTTAGCGCAGAAGCGTCGGTCTAGCTGGTGCAGCCAAGCTCGAAAAATTTCAGACGTCATCCAGGCCTTCCGGTTCGCTTGGTAGTCCACGGGAAGTTGTTTGAGATTTTTGAAACATCTCGGCTTCTTCGCCTTTCCAATCACAAGAAGTGGCTAGCCCTCCGTACCAGTCATGTTTGCTCCGAGGAGAACTGGGATCCTTTCCTTACTTCTCTTGCCGCCTGTGCAGGGGTCTCCTTTCAGTGTTTTGTCTGGTAGGGCTTTGTAAAACAACGCTGTCTCGTCTGCGTTGAAGATGTCGTTCGGCTCGTATGCAGCGAGGTGCTCGCGAAGCTTGACGTTTTTCCAGTCATCGACTACATTGCCGTCGACGGCACCTTTCTCTCTGCACACGTGTCTGAAGACCAGTCCATGTCTCTCTTTAAAGCGGGCAAACCAGCCTTCCGATGCCTTGAATGAAACAATCTTTATCTTCACTGCATGCTTCTCAGCTTGCGCGCAGATCAGAGGACCACTCAATGGCAACTGCGCGTCCCGTGCGCTGACGATCCATCGCAGCAAGGCCTCTTCTAGTTTCGGGTGCGCCGCCTTCCGCAGCCGCTTTCTTTTCACGTTGAACTTCTCGCTCTCGAAAGCCCGTAGGATCTCGGCCTCATTTTTCACGTACGTGGCCAAAGTGCTTCTTTCGACGTCGTACCTTTCCATCACTTGTCTTCGAGAGACGCCGTCCTTCGAGACCCTCAATATTTCCACTTTCATCGCTAAATCCTTGGCCTTGTACTTCAGCCGCTTCGCTGGCGGCGCCGCCATGGAAGTTGCTCCACGTGGTGATGACATGCCAGGAGCGTGCAAACCAGTACGTCAAACGTACGGCTTTCCAGAGCAAAACTGGCACGAAACACGGAGAACCGGAAGAGACGGGGAAACCCGAAAAAACCACTGTGTGCGCCTCGGATGGATAGCGGTCATACCTTTTAGAACGGGCGGTAGCTTGCGCCACCTGCCGGAATCATCCGAATTAACCATAGCGGATCCAGCTGCCTCCTCATTAATGAGCGTTTGGTGCCATCGACTAATACACACGTTTGGCGGGACCGGATCAGGCAGTTCAAATTATCCGAATTTCCGAATTAGCGGGAGTTGAATTAACGAAGTTTTACTGTAGAAAATTAGGAATGTTCACGCACCCCTTAGCGGGAATGATGGGTAATCTGTAGAACATGGGGTCGTAAAGTGGTATTTACTTTGCATGGTTAACGTAAAAAACCGAGGAAATTTGGGAGCTTGGTGAACACTTGTGGGCAATCTTGGAGGTTGGTGGAAACAGTCTGAGAGCCCATTCCCCGGCTGAATGCATGTGGCGAGGCTGTATAAAAAAATGTATACAGCCATAAAAGTTGGTGTGTGTTTGTAGATTGTACGTGAGACTTGTCCGATTGATTTTTTCTCAATTTTCCAGCTGTGACGGGTGTGATGCCACCCCACTGGTTGGGTCGAGGTTCAAGTGCCGCTTCTGCAGAAACTACGACCTCTGCGAACGGTGCTTCAAGACAAACCAGATCCACAAGCACCCTTTCAACCGCATCGTCAGGCCCGGTTAGTGCGTCACTTGTGTCTTCATACTTCGTTTGTGTGTTTTCTTTTTGCGAGAAGACACTTCATGTTTGGTCTGAACTTGGCTGAATTATGATTGCCCCTAAATGAAGCAGGAATGTCTTTTCTTTACTACTTATACCAAGTCGGAAGCTGATTTTAAATTTTACTACGTGACATTTCCCTCTATAGGGATCGTAGACAGAAGCTGTTGGTATAGGAAATCTATAAAGGAAAGCTAAGTTTCCTAGCAAAACATCACCCGTCATTCTGATGCTCTGCATTGAGTTTGCAAGTGGGACATAAAATGGTATGACTCGGTCATAGATGGGTTTCAATGCGGACGGTTTCTGACGTGAACTGGTTTCGACATGAAGGAGTTTTGATGTGCGCTAGTTCTAATGTGGGTGGGCTCTAATGTAGGGAGTTTCCATCATAAACAGGCTCCACCAATGGTGGGTTTTGACATGGGCAGTTTCCGATTTATGCTGTTTTTAATTTGGACAGGTTTTAATTTGGGCGGGTTCGGACTTGGACTGGTTTTAACATAGACATGCCCTAACATCGGGAGATTTTGACATAGGTGGGTTCTAACATGGACAAGTTCAAACATCTAACATCAGAGGGTAAAGGGATAGCCTGCGGTGTGCTGCATGGGCTCTTCTTTCCGTCGTTGAGGAAGACGTTTGTTACCCCCTGTTTTCCACCGTCCCCTCCACGTGCGACGGCGTGCGACACGCCGAGTGGCAGAGCGGGGCTTGAGACCCACAAGGGGACTGTAGGACGTACGTCGTCGCCGACGTTGCCAGCAGGTTGCGCACCCGACGGCGGCTGGGAAGCCGCAGACGTCTCGGCCGGAGTTGTCTGTCTTCGAGCCTGCTCGCTCCGTATTGTATAGGGGAGAGGTCGCCACCCTGCTGGCATTCTCTCTCGCACCCCTCTGGATGTCTCCCGTTTCGGGGGAGCCGCGACAGATCACGCAGGAGAGTCGAGCGCCCTTTCCACCGATTGGACGGCCCTCTGGCGAGGAGTCCTGGATTTAACGGCGGGCGACGGGTTGAGTCGTGGCTTACGAGGTTGTCCAACCGGCGATGACTCAATGCTTGCGTTTCCCCTGGCTCTGACTGGTCGACCTTCCCTCCTTCAAGTGGACGTCCGTCTGCCGAGAGCTCTGGAACAAATTCCTGCGACGATGGATAGCGGCATGAGCTCGGCCCAACGGCAATGACTCCGCTCGCAATACCTTTTAGGGACAAAGCTCCTTAGGGGCTAGCCATGTCCGTTTGTCCGTCCGCCGTCCGCCGTAGGCCGGCGTCGGGTGCTCGTGCTTCTGCTCGTGAGATCACGTGCTCACGAGCACGTGAGCAAATGCTCACGTACTCGTGTAGGGCAAAAAAAAATTGGAAAAAAAAAAAGATGAAAAAAAAATTATGAAAAAAGAAAAAGAAGAAAAAAAAAGAGTAGGGGGTTCTGAGATGCCATCCCATCTGTCTGCTTAAAAAAAGAAAAAGAAGAAAACCACACATTCTCCTACTGCCATGAATGAAAAGGACCGAAAAGCTCGGCATGCAGCGCCTCAGCGTCTACGTAGACAGCAAGCTGCTCCGGAGACCAGGGCGCGAGAAGCTGCTGCACAGCGTCAAAAACGCCAAGCGGACCCGGAGTTGAGAGCTCGGGAAGCAGCGGCAAAGCGTCAACGCCGACAGCAAGCAGCAATACCTATGACCAAAATCAGTATCATCAGCACCACCCGAGCTTCGCCCCAATCAACATCATTCACCACGTGGAGATGCGGTCATTTTTTGGTTTTCAGTTCGGCGGCCACTGCAGGCACGCTGTGTCCACGGCTCGCTCGACTGCAGTGTCTCGTTTGGGGACCCCTGTTTTCTAGTAAACGCCGTTGGATACCGGGATTGTTGTTGTCCGCGAGGCATTGACGAACCCAAAGTGGCAACTGCCCTCGCTGGTAGCCGTCGGCCGCGCGGTGGGGTGGGCATCGGGTTCCCTTTGAGCACTGGTTCCCCAAACGTAAAAGTACCTAATCCCCACAAGGCTCTGATTTGGGCGGGTTCTGACGTGGACAGGTTTCAACGTGGGCGAGTTCTGACATGGACAGGTTGTAAACGTGCCGAGCAAAATCCAAAAAAAACATTTCATGGTCCCGCAGGGGCACTGCCGATGTATGGGGGCTACCCGGGCGAGCGGACGCGCAAGAGGAAAGCTGGAGACCCGGATGGCACTCAGGCCGGTTCTGTGGGAGCACCCCTCCTGGAGGAGTGGGGGCACTGCGTCAAGAGCCTGACGGTCTCTTCCAACGAGAGCAGCCTGCACCGTCTCATCGACGGAACCCGTTCGGCCTGGCAGAGCTGTGGCACGCGGGGAAAGGTGAGTCTCCGGCATTGCTGTGCGCACCCGTTTCCATCATAGTTAATGCTGTTTCTTTAGCAATACGGTATTTACTTTGTTCGGCTTCTGAGGTTTCTTCTCGTGTCCAGCAGCTTAGACTTTTTATTTTTCTGTGGGAAGGAAGAGGAGGGGAGGCCCTAGAATGTAGTGGGCACTTCACTTGTTTGTTCAAACAACATAGTTCATACATATCAATTCATTTGAGAGGCATTTTCTGATGAAGTTTTGAGTGGTTACTGTTCCGAGCTCCCAATTAAATAAGCCGGAAAGAAAAAAAGGAGCGGGCATAAACAAGCCCCTGTCAAAAAGTAACTAGGCAAAATGGCCAACAGTGTAATGTCAATGGGCAAATCTGTGCCAATCCCTTAAAATTAAAAAAAAAAAAAGGCTTTTGCAAGGTTTTTATTGCTGGGCAGTAGACCAGGGGCCAGAAGTGGCGCCTCTCAGATCTTAGATTTTCTCAGATCTTAGAAATTTGGGAATGGGTGCTTAATGTGGCATGGGCGGATGCGCGGTATCCTACGGTAAGTGTACGGTATATTGTTATTTTTGTATAATTTCTATTCAATTCATGTAACCCCCTACAGTAATGTTTTCTCTGGACGATGTAGGTATCTGAATAAATAAATTAATAGGCTTCTGCACTGCGTTACTGAATGAATGTCGAAACCGGCTGGAGTACGGGTTCCTCGAGATTGAAAAGTTTGAGAATTTCTGTCCTGGAAGACCAGAACGGTAGTCATAGGAAAAAGCATGAGAACGTTCTGGCACTGTATTGACAAAGCTATTTGATATTTTTAGCTTGAGCCAATGTCTTTGGGTTTATTATGAATTTCGGTAACAAAGAAAGCTGTGTGTGTTTTTGCTTTCTCTAAAGCACTGGATAAGGCTGGAGATGCATCAAGGAGTAGTGATCCAGCGGCTCCGGATGACCGTGGATCCGGCGGATTCGAGTTACATGCCATCGCTGGTGGTGGTCAGCGGCGGTCCCTGCCTGACCTGGATGACGGAACTGGAGACGGTCCACATTGGATCCACAGACAGCCAAGTCACCCTCCTGGCTGACCTCAGAGAGGTGCGGCATGCTTCCTGTTTAAGCTGTTCTTTCCTATCCTCTTTAACGCAACACCAGGCTCCTCTGGTGCCTTCATTGTAAGCAAAGGTATTCCAAATGCCGGGAGGCATCGTGAGAAAAATGAATACACCAACTTCACCTATTCTATTGTAAAAGAGCATAATTCATTTACCAGACAGCAATTTCTATCTTTGCTGCACGGGTTTGGGTGCTTCAAGTCCGCGGACATACATGTAAAAAATTTATACAAGCTTGATCATGCTGACAAAGACTGGTAGGCACAGAATGTGGGATAGGCCTTCCAGGGAAGAAGAGAAGGGTGTCTGAACGGCACAGCGTACCCAAGATTCAATCTTATTTCTGACACACGCCATGAGATGACGCAGCATTATAGGAAAGGCCGCGAAGCATACAACCGTGCTAGCCGGCCACTGCAGCCAAACGTCACGGCCAAGCGTTCAGAACTTAATGAAAATTGGCTGATGAGACATATCTTGTGTTCATAAGCGGTTCTCCAAGGATTGCATACTGTTTCACCTAGCGTACACACTTGGCTCTTGCCAAACAGCATTGTTTTCTACTTCCTCCATGGTTGGAGGCAGGACGCCACTACATATCCCTCACCTACAAACTTGATTTGCGTGTGCTGTCAGATGTAATGCAACACGCCGCTTGTAATGGTACCTGTCTTAATTTAGTCTTGAACAGGGATGTTGACTCATGTGTGCAGTATGTTCCCTTTTCTACATACTTCAGTGACCACAAGGGTGTGCTGTGTGTGAACGACTAAATAAAGAGTAGATAGGCATAAAAGTGCCGGTGTGACTATGCGTATTAACAGCCTATTGCTGTCACTTCTTAGGTCACTGTGGTGAAAAGCTGTGGATGTTTTAAATGCATAGCATTTCTAAGGCCAGCCTTAGGGATTTTGTGTTTGTGGCAGGTAGCCTCAATGACATCACCGTCATGTGACATTATGACGTCAGGCAAAACTATGAAGTCACTTGACTAAATGAGTTGCGTGACTCCATGGCGTCACGTGACAGCATGATGTCGTATGACGTTACGACATCGCATGACTTTACGACATGACATGTCACACCGTGATGTCACGTGACAGTCTGACGGCTTTATATCTTTGCAGAAGCCCCGCAGTGTGCCCTTCTGCTGCCTCTTTACTGTACCCGCAAATAGAGGAGTGCGAAGAGGCCTTATAAATACTACGCATTTAGAATGCCTTTGGGAAATGCCAAAAAGAGAGCCAATATTTCGACCATTTTTTTGCAAGAAAGTGTTTGATGACGGTAATTTTAATTTTCCCCTTTTTGTCCACAGTACTACCGCTTCATTGAAATTGCAATCCGGGAGTGCCGAAGCGGCGGCATCGAGTGCAAAGTGCACGGACTCTCTGTGGTTGGGCGTTCTCACGGGGAGGACGAGGACCTCTCGCCGTCGTTCCCCTACCTGGCCTCCGACGGGGAGGACGGGGAAGACGGACCGGCCGCCGTGAACTCGCACGGGCCGTTTCAGCGGAGGGACCGGACTTCGGAGAGCTTCCGGGACCTCCAGACCAAGGCCTGCGTCTGGGGTCTCAACGACAAGGACCAGCTGGGGGGGCTCAAGGGCTCCAAGGTGGGCTTCCGTCACCTCTATCTGGGCAGCCCTGGCTCTTAGCACGCACATTTTTTACGCTTCAAAATCTCAAAGTGCTTCTTTCGCAAAGGCTAGTTCACACCACCGCTCGTAACTGCTTATGCCAGAGTCTTACAAGAGCAACAAACAGAAAGGACCAACGAGTCTTAAGCACGTGCAACGTGCACGCAGAGGTACCTTTGGCAGGCTTGCGGTCTCTCTGGGCTCGTGAACTAAGCACAAATGATTGCGAGCCTGCCAAGATACCTTTGCATGCACGGCGCACATACTCGAGGCTCGTCGGTGTCGCGTGCGTCAGCTTGCCGCTCTCCCTCGAGCATTACAGCGAGTGAGCACACTGGCTCCATCCATGATGTGGCACTGGAACACATTTTCGATCTGCGTATAACTAGACTAAAGGTCTTGCAATACTCTACTTGCGAGATTAAATCTACGCGCTATCTGTGACAGTTGGTCGCTTATGACGTTGTTGGCATTATTTCGAGCACCGGTGAAAGAATGGTACGTAAAATATACTGGAAGCATTCCAGGACTGCCCGACAGATTGCACAGTGTGTCCTTGCGTCATAAGCAGTGACTTGCGCTCCAACGGACACCTGCGAAGCGGCATTTGGAATGTGAAAGCAATCCAGATGGCCGAGATAAGCGAGGATGAACACTTAATGAGAAGGAATGTGAAAGATTAAGGATTGATTTCTGCTTTCTTCATTTCCAGCCATTCCGGAACAGAAGGGCATGTGCTTTCGGCAGGCTGGCTTTTCTACGATGCAAGCATGCCGTGCTTGAAAGCTAGTCCAAACAATGCATGAATGTGGTCAAAACTGGTGGAAAGGACTTGAAAAGAAGCGGCAGCCAGTGTTTTGCTAAGAGATGTAGCTTTGGAAGGTGCTAAGCTGCTTAGCTTGTTCCTGAAAATGCCAAGTCTGTTAGGCTGCTCTTCCGAGGTATCTTGAAGGCTCCTTTTTCTTGTGTTTCTTAAAAGGTAGCATAGTGAGGCAATTATCATGGAACTCTCGTAGTAACGCTGGGATTGCTTGTGCATGATGATAAAAAATGATTTTATTGGGCCTATTATCATCATTATGCCCATCATCATTATAATTATCATCATCATCATCATCATTATAGGATTGCTTGTGGAGATTGTTTTGCCTCGAGTCGCGTTCGGACTGGGCTTTTCGGCGGGGAATATATTGATAGCAAACCGATTGCAACCATAATCTTTTTACAGGTGAAATTGCCCCAGTTCTCGGAGACAATTTCCTGCCTAAAGCCGCTTCACATTGCCGGAGGCTCCAAGAGCCTGTTCATTGGTAAGTTGTGCTTTATCTTGTTTTGTTTCAAATAATAGTTTCGAATAATACGCTATTCGATATTCGTTTCGAGATGAACTACGATATTCATACTTTTCGAAAAGTTGATCGCAGCGGGTTAGCCTTGTTGAGTGCGCTTCTCATCAAGCACCTGTGCACTGCGGGGAAACAATACCTGCGGACCTCGCGGGTTTTGCGGCTCTGGTTTTTCCGCATTGCTCATGTGCACGGTGAGAAGTGCACTCAAGGGGCTAAGCTGCTGCGATTTATGCGAGAGTATGTGTTAGAACCAATGTCTTGACAACCCGCGTTCATCACTCGTGCTTGATTTCCTGCAAAATTTGAAATTGAAGAAAAAAATATTTGCATATAGCATGGAGATCTATAAATCCCCTCGATTAGGAGAGCTGTGATACATTTGTCGTTCACATGCCACAGTTTATAAATATAGTTACAGTCGCCGACCGATTATTCGGACTCGGAGGGGACCCTCGAAATGGTCCGAATAATCAAGCAGTCCGAAAATTCGGTAGATGAAAAACTTGCCTTTATTACGCCTAAGCAGGCTCTAAAAGCAGTCAATAGTGGCTTGCTTCATGTTACGCCTGCTCGCGATGATGTCTGCTTGCATTTGCGCGAGCGCTGTCAAAGCTGCGGGCAGTAGTCGTCGTCGGAGTCTCATTTTCTGCTGATGCGAGGAACGAGATGAGAGGCGCAAATCCAAGGGCGCAAAATGGCGACTGGCGGCGCGAAGGTGGGCGGAGGCGCGAAGGGATGGAAGGAAACAAAGCAAAATAATAATAAGAATGATGATGATGATGACGTGCAGCTAAGTGGAAAAAAAGGGCTAGCATAGCGTCACCTGGCGGTAGGATTCAGGAGTACATGGAATTCAAAATGGCCACTTCTCGGTGGTGGTCGCAAGCGATCAGCGGGAGCTGATCGCTCGCAACGATTTTTTCCAAATAATTGAACTTTCGGATTTCAAGCTGTCCGAAACATTGGTCGTGAATATACACTATATCTATGGGGTAAGTCACGGTTCCTCCTTTAGGTCCGAATTATCAAACAAGTGCGAATTATCGGAGTCCGAAAAATCGGTCGGCGACAGTATATTAAAATTAACTGGTTTGGAAGTGAACGAGTGGAAGGTTGTGAACCACCGTTACGAGTTCGGCAGAATTTTGTTTAAACATGGTGGATGGTAATCAGTGCTGTGCACCATGCTTAAACAAAAATTCAACAACAAAAAAGCTTTGAAAAGTTATTCGACATTGGACTAGAAAATATTTGGCCAAAACCACTATTCGTTTAAAATTTGTTTCAAATTGAAAATCCACCGTTCGCACTAGCCTACAATTGAGAAAATGTGCTTAAAGTCGGATCCTTTTTCATTTCCAGTGTCGCACGACGGGAAAGTGTATGCCTGCGGGGAGGGCACCAACGGCCGCCTCGGACTCGGCCACTGCAACAACGTTTCGTTTCCGAGGCAACTCACCGCTCTCGGGCAGTACGTTGTCAGGAAGGTTGCTGTCCATTCGGGTAAGTTGCATCTGCCTGTTGAGTGCTGTTGCATTTATAGGGCCAGCTCCTAGCGTTTTCCCGTGGCATGTAGCCTCCTCTACGGTGACGTCACTTTGATGACGTCATAGTGTTTACTACAACAGTTAGTGTCTGACTATGGTAACAGAATACCTTGCTGGGCTGGTTGGTTGAACGACATAATGAGAAACAGCCCAAAAGGGACAGGACACAAAGTCGAAGAAGGACACAGGACATACGCTGACTAACAACCGAAGGTTTACTATAAATTCCACGCGCGCACAGTGGCCCGCGCAAGCACAAGCTCTTCTTTCTCTTTCAAAAAAGATAAATGCTAATAAAGAAAGAAACAGCGGCACTAGAAGGACGTTGCAAAACGCGTGACCAGAATAAATATTAAAAAATATTAAAATTATGACAGCGGCACGAGAAAACAATAAAGTCACGCGCTGCGTACACTCCACGTTCGCACCACGTGCGAACGTGGTGCGAACGCAGAGTTTAGATAGTTTGCAGGGGGCCGTGAAGACAACGTCAACGTTGAATTTTGCTCCTACTTCGAGCTTCGACCTTCAGCTACATCGCCTTGAACTCTCGGGTTTCCCTCCTTTTCTGGTGAGAGGAGTGGCCGAATCCCTGCTTAAGAAGATGAAAAGTCCTTACACGGAAACTAGGAAAAGGCCAAAGAAGTTCGAAGTGCTACCCTACGTTCACAGGATCTCTCACAATCTGAAACGTGTAGGAGTAAAATTCAACGTTGACGTTGTCTTCACGGCCCCCTGCAAACTATCTAAACTCTGCGCAATGTCAAGCGGGACCAAACCTAGGAACGGTCCCTGTGACACGAAGCATGCCAAGCAGTTTGTGCCTTGTGTTAAGGAAGTCATCTACGAGATCCCTCTCAGCTGTGGGAGAGTCTAGGTGGGACAGACTGGTTGCTGTTCGAACGACAGGCTGCGTGAGCACGCGGTCTCGCTCGGCAGTGGTCACGGTTCTCATCTACCTATACACTGCAGGGATTCTGGGTGTTCTCCTGCGTTGCACAACACAAAGGTGGTGGGACGCATGAGGGGCAAGTTGGAGAGAGAGATTATGGAAGCGGCGCGTATACTTGCCTGTGGACCAGATCACTGCATTAGTGTCGCGTCAGTGCATCTGACCAGCAGGGAATTACAATTTCTCAATTGTGACCGCCCTTAGTATTCTGTACACGCGATCTGTAAAGGTCTAATTTATGTCCTGAGAGCGGTGTGCACGTGGTGCGAACGTGGAGTGTACGCAGCGCGTGACTTTATTGTTTTCTCGTGCCGCTGTCATAATTTTAATATTTTTTAATATTTATTCTGGTCACGCGTTTTGCAACGTCCTTCTAGTGCCGCTGTTTCTTTCTTTATTAGCATTTATCTTTTTTGAAAGAGAAAGAAGAGCTTGTGCTTGCGCGGGCCACTGTGCGCGCGTGGAATTTATAGTAAACCTTCGGTTGATAGTCAGCGTATGTCCTGTGTCCTTCTTCGACTTTGTGTCCTGTCCCTTTTGCGCTGTTTCTCATTATGTCGTTTGACTATGGTGTTGGACGGTGACGAGTTCTAAGACTGGGAACTTTCAGGTCATTGTTTTTTGCACGACATCGTGACATCATACATCATGTTACATTATGATGCCAACTGACATCATGATTTCACCTCGCATTGTCATGTCACATGACACTGTGACGTCTTGTGACATCATGATGTTGGGCGGCATCAAGACGTGGCATCATGATGTCACGTGACATAAGGTCACACGACTACACGCTTTTCTGATGGCCGCATGATGTGACCTGACGTCCCGTCATATGGTCGACCTTACATGACATCGTGATGTCTCGGGTACCTATGAATGCTTTGCACTTAGAGTGCTTTCGGGATATGCTAAAGGGACAGGCCGTATTTTATTCTATAAAACCTGAATTTCGTTTTCTCTTTGCTAAAGGTGGCAGACACGCACTGGCACAGACTGTTGACGGAAAAGTGTTTTCCTGGGGAGAGGGAGACGACGGGAAGCTTGGACATGGAAACAGGATGTGAGTGTGGTTTCTGGGTAGGACTCGCAGTGGTGGTAGCTCTTCCGTATAATATGTGTAATTTCACCGGTGAAGCCCACCCTCGAAACAGGGGGTGAGATGTATACAAGCGTAGTCTGCAGGGCGTCTGAAATAACCAAGCTCAATCTAGAATGGGCCGTAAAAATTGGCGCCTGCATGTAACAATCTAAACTTTTTGCCATAGGTATATTTCACAGGTCGGTTTTATCTTGTAAAGTTACAAAGCGTAGCTTTTTTTCTGTAAAAAATGGACCAAAAAGCTTGCCAGGCTCAAAGGCAGACGGCGACCCAGATGACCGAGTCGAGTGGCGGGACACTCTTGGTGCCTGTATTAAGGAGGTAGCGCCCGAGGGCGCTACCTCCTTATTAAGACTGCTCGCGACGACCGTGCTCGTT